>CM060691.1:75318500-75846000 GCA_030686995.1 Artemisia argyi | reverse complement strand
CTCTTTGAATTTGATCTCTTGACGTCATTGGACATTTTCCAATGAGATGATTTGGATAACCACATTTGAAACACTTTCTTTCATTCTTGCTATTCTTGTCATCTTTATTCTTTTGAAATGCTCTCCTTTCATCGTGTGGTTGTCTAACGAATATTCCTCGCCTTTTGAAGAATTTCTTGAAATCTCTTACAGCCATGGCGTATTCTTCGTCATCACTTTCGGAAGATGAGCTATCTTCGTTACTAGATTCCGTTCTAGCCTTCAAGGCGATTGACTTGCTTTGCTCTCGTTTTCCTTTGACCATTTTGGAGTCCTTCTTTATAATTACTTCGTAGACTTTCAAGTTTCCAATTAATTCATCAAGTTGTAACGTTGATAAATTCTTTGATTCTTCAATAGCCGTCACTTTAGCTCGCCATTTTGGGTGAAGAGCCCTAAGAAACTTCCTAACAAAATTCTTACTAGAAAAATTCTAATCAAGTGCTTTTAAACTTGTGAAGATAGTGTTAAATCTAGCAAAAGCATTATCAATTGATTCTTCTTCCGGAATCGTGAATTGCTAATATTGTTGAACAAGTAGATCTATCTTATTATCTTTGACTTGACTATAACTGATTGAGGCAAAAGCAGTCAACTAAATTCAACCACGGATGTGGTCAAACAAGTCAAACTCCTAAGGCTCAATGCTCCGCGGAAGTATAAGGTTTCCCCGGGTCGTTATGTCCCGACGAGGTGTGATGGTTATGAAACGGTTCCGTGATCGGGTGAATTTGGATGAAAAGGGGTTTGAGTTTGATTAAACTAAGGAATTTACAAAGGAATAGCTTAAATAAGCTATATAAACAAGACTGGAAAGTTTGAAAACCCAGAAACGTTTAAAACTTAAAAACACGTACGTTACGTTTAAATAAAACGTAAACGTACGAGATAAAACGTAAAAATTGAAATCTGAAAACACCCAGGGGTGAAAATGACTTTTTTACAAACCTAAAGTTAAAAGAAATTTTTTAGAAAAAGAAAATAAATTTTAACCCTAATTATTTATTTAATATTAATTAATTACTAATTATTAATAATTAAAATACTTAAATACAATATAATATTATTTAAATACTAAAAATGTGAAAATAAAATTCCTAAAATTATAAAATAACTAAAAATAAGTTTTAAAACTAAAAATAAGTATTTTAGTCTTTTTATGGGTTTTCTTTTAATTAATTACTATTTAATTACTAATTACCTAATTAAACTATTTAAAATTAAGAAAAATACTAAATGAACAGTAAAAATTCTAATAAAATTTATAAAATTACTTTATAACATATAAAAGCTATAAAAAATATAAAAACTAAGTTTTACTTAATAAAAACTAATAATGCTATTTAAAACTTAATATTAATTAATTTCTAATAAAACTAATATTAAACATAATAAATACCAAATGATAAAATAAAAATCTGAAAATTTTATTATAACTACTTTAATATATGAGGAATTTAATAAAAATATAAAATAGCTAAGTACTTAATTAAAATTTAAAAATGAAAATTAAAATTAAATTACATTAAATAGAAACTATCACTTAATTTTAAATTGATTTTTCTTTTACAAACCTATTTTACATCTAAAAATAGCAAACTTTTGTAAAAACAAAATTTTTAGAAACTAGAAATAAGCACTTGAGGTGCTTATTTGGTCAACAGTTGACTTCTGTTGACCAAAAGGTAAAATGAGCTAAAACCAGCTCAAGTGGGACCCACTCTGGTTGAAACAAGTCCAAACAAGTTTTTAGAACTTGTATAAGCTGGAAAAAGCAAATGAGAACCTCAGAATAAGCAAAAAGCTAGCAATAAGCACATCCCAAAATCCACTTCAAACTCAGAAAAGGGACAAAGTGTATGGCCTGATTTAGGTGGGGTCCACTGGGATACAGGTCAAACAGATGGTCAATATATGGAGCCTGGTAGGGGGAGGGTTAGAAGGAACAAGGTTCATGGCCTGGGGCCCACTGATTTGGCTGGAAAACCACCACCAAGTGGTGGTGGTGGTGGTGTGTCTGCTGAGACAGAGCACTGGTGTGCCCTGCAAGTCACTTTGTGGCTTTGTGGGGCCCACCAAGAAATTCTCAAAAATAAAAGAAAGCTAGGATATAAGAGATGAGCTGGTAGACAATGAATAGCAACAAATTTCACCTTCTAACTCATCACACAAAAATCAAAACAAATGCTCAAACTTTTGGAAAAATCTTATGACATGCAATTTGACTTTTTATAAAAAAATGAACTAGTTTGACTTTGTTGGATTTCTAATGGATGTAATCTACTGATGATGTTATAATATGATGAAACAAACCTAATCTAAGCTACATATACCAACTATAAGCTAAATGGGTGGTTTTGAGGTATCACATCCCCAACAGTTAACTGTTGGGGCTTAGGTTATGGATTTTTGACTATTGAGTGAACAAGGACCAAGTTTCTGACTCTAAAGGCCTAATTTAACCTACTACAGAGTATCTATAACAAAACAACAACATAACAACAACAGAAGTGCACCAATTAAGCTATATCCAAACACCCTTTAACTAATTGACATAAAGAAAATCACACAGCAACTCTTTAAATTAAACCTCAAATCCACTAAACTAGATTATATTAACATGAATTAAACTAAATTGAACTAAAATAAGCAACAAGTGACAACTTTATTTAAGTGAGACAGCTTATGCATAAGAAAGTGGGTAAATGGCTTACAGTTGAGTCCAAAGCCAAGAACTGAGAACCAAGGCCAGTATAACAAACCTACATGTCTCCCATGAGACTTCACAACCAAGCAATTCCAACATCACCCATTACCACAGCTTCAAGCTTCCCACAAACTGAATTTTGAATTTTTCTTTGAATTTTTTGAATTTCTAAGACTTTGAATGAAACTAACTTCAGACTTACTGGGACTTATACATAACTTGATAATAAGCTCAGGTGAGCTTGTTTGGACAATAAACAACAGTTTTGAACACTTAGCAATAATTTGGAATTTTTAATGGAAATTACTAAAAACTTAATTATAAAGATCAAACCTGAATTTAAATGTTAAAAAGTTACAAATCACTAGCAGAGTGAATTACAAACTTGTAAATTGGAAATTACAACTTGAGAAAGCCAAATTTAACCTAATCCAACATTAATTCTACACTACAACTATTCTAAACTAAACTACTACTCCATTCTCTCTTTTTCTTTTCTTTTTATAGCCCTGGAGACTTCCTTGGACTTTCCCACACCTCCTAGAACTGTAGGATGAGCTTCTTTTGATCCAAGCCGTTTAAACACCTTTTGGCGGGAAAAGTTACACATGGCAGTTGGTGGGGTTTGGTGAGTACATTTATGAGGAGGGGGAAGGTGAGGGTGTAGGTGAGATAACAAATGAAGTTGGTGAGGTTTGGTGAGGAGGGAGGGGGCATGAACCTGAAGATTAGGGTGAGATTAGGGACGATGAACAGTGTTCTGTGGGTGAGGGTGTTTGACCGGAGTCAACGAGGGGTGTTATTAGTTTTAGGAGGTGGGCCGGGTTTAGATGGGCTTGGGTGGTTTAATGTTGGGTTGTGTTTGTGGACCAGGCCAAGGGTAGGGATTGGGTGGTTTGGTTAGTTTGTTTGTTTATTTATTTTGCAAAAACCACAAGGACTATTGTTGTAATTTCTGAAACTTGGGGGCTGAAATGTCACTTATACAAAAGTACTCATAAAGTCCAACATTTTCAATCTTCAATAATACAAGGACCATAAAAGTTAATATTTCCATAATTTAAATCCCGAGGACCAAAAATGTAAAATGTGAAAGTAAAGGGACCAAAAATGTAAATTTCCTAAACTTTCATCCCAAGGACTAAAATTGACTTTTGTGACTTCCCCAGGGATCAAAAATGATTTTTCTTTCAAAAATATCCCACCAGGGACCAATTCTGCCAATATTTGAAACTCCAGGGACCAAAAGTGTAAATTCTCAAAACTTTTCCAATTTTTCACCAAAGGACTAAATATGACAACTTATGATTTAAAAAGGACCTTTGGTGATAATTTTCCATATTTTGAATATCCAGGGACTAGAAATGTAATTTTATGAAAGTTGAGGGACTGAAACTGCTAATTTTGCAAACTTTGTGCGTTTTTCATTTGTTTTTACTCATTTTGCATCTAAAACATATAAAACACGATTTTGAAATATTTTCAGTATTTTGATGCATTTCTGAGTGTTTTTGTATGTTTTGCAGTTCAGATTAGACCAAAAATGATGAGTGTTTGAGCACTCATCAATCCCCCACACTAAACTATTGCTAGTCCCTAGCAATACTGTTTTGAAAACTTGATGGATTTGAAAAACTCTTTACCAAAAGCCATCAATTCTGGAGTAGCCAGGTGTAAGAACTGTGGCACACCTGATAACCGTGTGATTTTGAGCAAACCACCAGCTGTGAACGGATTTGAGTAGTCTTTACCAAAAGCCGTTTGCTTCTGGACTAGCCAGCTCTTGATGGAATAGTCAACATCTTGGTGAGCTGATTACCAATTATGGATTTTCCACGGCCTTTACCACAAGCCATAATCTTGCGGGCTAGCCAACTCATTTGTTTTCGGGGAGTTGATGAACCACACAATTTTGGGCAAATTGCCAGCCGTAAACGGATTTGAGTTGTCTTTACCAAGAGCCATTTGCTCCTGGACTAGCCAATCCCTTTTGTCGCTTAGACAAGGCGGACTGATTACCACAAAAATTTTGAAGCACCAGTGAAAAGTTTTTTAAATTTTTGAAATTTTGGCAAAAACGGGGGTATTATATGGTAAAATGTGGTAAAATTCGCTAGAATAGCGAATACCCAAAAGTTGATTGAGGCAAAAGCAGTCAACTAAATTCAACCACGGATGTGGTCAAACAAGTCAAACTCCTAAGGCTCAATTCTCCGCGGAAGTATAAGGTTTCCCCGGGTCGTTATGTCCCGACGAGGTGTGATGGTTATGAAACGGTTCCGTGATCGGGTGAATTTGGATGAAAAGGGGTTTGAGTTTGATTAAACTAAGGAATTTACAAAGGAATAGCTTAAATAAGCTATATAAACAAGACTGGAAAGTTTGAAAACCCAGAAACGTTTAAAACTTAAAAACGCGTACGTTACGTTTAAATAAAACGTAAACGTACGAGATAAAACGTAAAAATTGAAATCTGAAAACACCCAGGGGGTGAAAATGACTTTTTTACAAACCTAAAGTTAAAAGAAATTTTTTAGAAAAAGAAAATAAATTTTAACCCTAATTATTTATTTAATATTAATTAATTACTAATTATTAATAATTAAAATACTTAAATACAATATAATATTATTTAAATACTAAAAATGTGAAAATAAAATTCCTAAAATTATAAAATAACTAAAAATAAGTTTTAAAACTAAAAATAAGTATTTTAGTCTTTTTATGGGTTTTCTTTTAATTAATTACTATTTAATTACTAATTACCTAATTAAACTATTTAAAATTAAGAAAAATACTAAATGAACAGTAAAAATTCTAATAAAATTTATAAAATTACTTTATAACATATAAAAGCTATAAAAAATATAAAAACTAAGTTTTACTTAATAAAAACTAATAATGCTATTTAAAACTTAATATTAATTAATTTCTAATAAAACTAATATTAAACATAATAAATACCAAATGATAAAATAAAAATCTGAAAATTTTATTATAACTACTTTAATATATGAGGAATTTAATAAAAATATAAAATAGCTAAGTACTTAATTAAAATTTAAAAATGAAAATTAAAATTAAATTACATTAAATAGAAACTATCACTTAATTTTAAATTGATTTTTCTTTTACAAACCTATTTTACATCTAAAAATAGCAAAATTTTGTAAAAACAAAATTTTTAGAAACTAGAAATAAGCACTTGAGGTGCTTATTTGGTCAACAGTTGACTTCTGTTGACCAAAAGGTAAAATGAGCTAAAACCAGCTCAAGTGGGACCCACTCTGGTTGAAACAAGTCCAAACAAGTTTTTAGAACTTGTATAAGCTGGAAAAAGCAAATGAGAACCTCAGAATAAGCAAAAAGCTAGCAATAAGCACATCCCAAAATCCACTTCAAACTCAGAAAAGGGACAAAGTGTATGGCCTGATTTAGGTGGGGTCCACTGGGATACAGGTCAAACAGATGGTCAATATATGGAGCCTGGTAGGGGGAGGGTTAGAAGGAACAAGGTTCATGGCCTGGGGCCCACTGATTTGGCTGGAAAACCACCACCAAGTGGTGGTGGTGGTGGTGTGTCTGCTGAGACAGAGCACTGGTGTGCCCTGCAAGTCACTTTGTGGCTTTGTGGGGCCCACCAAGAAATTCTCAAAAATAAAAGAAAGCTAGGATATAAGAGATGAGCTGGTAGACAATGAATAGCAACAAATTTCACCTTCTAACTCATCACACAAAAATCAAAACAAATGCTCAAACTTTTGGAAAAATCTTATGACATGCAATTTGACTTTTTATAAAAAAATGAACTAGTTTGACTTTGTTGGATTTCTAATGGATGTAATCTACTGATGATGTTATAATATGATGAAACAAACCTAATCTAAGCTACATATACCAACTATAAGCTAAATGGGTGGTTTTGAGGTCTCACATCCCCAACAGTTAACTGTTGGGGCTTAGGTTATGGATTTTTGACTATTGAGTGAACAAGGACCAAGTTTCTGACTCTAAAGGCCTAATTTAACCTACTACAGAGTATCTATAACAAAACAACAACATAACAACAACAGAAGTGCACCAATTAAGCTATATCCAAACACCCTTTAACTAATTGACATAAAGAAAATCACACAGCAACTCTTTAAATTAAACCTCAAATCCACTAAACTAGATTATATTAACATGAATTAAACTAAATTGAACTAAAATAAGCAACAAGTGACAACTTTATTTAAGTGAGACAACTTATGCATAAGAAAGTGGGTAAATGGCTTACAGTTGAGTCCAAAGCCAAGAAATGAGAACCAAGGCCAGTATAACAAACCTACATGTCTCCCATGAGACTTCACAACCAAGCAATTCCAACATCACCCATTACCACAGCTTCAAGCTTCCCACAAACTGAATTTTGAATTTTTCTTTGAATTTTTGGAATTTCTAAGACTTTGAATGAAACTAACTTCAGACTTACTGGGACTTATACATAACTTGATAATAAGCTCAGGTGAGCTTGTTTGGACAATAAACAACAGTTTTGAACACTTAGCAATAATTTGGAATTTTTAATGGAAATTACTAAAAACTTAATTATAAAGATCAAACCTGAATTTAAATGTTAAAAAAGTTACAAATCACTAGCAGAGTGAATTACAAACTTGTAAATTGGAAATTACAACTTGAGAAAGCCAAATTTAACCTAATCCGACATTAATTCTACACTACAACTATTCTAAACTAAACTACTACTCCATTCTCTCTTTTTCTTTTCTTTTTATAGCCCTGGAGACTTCCTTGGACTTTCCCACACCTCCTAGAACCGTAGGATGAGCTTCTTTTGATCCAAGCCGTTTAAACACCTTTTGGCGGGAAAAGTTACACATGGCAGTTGGTGGGGTTTGGTGAGTACATTTATGAGGAGGGGGAAGGTGAGGGTGTAGGTGAGATAATAAATGAAGTTGGTGAGGTTTGGTGAGGAGGGGGGGCATGAACCTGAAGATTAGGGTGAGATTAGGGACGATGAAAAGTGTTCTGTGGGTGAGGGTGTTTAACCGGAGTCAACGAGGGGTGTTATTAGTTTTAGGAGGTGGGCCGGGTTTAGATGGGCTTGGGTGGTTTAATGTTGGGTTGTGTTTGTGGACTAGGCCAAGGGTAGGGATTGGGTGGTTTGGTTAGTTTGTTTGTTTATTTATTTTGCAAAAACCACAAGGACTATTGTTGTAATTTCTGAAACTTGGGGGCTGAAATGTCACTTATACAAAAGTACTCATAAAGTCCAACATTTTCAATCTTCAATAATACAAGGACCATAAAAGTTAATATTTCCATAATTTAAATCCCGGGGACCAAAAATGTAAAATGTGAAAGTAAAGGGACCAAAAATGTAAATTTCCTAAACTTTCATCCCAAGGACTAAAATTGACTTTTGTGACTTCCCCAGGGATCAAAAATGATTTTTCTTTCAAAAATATCCCACCAGGGACCAATTCTGCCAATATTTGAAACTCCAGGGACCAAAAGTGTAAATTCTCAAAACTTTTCCAATTTTTCACCAAAGGACTAAATATGACAACTTATGATTTAAAAAGGACCTTTGGTGATAATTTTCCATATTTTGAATATCCAGGGACTAGAAATGTAATTTTATGAAAGTTGAGGGACTGAAACTGCCGATTTTGCAAACTTTGTGCGTTTTTCATTTGTTTTTACTCGTTTTGCATCTAAAACATATAAAACACGATTTTGAAATATTTTCAGTATTTTGATGCATTTCTGAGTGTTTTTGTATGTTTTGCAATTCAGATTAGACCAAAAATGATGAGTGTTTGAGCACTCATCAATAACCTTGGTGAGTTATTAGTAAAGAGTTCCAAATTTCTTTTGCGGTTTCACACATAAAGATCCTTTCGTACTCTTTACGTGGTAGCGCATTTTAAATAACCATTTTTGCTTCATCATTTTTAGCAAGTTTTCTTTTTAAATCATCATTTTGTTTTTCAAAAGGTACGATTTCATCTTTCTTTGTTTTGGGGTTATTTTGAATAGGTAAAAAATTACCATTAGTAATAACATGCCAAAGATCTAGATCTTTTGATTTCACATAAGTTTCGAATCGATTTTTCCAATATAAAAATCCATCACTTTCAAATAGTGGTAGTCTTTGCATAGATTGTCCTTCTAGATATTTTTCAGATTTCATAGATCGTTACAAGTTTTAAAATACAATATATTTTAAATATCTTGCTAGACGTGGCTCTTGATACCAATTGTGGAAAACTAGAAGGGGGGTTGAATAGTTTTACGTCTTTTTAATTAATTTTCAAAATCTTTTGTAGCTTATAAAAACTTTCGATTCGATCTTACACGAATTCAAGTGTCAATAAATACAAGCAAGTCTAATCTAATAATGAAAGTATTGAAATAAAGTGAAGAAAAGATAGAGTTAGAAAGATCAAACCACAACACGCGAATTTATAGTGGTTCGGCTACAAGGACACCTTCCTTGCCCTACTCCACTCCCCGAGTACCACACTCGAGAGTTTTCTTCACTATGTCAACAAACTCCTTATGGCGGAGAAACCTTACACACCTTGGCTTACACCTATTAACGACACTAAGCTAAATGTCGAGTTCTAATCGTAGCTAGAACCAATCTCACAACTTCTTCAAGACTTCACACCTTCACAACTTCTTCAAGATAGCTTCACACCTTTCCTTCTTGTCTACTTCACACCTTCTTCTATGCACAACTAAATCACAACAACTACACTACTTTACAACATACCCAGTATCTACAATCAACTAATTCACACAACACTTTACAAGTATCTAGCACTACTACAAGTTGAAACTAACTAATCACAACACTACTATAATTGTATGGATGTAGAGGAGTGTTTTTCTTTTTGCACTTGAGTGGATGAAGCTTTGGATCACTTGGAAACAAAGACTTATGAATTATATGATCAAAGGATTTTTGAGATAGAAATGGAGATGAGATCAGAAGGTTTTGAGTGCAAAAAGGTGAGGAAAATTTGTGAAATGAACCAGTATTTAAAGGGGAGCAAAATACTGTTCTGGAGCATGGCCGGTCCCCTTAATTAGGGGCCGGTCCCCTTAATGATTAAGGGGGCCGCCCCCTCCAGAACGTTGGAGTATTTTGTCCTCGTGTGGGGAAGGTTTTTCTGGATAGAAATTTCCATTTTTGGTTAGAAATTTGAAATCATATATTAATAATGATTTAAACATATTCTTTTAATTCCAAAAATAATTTTGTAAAAGATATAAAATGTTTAAGACATTTTATAAGAGTTCTAGTGATTAGAAAAATTTCCTTTGATCATGTAATGCATAAGATGCTTAGTTTATGCATACCTTAAGTGATATAAGTTGTAGAAGTAAATATTTGTTACTAAATACTTGTTTACGTCATAATCTTGACTTAATTTAGTTTACATTTTGTGATTATCAAAACGTAGAGTTATTGAGAAATATTAATAATGTTTTTAAGCATTATTTATATCAACAATCTCCCCCTTTTTGATGATTACAAAACTTAAACTCATTAAATCAAAAATTAGTTTTTAAACAAGTATTTTAGTGAGTTTATATTTACTTCTCCCCCTTTTTGTAGAATCAAAAAGGTTTTGCCGACAAGTTTCAAATGTGAAATATTGACGGGATGAAATCTCCCCCTTGATGTGTACTCCCCCTCGTTCAGGGGCACCAAGGAGACGAGCAATGGAATGCTTGCAAGACAAAAATAATAGAAGCACAAGTATATACAGCAAATATATATAAGGTGACAACAATATAAATAAGCATGATTAAAGAGAAGAATACATATTAAAGCAAAAGTTGTGTCAAAACACAACAATACAAGTAGCATCAAGAAAGATTACAAATAGGATAACTACTACATAAAATAACTACTAGAATAATATTCCATCATGCAAAGAGTACATGGACTTCATAGAGCTTTCAAGCAAAAGGGTGGTAAAGACTTTATTTATTAAGCATATCATATGCTTAATTTGGAGAGCATGATGGTGATGATACATGGGCTTCATAAGCATGATGGTGACGTCATCAAGAAGGAATAAAGCTCTGGGCCGTCACATACATTTTGACCCTGACGGCCTTGGTTACACCGTCAGGTCAATTGCACTAAAAATGTTCTGGGCCGTCACGTGTATTTTCCACTCCCACCTCTTTTGCCAAGCTTGACGCCATCATGTGTGAAGTCTTGACGTTGTCAGGTACTGTTCCCAGCAAGGATTTTGAGACTTTTCCATTTTCTTCACTTTTATGCTCCAAAAACGTCCAAAATGCTTCCTTTTCCAGATTTCGCAAAAGAAACGATTTAGGGAAATAATTGATCAAATAATCACGAATTCGGGCTTAAATGACCCCTTAAAACCAGTACACTTTTCGCCTTATCAAATACCCTTACACTTGAGATTTGCTTGTCATCAAGCAAATGCGCTTTTATTCTAATCAAAATACAAGTTAGGGGTCATTTAACACTAATATAAAAGTAATTACAACAAATAATCGTTCCACTAAAAACAAAAAACAAGCACGGAGGTCATACACTAGCACCTCACAAATAGTGTTTAGATACTCACATCTCTCGGGTGTAATAAAGTATATATCACAATATGGAAATGGAAAACATCTCTCACTACCTGTCATAGCAAATAGATTACCATAGGCTTGGGAAAGGATCAAACCTCCACCACTTGGCGTAAGCACCTAGGATAAACTATCAAAGAGGTCTTTTAAAGGGTTATAACGTTAGGTGTAGGGATATGGAAAACACGGTTTTGTTGGATAAAGGCAATATTTACTGGTTGCGAGTTAATCATCTTGGTTAATTACATGTACAATATGGCGTTGCTAAGCCAAGACTCGACTCGACTTAAGCTAATCAAAATCTAACAAACTATGAAAAAACATAAAATGAAATGGGATGGTAGTCCGTATGTTTTTCTCTTTCTTTTTCTATTTTTTTTCTTTTTCTTGATTTTTTTTTTCATACACTCTTGCCCTACCATCCAAAATAATACATCATAGGGAATTAGCATTCCCCTTACACTTGAATTTTTACATACTTTACAATAAACTACTCTAATGACTCGAATCAAGATAATCAAAATACTTGTAGTACTTTTAAAATTAACGCACATACGGGGGTAATAAATTGATGTCTTCCCCATTACTCCTTATTACTAGTACTTTACCCATGAGTCCCAATCGTCCCAAAACAATATGTACAAGATATGACTCACATTAGCAACCATGTAATCAATTAGATAATTAACTAAGGGTTTAAATAAATAACAATAATGCACTAAAGATGAGTGCATACAAGGAAGGCTAAGGAGATTTGGTTGCACATTTGGGTGGATTGTAAACAAATTCTTCCTTTAAGTAAGATGCTCAAAGTTAGAAACGAAAAGATAGGCTCGGAGGGGTGTACTAGGGGTTTCGTGTACTAAAAATGAGTACAACGCTAAGGTGTGGGAAAATTAATAGACTTCGCTAGTCAAGTAATATGACTTAAATGGTCAAGTAATTATGATACGGGTTTAAACACAAGGGTGATCCTAATGCCTCTTATCATGTAGTAAATGTAGAATATTAATCAAGTCACAAACATGATGGTTCTTGAGATTAATGTGGCGTATGAATTAAGAGAGAAAGGAGGATGAGAGAACTTGGAACCTTGAGAGAAAATGTGATATTAGATTGAGATTAGTGTGAAGGTCCAACCCTCTCCACATGTGGAGAGGGTATTTATACTAAGCTATAAAGAAAGATAAAAACGCCCACATCCGGGTTGTGGATCAGGCATACAGTGGGTAAAGACCCGTCCTTCTTCCACGATGTTACTTAATTTACTTCTAACTAATAACTATAACTAACTAACTACGAGCTAACTAAAATGCTATTTCATCAATTAGGTGACCGAGTCTTCTATAGGAATAATTGTATTCCTAACAATCTCCCCCTAAGCGAGGTCACCTTGGAAATTAAGCTCTTTGATCTTTAAACATTCATAAGTCATTGTAGCTCGTAGGTTCTGATTCTTCTCTTCTCCGCACACTTTGAACTTCAAGCAATGAACTTTTGATTTGGAGTTCCTTTGGGATGTGTGATCTTTGAGCTTCTTTGAGATCACCAGCCACAGTAAATCTCCAAGCTCATCCATAGTAGTATCACCTTCATGTGATGTTGTGACTTTAGGACCGTCATGCTCACACCCTTCTAGATCAGGAGACATTACATCAGAGTTGCGGATCAGGAGACTTTTCATCAGAGTTGCGGAAACGTTGTTGGTAGTCTCTCAATATTTGTCTTAGTAAGTCTCTCATCATCATTGATAGTGAGAAGGATGTGTGAGCATGAGGTATGGATTGACCCGGTTCAGCTGGAAATATGAGCCATCAACGCCATCTTTATATGTGTCCCTGAAATAAAACAGTTAGCAATAAAGATAGAGAACGAATATGGCTTTGTCATTTGTTCTGCGAGGACAGACTACCCTCCGGTTTTGTGAAAACCGACCTGTGATCAGTTATAGTCTCTTTTGGAGAAGGCTCTCCTTGACAGGAATTTCCAGCTTGTAGTAATGAATTTTCCAAAGAATCCACTTTGGAATCTTCAAACTAAGCATGTTCTCATACCGGAACGTCTCAAAGCAGACAGCATGATAGAGTGAATTGGTGAATTGATATTCACGGATTAATGAGAAACTGATTTATAGAAATCACTCGCGTGTCATATGATAAACATTTTGAGACACGATGAGAGTTTTAAGCTTTGAATCATATTTCCATCAAAAATACTTTTGTTTTAAAGATTATACACAATCAATGTGCTCGAAAATTAGTTTGTGAGCACACTGAAAGGTTTTTTGCAAAAGTATCCATCAATCCATATCCTAGAACAAGTTTGATTCAATGTTGAATCTCACCATTGTCGCTTTCCAGTTGTCACTTGATCATAGATCCAAGATGGATCTCACATGTCACCTACCAAGAGCTTGAAAGATGTTAGCTCTAGAAGGATTTCCATCTTCATCATGAATATTTTCATATCACTCGGATGTTCTGGCAATATCACAAGGATAATGCGTAGGATTCTAAATATTTTATCTTATTTTCCACATTGTGTGAAACAATAAGCATATTTGGAAGTGTGTCCTAACGAGATTTATGGATGATCTCTTGGCTCTAGACTCAATAGTGCGTTTTGATCCGCTCCTGGAGACTTGGGAGGCGTCTCCTATTTTAGGTACCAACATGGCTCGCAATGAGCGGTCAATACATTGCACAGGGTTCCCCGTGAGAATGAAACAAGCTCTTTTAAGAGAACTTGAGTGGTTGGGAAGATTGGTGCAGTGCGTCACTGGGTCCATGACGTCTTGTCTTCAATATCAGTGTTACCTTAGTAACCGCCAGTAGCTTATGAATTGAACCCGGTTTCTGCCCTAAGGTTGAATATATGGAGGGCTATTTCTTTTCACCCTTTCTCATTTCATTTCTTTTTCATTCTTCAACCCCTTCAGTACTTACCGAGACTTCACCACTAGAACCTTGTTGGGTTTGTTCCAGTCCTAGCTCTATCTCAGTCTGCACTCTTCCCTTTCTCTCTTTGCTCCTTTTTTCATTCATTCCTAAGGACTTCTAATCTATCTCTGGATTGTCCCTGGGAAGATCCTTCCGGTTTTGATGGATCATGGAAACTCATACCTAACCTTATGCATCCTTATAACTCCATGCATAAAGATAAATGGTCGGTCTTTGGTATTACTTCCACAAACGCCTTTGCTCCCCCTCAATATGTGCATCAATATACGAAAGAGTTTAGCACATATGTGGGAGCCTATTATTGAGTCCAAAAGATAATGTTTGATATCAGATTTCATATTTAAATCACATTCTCTCCCTGATAACGCTCAAAGTTAACATGTTTTTATAAGCGTTATTAGTGTTTTTGTGTATGTTATTCGGTTGTTTTTATATGCTTTTACCACTAAATCATATCAAAGTATGTTTTTGTAGCATATGTAGCCAAATGCAGGAAAAATGGAGAAAAAATGAAGGAAATGAAGTATACGCGATTACACGAAGATTCCCAAGCTCAAAAGTCCAATCTATGAAGTAATTCATATGAGAACCTAAGTTTTGTCATCTCAAAGTTCCAAATTCATAAGTTAATCAAGTTTAGATAGTACATAAAGAGCTACACAAGTCAAAGTCAAAGTCCAAAGCTGCCAGAAATTACCATCCGAGCGGTTGGTGTGAAACCGATCGGATGGTCATAAGTACCCTTCACCAACCGATCGGTGCCAACCCGTAACCGATCGGTTGGTCAGTTCTGCATGTTTTTTCCAACTTTTGTGCACGAATCTTGGTCTTTTGTCTCAAGGTTCTAGGCCCTTTTTAGTGTCTTATTGTCCAAGTTCAAGCATTTAAGTTATTATTTATGACCAAGAGTGTTGGACAAGCCTAGGGGGGACTTCAAAAGTGCATAACTCAACACCATTCAACACACAATTGAAGATACCATTTACTCTCATTACTACACATAATTATTATCATCTTCTAGCTCTCTAAGGAGGAAAATTCGTGCAGAAAGAACCAGGAACTTTGGAGGATCAAGGAAGTAACATTTGGAGTCCGAAAATCTCAAGAAATCATCACCAACTCTTAAGTTATCAATACCTTGTCATTTGTTATTAATTTCAAAGCATTGTAAGACTTATAACCATGGATTCTTATGTTAAATATTCTGAGTTTATTTGCATGTTTGCCATGAGTGGCTAGTAATCTTTTTACACTTGTTTTGATGATGTTTTATACTTAGTGATAGTGATGATTGTGATAACATGTTTTAATTCAATTTCAAGTCAATCCTAAGAACCAATTGTACCTTAAGTTTCATCGTGACATTTGTTTAGCCAAGTTTAACTAATTGATAATAGTTTCAAAGGTCGAAAGATTTGTTATTACTCAAATAGTTATAATCATTTGTCTATGAATGATTGTTTTTCACCATAATTATTCTTGACTAAACAAAGAAACAAGAAGTATGATTGTAATAAGAATTCTTTTATAATGTCAAATCGGATTGTTTGTAAACCTTTAGTAGGACGAAAGTTTAAATGTTTATAAACGATTGTGACCTTTTTGTCTATGAAGAGGTTACCTTTTGTATTGACCATTTCTTAAGAGTATTTGATTGCTAATAAAAGTTTGTCTTGTGTTTAAGATATCCACCATAACTTATGAACCTTTGATAGATCTTGAATTGATTGGTTTACACCTAAAGCTTGTTTTTATGAACTAAAATCTTGACGAAGGTTTAACTTGTAGAAACAATAGATTAGATCACCATCTAATTATCTCAACCAACATGTCATCAAAAGTTATCACAATCATGTGTGTCATTAAGTAGAAAACTAGTCTAAACAAGTGTAGTTTTTAATTTATTGAATTTACTTATTATCATATTTGCGTACATTAAAGATTTACTTTTAGACTTATATTTCGATTCACTCACAAATCCCTGCGAACGATCCCGACTTACCATCATATCTTGCTATAACGGACGAGTACACTTGCTCGTATGTGTTGTTTCTAGATTTGGTAATTCACTCTTATAAATTTAAAACTTGCACTAACAAATAGCACATCAAGTTTTTGGCGCCGCTGCTGGGGATTTTGATCGTGTTTCTTTAAGTTTTAAAAGTCCGTTTCTTTTCGTGTTCGTTTTCTAAAAAAAATAAATAAAATAAAATAAATAAAAATTTCCGTAGCGACAAACCGATCGGTTTCTCATCCAACCGATTCGGTTTCTCAAATTTTAATTTTACCGTAGCGTCCAACCGATCGGTTTGATTCTCAACTGATTCGGTTAGAATTTTCTGTTTTTATTTTTTTATTTTTCTTGTTCTTTGTTTAGGTAATTAATTCAATTCTCTTGATAGTTGTATGAACACTCGTTCTACTACTAAAAAGCTTAGTATATCTTTATCCGATCCCGAAAGTTTGTTTCGTAAGAAGAGATCTTCAACTATTCTTAATTGGTTTGATAATCTTTCCGAAGAACATCTGATTTCTAATCTTTTTGAACCAATACCCATGGCTTACGATTTACCCATGTGGGCCGCCAATAGAACCGTAGCACCCACTCCTGGAGCTGCTATTGTTGTCGCCGACCTTGGTGAAAACTTTACCATTAAAGGTCACCATCTTTCTATGATCAAAGACCGTCAATTCGATGGCCGTTCGCGGGCCGATCCGCATAAACACATTGCTGAATTCATTGAAATCTGTGGCATGTTTCGTTATGGAGACACTAATGTCGATGCTATCAAGCTCAAACTTTTTCCATCATCACTCACCGGAGATGCGAAAGTATGGTATAACGAATTAACCCCAGGAACTATTAATACTTGGGAGGAGATGAGGCAAGCTTTTGTAAGCCGATTCTTTCCACCTGCCATGTATGATAGGTTAATGGGAGAAATCCGTGCTTTTTCACAAAATCCTAATGAATCTCTTGTTGAAGCTTGGCTTCGCATGAAAGATTTGCTTCGTAGTTGTCATGGTCATAATTTAGGACGAGGAACAATAATCCAAATCTTTTATCATGGTCTTGATGAAGCATCTCAAGCAATCCTTGATGCCGGAGGAATTTTCCTTTACAAAACACCAAATGAAGCATATCAACTTCTTGAAGTTCGAGTACTTCTTAAACTCGATTGGTCAAAAGATTCCAAAACCAAACCCTTACGGAAAACCGTTGCTTTCGCCGAAAGTTCAGATAATTCAAAACTCATGAACAAAATAGAAGCCTTGTCTTCTAAAATGGACTCGCAATACAAAGATATAAAAGGAGAAATGAAAGAAATGCGAGATGGCTGTAATAATTGTGGAGGAAATCACACATCATCCGAGTGTGATGACCAACCTATGAATGGACCCAACGAAGGGGAAGCCAATTATGTCCAAGGAGGATATCGTGGAGGAGGTTTTCGTGGTAATTATTACGGAAGAAGTTCTGGAAATTGGCAAGATCGCCAACAAAGGGATAACAACCGTGATTTTCAACCTCGAACAGAAAATTCAAACCCAACAAATTCAGATAAAAAAGAAGAATCTGATTTCAAAAAAATGATGCGAGAATTCGTAAATGCTCAAAGAACCACAAATAAGTTTGTGAAAACTCAATATTTCAATCTCAAAACCAAAGTTGAGCAAGGTCAGAAAAATCATCAAGCTTCTATTCAGGATCTTGAACAGAAATTTGGTAGACTTTCTGATCAATTTTCTTCTCGAATTCCTGGTACATTACCAAGTAACACCCAATCCAATCCAAAACCATCTGGATCAAACGATAAGAATTATCGTCCACCACACAACAGAAATGAGCATATCAATTTTGTATTCACTCGAAGTGGTCTCTCATATGATCCACCACCCATTCCAACCGATACTACTCTTATTCAAGAAGAGGAGGAAGAAGCTGAAGAGGAAGAAGCAATTGAAAAAGAACCAACTCAAAAACCAACCGTTTCACCAATAAAGCCTTATACACCAAAAATACCATATCCACAAGCCCTAAGAAAAGAGAAAAGAGAGGAGCGAAATAAGAAGTTTTTAGAGACGATTAAAGAAGTTAGAATTAACGTACCCCTCGTTGATGTTCTAGCTGGAATGCCCAATTATGGGAAATTTTTGAAAGAACTTCTTAATAATCGAAACAAGTTAGAACAAATTTCTGCTACCGTTCTCAATGAAGAATGCTCTGCTATAATTCAAAACAAAATTTCACCAAAACTTGGAGATCCCGGAAGTTTTCTTATACCATGTACATTAGGAAACAACATCACATGTGATGCTTTAGCCGATTTAGGTGCAAGTATCAATTTGATGCCTTATTCGTTGTATTCTAAACTTTCCATCAATACATTGAAACCTACTAAGATGAGTATACGATTAGCCAACCATACATACCAATATCCTGTTGGGGTTGCTGAAAATATGCTTGTTCAAGTTGGTAAATTTGTTTTTCCTGTGGATTTTGTCATCTTAGAAATGGAAGAAGATAGTCGAGTACCCTTAATCTTAGGAAGACCTTTCTTAAACACTGCTGATGCAATGATTAAAGTTAAAGGTAAAGAACTAAATCTTGGAGTAGGAGAAGATCGAATCACGTTCTTAATCGATAAAGCAATGAAATATCCAAATTCCAGTGATGACACATGCTATAACATCGATGTAATTGATGAAGTCACTGAAGAAGAATTGGATGCATTACTTGACGATTCAAAACCATTCATGACTACTTCAGAAAAGATTAGTGAAACAGATTCTGATAAAGAATTTGAGGAATTCATGGAAATAAAAGTAGAAGAAGAGGAAGAAGAGAAATTTGAAGATATCATTGATAAAGATCAATTGAAAATCAAATCATCTCTGGAAGAACCACCCACTGATTTGGAACTCAAAACCCTTCCCAATAATCTCGAATATGCTTACTTAGAAGAAAATTCACTTCTTCCAGTAGTAATATCGTCGTTGCTCAAAACAAATCAAAAAGAAAGACTCGTTTCTGTTCTTAAGAAGCATAAACGCGCTTTTGCGTGGAAAACTTCTGATATTCCAGGAATTAGTCCTGATTTTTGCAAACACAAAATCAATTGTGAAGAAGGTTCTAAACCCGTTGTAGAAAGACAACGTCGACTCAACCCAAATATGAAAGAGGTTGTTAAGAAGGAAATCATTAAACTTCTTGACGCAGGAATTATTTATCCTATCGAGGATAGTCCATGGGTGAGTCCAGTTCATTGTGTTCCAAAGAAAGGAGGAATGACTGTAGTGACAAACGAAAGGAATGAGTTAGTTCCTACTAGAACTGTCACTGGATGGCGAGTATGTATTGATTATAGAAAACTTAATAAAGCCACCAGGAAAGATCATTTTCCTTTACCTTTTATGGATCAGATGCTCGAAAGATTAGCAGGGAACAAATACTTTTGCTTCCTTGATGGTTTTTCGGGATATTTCCAAATTCCTATCGATCCAGCCGATCAAGAAAAAACCAAATTTACATGTCCTTTTGGAACCTATGCTTACCGGCGTATGCCTTTTGGTCTATGTAATGCACCTGCAACTTTTCAAAGGTGTATGATCGCAATATTTCAAGACATGCTTGAAACATCTATGGAAGTTTTCATGGATGACTTTTCAGTTTTTGGTGATTCTTTTGAAACCTGTCTTTCCAATCTCGATAAAATGCTTGAAAGATGTGAAGCTGCACATCTAGTTCTTAATTGGGAAAAATGTCATTTCATGGTGACTGAAGGAATTGTGTTAGGACACAAAATATCAAGTTCAGGGATGGAAGTAGACAAAGCTAAAATAGAAGTTATCACCAAATTACCACCACCAACTAACGTTAAAGCCGTTAGAAGTTTTCTAGGACATGCCGGTTTTTACCGCCGATTTATCAAAGATTTTTCAAAAATATCACGTCCTATGACTAAACTTTTAGAAAAAGATTCTATATTTGATTTCAATGCTGACTACATTAAAGCTTTCGAAACATTGAAGAGTCAATTGACTAGTGCCCCAATTATGGTTGCACCTAATTGGTCACTACCATTTGAAATCATGTGTGATGCAAGCGATTTCGCTGTTGGAGCTGTTTTAGGACAACTTGAAGGAAAACATTTTCGTCCTATTTACTTTTCTAGTAAAACACTCAACAATGCTCAACAAAACTATACGGTTACGGAGAAAGAATTATTAGCCGTAGTTTTTGCATTCGACAAATTCAGATCTTATCTTGTGCTTTCAAAAACGATAGTTTTTACCGATCATTCCGCACTCAAATATTTGTTTAACAAACAAGATGCAAAACCACGTCTTATCAGATGGATTTTATTACTGAAAGAATTTAATATCCAAATAAAAGATAAGAAAGGAGCAGAAAATCTTGCAGCTGATCATTTATCACGTCTCGAGAATCCAAATTTGGAAGAATTAAAAGAAAATGAAATTAATGATTATTTTCCAGAAGAAACTCTCATGACGATAGATAAAGATGATGATGAGGAAATACCATGGTTTGAAAATTACGCAAATTATCTTGCAGGAGACATTCTTAAAAAAGGAATGAGTTACTACCAACGTAGTAAGTTCTTTTCAGAACTAAAACACTATTATTGGGAGAAACCTTATCTTTTTAAGATGTGCAAGGATGGAATGATACGAAGATGTGTTTCGGGTGCTGAAACATGAAAAATTCTTGATGAATGTCATCATGGCCCAACTGGGGGACATTATGGTCCTTCTACTACAGCTAGAAAAGTTTTTGATGCTGGATTCTATTGGCCTACAATTTTCAAAGAAGCGTATACTCTTGTTCAAAACTGTGATGCGTGCCAAAAATCCAGTAACCTTTCTCGAAGAGACGAAATGCCTCAAAAGAGCATTCAAGTCTTTGAAATATTCGATATTTGGGGAATTAATTTTATGGGACCCTTCCCTAAATCACACAAATACGAATATATCCTCGTTGCAATCAATTATGTTTCTAAATGGGTTGAAGCTGAAGCTCTTCCTACTAACGATGCACGAGTTGTTGTCAACTTTCTCAAAAAGCTTTTCGCTCGCTATGGAATTCCTAAAGCTTTAATAAGTGATAGAGGATCCCATTTCTGTAATAAACAAATGGAGAAAGTAATGAAACGATATGGAGTTCATCATCGTTTTGCTACAGCTTATCATCCACAAACTAGTGGTCAAGTCGAAAATACCAATAGAGCTATAAAAAGAATACTTGAAAAAACGGTTAAAGACAATCCTTCCGTTTGGTCAAGGAAATTAGATGACGCTCTATGGGCATTTCGTACGGCATATAAGACACCAATTGGTACGACACCGTACAGACTCTTGTATGGGAAAACATGTCATCTACCGTTCGAACTTGAACACCGTGCTTACTGGGTGTTAAGAAGCTGTAATCCTGATTTAAAAATAGCTGGAGAAAAGAGATTTTTGCAATTACATGAACTTGATGAGTTAAGACTTCAAGCTTATGAAAACTCCAAGCTATACAAAGCAAGAACCAAAGCTTATCATGATCGGAAGCTAAGAATTCGAAAACAATTTGAAGCTGGAGATAAAGTTCTGCTTTTCAATATGAAATACAAGTTTAAAGCTCCGAAACTCAAACCAAAATGGTTTGGACCATATATAGTGAAACATGGATTTCCATCAGGTTATGTTGAACTTTATGACAAACATGGTGGAAGTTTCATTGTAAATGGGCACCGAATTAAACTCTATTATGACAAGGAGCAATTAAACATGATTTCTAATGAGGAAATTTCATCCGAATTTGAATATGAAGCTATCACATTCATGGCTCCACACAAGGAAATGGTTCCTTGGGCACACAGTAATGGTTTTATCTATGATGCTCTTCCTAGAGCATGGGAAAACATTAAATTGGAAAACATAGATGAAACAGGAGAGGGAATTATGATAGGAAATGTGTTGTATATCCCTAAAAGGAAACATAACACTAAAACTTCATAATCTATTTCGAAGTTTGAGTCCGGCTGAGGACTCGTTAATAAAACAAGCGCTTCTCGGGAGGCAACCCGTGTGTTTTTATTTTTGATTTTGATTTTCAGTGTTTTTACCCCAAAGTTTTACTACTTGGTCAAACTTAAGTGTGGGGGTGTGCCACTAATTTGAATAAAACTGCAATGCTTTTTGTTTGTTTGTTTTTGTTTCTAATAAATACAGGTGTTGACTACAAGAAAAAGAAGATTGGATAACACTGGATATCACGGTTTATTTTCTCATTTTCCCTACTTTTATGCTTTTTCGTTTATCACATTGAGGACAATGTTTAACTTAAGTGTGGGGGGATGAGTAGGTAAAATAAGAAATTAAGTCTAATATCGATTTAATTTTTAAATTTTGTTTGTCCTTGTAATCTAGTTGTTTTCACACTTTTAGGAATAATTTATTAGAATAACTGGATCAATCCAATGGTAAAAATTAGTAATTTTTGAAAAATTTGAGATGTGTCCCGATTAATATTGCAATCCATTCTGGGATTGATAACATTTGCTAGCGCATAGTATAACCCTTTCCACTAAATTGTGAGGATTTGAGCCTATTTCATATCTAGCATACATCTTTTATGCTTAAATCTTTTGTTATGAGTGTGCCGGTGATTTTATTTATTCTAGAACTTGTGCTTATAAATCATTACGAGACCGTTGTGAGATTACATTTTTGTAATATAAGTATACATACGTGATAAGAGGCAACCTTAGGATTTTAACCAAATAGCCTTCATTATTGATTTTTAGCTAGTCACATTGATTAGTTAATTTCCAATTTTTAACCCTTTTGTTAGCGTTCATTTTTAGCGCTAGATACCCTTAGTTACACCCTTTGAGCCATCCTTTTCGTTTTTGATAAATCCAGAAAAATACAAAAAGATTTTACACTTTAAACCTTAGCCCAACCCTTGTCAAAGTCTAAATGGTGGGTTGCTAGTTGCTTGGTATGTTGGATTGTTTTTGATGATTATTGGTTAGCCACACTTCACAATTCATGTGTGTGCCATTCCGACAAAGACGGAGACTGCAGCTTCTTATTTGTATTGTTGTGGTGATGCTTATGCGAAGTGTGAAGGAGTTTAGTAAAAAAAAATGAATAAGTCATCGTAACTATAAGGTGACAATTATAGCAAATGTGATATATATGTGAATAAAGGAAATCTTGTGATATGTTGTTAGCCAATGTGCTAAGAATGAAGAATATTGTTATGGCGAATCGATGTATCGTTATTTGAAGAAGAGGGAGATTGTAACTATAATCATTTACGGGTTCGTGGTTTGTTTAGTGACTAGCAACAATGGGACTTAGACTTTATTTTATTTTTCTTTAAAACCAATTTCGTAAATATTCCCATGCCTTATCCCTACCCTTACCAAATTACTTTATCTATCCAGGTATTGTAATGGCTTTGTGAGAATGTCAAGTGCAAGAATATTGTAGTGACCATCCGGTTTTTGAGTAATCAAGAACTCGCGCCAGTAATCTATTATGTTTTTGTATGAGATGTTTAAACATAAGCCTGGTACAACCCTAAGCTTTACATTATAACCCGAATAAAAGACCTCTTTGATATGTAGACTTGGTGCTTACGCCTTTGCGGTATAGTTTTGTTTCTTGTACAAGCTTATGGTAATAATTAGATCATGACTGAGCAATGAGTGTGATTTATCTTACATATACTCCACCACCTAAATAATGAGTGATTGAGAGAATTATACTTCGTTCCTTTTTCGTGAGGTGTTTAGAAATGTTAATCAAGCAAGAAAATCATTGGGTATTGTCAAACATCTCGATTTTTCACTACTAAAGCTTAAAATGATGAATCATATCTTGTACTTGTACTTGGTGGATTTGCATCACGTTTTTCTAATCATTTTTGGTTACCATTTGGATATTTAGTTTTCTTCTAGATTTGCTTGAGGACAAGCAAAGTTTAAGTGTGGGGGATTTGATAACGCTCAAAGTTAACATGTTTTTATAAGCGTTATTAGTGTTTTTGTGTATGTTATTTGGTTGTTTTTATATGCTTTTACCACTAAATGAAGGAAATGAAGTATACACGATTACACGAAGATTCCCAATCTCAAAAGTCCAATCTATGAAGTAATTCATATGAGAACCTAAGTTTTGTCATCTCAAAGTTCCAAATTCATAAGTTAATCAAGTTTAGATAGTACATAAAGAGCTACACAAGTCAAAGTCAAAGTCCAAAGCTGCCAGAAATTACCATCCGATCGGTTGGTGTGAAACCGATCGGATGGTCATAAGTACCCTTCACCAACCGATCGGTGCCAACCCGTAACCGATCGGTTGGTCAGTTCTGCATGTTTTTGCCAACTTTTGTGCACGAATCTTGGTCTTTTGTCTCAAGGTTCTAGGCCCTTTTTAGTGTCTTATTGTCCAAGTTCAAGCATTTAAGTTCTTATTTATGACCAAGAGTGTTGGACAAGCCTAGGGGGGACTTCAAAAGTGCATAACTCAACACCATTCAACACACAATTGAAGATACCATTTACTCTCATTACTACACACAATTATTATCATCTTCTAGCTCTCTAAGGAGGAAAATTCGTGCAGAAAGAACCAGGAACTTTGGAGGATCAAGGAAGTAACATTTGGAGTCCGAAAATCTCAAGAAATCATCACCAACTCTTAGGTTATCAATACCTTGTCATTTGTTATCAATTTCAAAGCAATGTAAGACGTATAACCATGGATTCTTATGTTAAATATTCTGAGTTTATTTGCATGTTTGCCATGAGTGGCTAGTAATCTTTTTACACTTGTTTTGATGATGTTTTATACTTAGTGATAGTGATGATTGTGATAACATGTTTTAATTCAATTTCAAGTCAATCCTAAGAACCAATTGTACCTTAAGTTTCATCGTGACATTTGTTTAGCCAAGGTTAACTAATTGATAATAGTTTCAAAGGTCGAAAGATTTGTTATTACTCAAATAGTTATAATCATTTGTCTATGAATGATTGTTTTTCACCATAATTATTCTTGACTAAACAAAGAAACAAGAAGTATGATTGTAATAAGAATTCTTTTATAACGTCAAATCGGATTGTTTGTAAACCTTTAGTAGGACGAAAGTTTAAATGTTTATAAACGATTGTGACCTTTTTGTCTATGAAGAGGTTACCTTTTGTATTGACCATTTCTTAAGAGTATTTGATTGGTAATAAAAGTTTGTCTTGTGTTTAAGATATCCACCATAACTTATGAACCTTGGATAGATCTTGAATTGATTAGTTTACACCTAAAGCTTGTTTTTATGAACTAAAATCTTGACGAAGGTTTAACTTGTAGAAACAATAGATTAGATCACCATCTAATTATCTCAACCAACATGTCATCAAAAGTTATCACAATCATGTGTGTCATTAAGTAGAAAACTAGTCTAAACAAGTGTAGTTTTTAATTTATTGAATTTGCTTATTATCATATTTGCGTACATTAGAGGTTTACTTTTAGACTTATATTTCAATTCACTCACAAATCCCTGCGAACGATCCCGACTTACCATCATATCTTGCTATAACGGACGAGTACACTTGCTCGTATGTGTTGTTTCTAGATTTGGTAATTCACTCTTATAAATTTAAAACTTGCACTAACAAATAGCAAATCACTCCCCCGATCAAAAATTTCAAATCTTTTGAGATTTTGGATCTCAATTGATTTAAATAAGTTAGAAAGCTTTTAGGAGAGAAATGCAGTCAATTTTAATATTTTCAGATAAAAGGAACTTTTTCTGCTCCCCCTCAATTTGTGAGGGAGGTTGTTATATGTCAGATTCGATGAGTTTCCAAAAGATTTGAAATTTTAACGAAAACTCTTTGAAAATGTACTCATTCTGACACATAACCATCACAAATCGTTTTGTTGCTTTTGTACAAAGTGTGGAGAGTTTTTTATGATACAGAAAATTTTGAGAAATCACTCTCCCCCTCAGTCAATGACGGATGTTAAAACTGAAATATTTTCATAAAATATTAAAGTCATTGATTGAGTGAAAAATTTTATCAAAATTTTGAGTTCAATTTAATTTTGAATCAAAATCTCATGGTACCACCAAGTTTTGCACAAATACTTACCGGAAAAATCATAGAAGGGAAAGTATTTGGCGATAAAAAGAAGACTTCTCTTCTTTATCAAGAAATAATGCACTGAAGTGTACATTAGATCGAGGGTGCATGAATATAAAGTAATTCACGCTCGGATGAACGGCACCCTTTGCTAGGAACAACCATATTTTTGGCGACATGTTTTCCTCATTTTGAAAACCGGGTTGCTATCTGAAGTAATAGCAAGCCATAATTTTGAAGTCCGGGTTGCAGCCTGAAATGACTACAAGCCAATGTTTTCGGAGAATATTTTGAGGAATGACATGTTTTAGAGAAAACTTTATTCAAAAAACCGAAAAACTCTTGCTCAAGCATATGTATGATTCCGTGTTATTATTGAATGACATTTCTAGAAACGTACATAATATTGATTACACAAGAGACATGTCGTGAGAAGAGTATTTTTGGATTTTTGTGATTTTTCAGATTTTTATGGATTTTATAAGTTTTATATTTTTCTATTTTCTTTTTGATATATTTTATGTACAAAGGATATGTGAAGCCAATCATTCAATCATCATTCTCTTCTTGGAGAGACTTAAGAGTTTCTGGAGTGAGGCTCTTCATTCCAAGTCGTGGGAGAATGAACTGAAATCTTTCCCGAGAAAGAGCCTTTGTGAATATGTCAGTCAGCTGAAACTCCGTTCTCACAAACTAGAGTTCCACTATCCCTTTCTCCACTTGTCTGATGAAGTGATGACGAATGTCTATATGCTTGGCTCTGGAGAGCTGGACATTGTTGCAACATAGGGCGATGGCACTTTTGTTATCACAATACATTGGGATTTTGTTGAAATTATACCCATAATCTGATAATTGTGATCTCATCCACAAAATTTGAGCACAACACGAGGACATGGCTATATATTCCACTTCTGTGGATGATATTGAAGTGCACATCTGCTTTTTGGATGACCAGCTGACAAGTTTCTCACCCAAGAATTGAGCACCTCCGGAAGTACTTCTGCCAGTATCTTGACATCCCGCATGATCAGCATCTGAGTAGGCCGTGAGAGCCATTGCATTGTCTTTAGGGTACCAGAGGCCCATGTGGATTGTCCCTTGGAGATATCTGAAGATGCTCTTGACAGCTTCCAAGTGCTTTTTGGTGGGCTTGGATTGATATCTGGCTCACATGCATACGGCGAAGAGAAGGTCTGGCCTACCTGCTGTGAGGTACATGAGAGATCCAATCATGCTTCTATAATTGGTATGATCAATTGTTACCCCAGCTGAGTCGTCATCGAGTTTGGATCTTTCAACCATGGGTGTATCAACTGTGTCACTTGAATCAAAACCAAACTTCTTGAGGATGTCACTAGCATACTTGGCTTGATTAATAAAGATGCCTCTCGGGTTTTGTGAAACTTGTAGCCCCAAGAAGAAAGACATTTGTCCCATCATAGACATTTGAAACTTGGAACTCATTTCTGTAGCAAAGCGACCACATTCCTTGGAATAAGACGATGCGAAGATGATATCATCAACATAGATTTGAACGTGAAGAAGGTTGTTCCCAGTCTTCCTAGTGAACAAGGTAGGATCAACTACACCCTTGGTGTAGGATACTCATAATCTTAAACACGTATGGTTTCTTGTGATTATATGGATCGAATTAGATGAAGAGATTAGAGAGATGTAGAAAGAAAGGTGGGAGCCTTTTTTTGAGAGAGAAACAATGTGTGTATTAGCTTGAAACTAATGAAAGGTCCAACCCTCTCCACATGTGGAGAGGGGTATTTATAGTTACAATATTACGCCCACTCTCGGGCTGTGGATCAGGCATACAGTGGGTAAAGACCCGTTCCTTCTTCCACGGTGTTACTTAATCTAATACTAATTAACTAAAAAACAAACTAACTACGAGCTAACTTAATGCTATTACAATCATTAGGTGACCGAGACTTTTACAGGAATATTTGTATTCCTAACAATCTCCCCCTAAGCGAGGTCACCTTTGAAATTGAGCTCTTTGGTCTTTAAGCATTCTTTAGTCTTTGTAGCTCGTAGGATCTGATTCTTCACTTTTCTTCACACTTTGTACTTCAAGCAAGTGAACTTGTGATATGAATTCCTTTGAGACATGTGATCATTGAGCTTCCTTTGAGATCATCAGCCAAAGTAAATCTCCAAGCTCATCCATAGTTGTATTGCCTTCATGTGATGTAGTGACTAAGGACCATCATGCTCACACCCTTCTATATCTGGAAACGTTGCATTAAAGTTGTAGATCAGGAGACTTTTTCATCAGAGTTGCGGAAACGTTGTTAGTAGTCTCTCAACAGTTGTTGTAGCAAGTCTCTCATCTTCATTGATAGTGTGGAGGATGTGTGAGCATGAGGTATGGATTGACCCGATTCAGCTGGAAACTGGAGCCATCAACGCCATCTTTATATGTGTCCCTGAAATAAAACAGTTAGCAATAAAGATAGAGAACGAATATGGCTTTGTCATTCGTTCTGCGAGGTCAGACTACCCTCCGGTTTTGTGAAAACCGACCTGTGATCAGGTAGAGTCTCTTTTAAAGAAGACTCTCCTTGACAGGAATTTCCAGCTTGTAGTAATGAGTTTTCCAAAGAATCCACTTCGGAATCTTCATACTTAGCATGTTCTCATACCGGAACGTCTCAAAGCAGACAGCACGATAGAGTGAATCGGTGAATAGATATTCACGGATTGATGAGAAATTGATTTATAGAAATCACTCGCGTGTCATATGATAAACATTTGTGAGACACGACGAGAGTTTTATACTTTGAATCACATTTCCATCAAAAATACTTTTGTTTGAAAGATATTACACAATCAATGTGCTCGAAAGATAAGTTGGTGAGCACATTGAGAGGTTTTGGCAAAAGTATCTGTCAATCCATATCCTGGAACAAGTTTGATTCAAATTTGAATCGCACCATTGTTGCTTTCCAGTTGTCACTTGATCATTGATCCAAGATGGATCTCACATGTCACCTACCAAGAGCTTGAGTGATGTTCGCTCTAGAAGGATTTCCATCGTCATTGTGAATATTTTCATATTACTCAGATGTTCTGGCAATACCACAAGGATAATGCGTAGGACTCTAAATATTTTATCTTATTTTCCACATTGTGTGAAACAATAAGCATATTTGGAATGTGTCCTAGTGAGATTTATGGATGATCTCTTGGCTCTAGACTCAATAGTGCGTTTTGATCCGCTCCTGGAGACTGGGGAGGCGTCTCCTGTTTTAGGTATCAACATAGCTCGCAATGAGCGGTTGATACATTGCACAGGGTTCCCCGTGAGATTGAAACAAGCTCTTTTAAGAGAACTTGAGTGGTTGGGAAGTTTTAGTGCAGTGCGTCACTGGGTCCATGACGTCTTGTCTTCAATACCGGTGTTACCTTAGTAACTGCCAGTAGATTATGAATTGAACCCGGTTTCTGCCCTAAGGTTGAATATATGGAGGGCTATTTCTTTTCACCCTTTCTCATTTCATTTCTTTTTCATTCTTCAACCCCTTCAGTGCTTACCGAGACTTCATCACTAGAGCCTTGTTGGGTTTGTTCCAGTCCTAGCTCTATCTCAGTTCACTCTTCCCTTTCTCACTTTACTCCTTTTTTCAATCATTCCTAAGGACTTCTAATCTATCTATGGATTGTCCCTGGGAAGATCCTTCCGGTTCTGGTGGATCATGGGAACTCATACCTAACCTTAACCAACCTTATAACTCCATGCATAAAGATAAATGGTCGGTCTTTGGTATTACTTCCACAAACGCCTTTGCTCCCCCACAATATGTGCATCGGTATACGAAAGAGTTTAGCACATATGTGGGAGCCTATTATTGAGTCCAAAAGATCACATTTGATATCAGATTTCATATTTAAATCACATTCTCTCCCCCCATCAAAAATTTCAAATCTTTCGAGATTTTTGATCTCAATTGATTTAAATAAGTTAGAAAGCTTTTGGGAGAGAAATGCGGTCAATTTTAGTATTTTCTGATAAAAAGGAACTTTTTCTTGCTCCCCCTCAAACAATGAGGGAGGTTGTTATGTGTCAGATTTGAAGGGTTTGCAACAGATTCGAAGTTTTAACGAAAAGTCTTTGAAAATTTATGCATTCTGACACATAACCATCACAAATCGGATTGTTTCTTTTGTTTTGTACAAAGTGTGGGGAATTTTGTTGATACATAAAATTTTGAGAAATCACTCTCCCCCTCAATCAATGACGGATGTTAAAGCATAAATATGTTCATAAACTATTAACGTCATTGATTGAGTGAAAATTTTATCAAACTTTTGAGGTCAATTTGATTTTCATTCAAAATTTCATGGTACCACCAAGTTTTGCACAAACACTTTCCGGAAAAATCAGAGAAGGGAAAGTATTTGGCGAGAAAAAGAAGATTTCTCTTCTTTATGAAGAAATAATGCACTGAAGCGTACATTAGATCGAGGGTGCATGAATATAAAGTAATTCACGCTCGGATGAACGGCACCCTTTGTTAGGAACAACCGTCTTTTTGGCGACGCGTTTTCCTTAATTTTGAAAACCGGGTTGCTATCTGAAGTAATAGCAAACCATATTTTTGAAGTCCGGGTTGCAGCCTGAAATGACTACAAGCCATAGATTGAAGTGCGGGTTACAGCCTGAAGTGACTGTAAGCCATTTTGAAAGAATATTTTGAGAAACGACATGTTTTAGAAAAGAAACATTATTTGAAGATAAAATGAAAACTCTTGCTCAAGCATATGTATGTTTCCCTGTCATTATTGAATGACATTTCTAGAAACGTACATAATATTGATTACACAAGAGACATGTCGTGAGAAGAATATTTTTGGATTTTTATGATTTTTCTGATGTTTATGGGTTTTATAGGTTTTATATTTTTCTGTTTTCTATATGGTATAAGATATATACAAGGATATGTGAAGCAAAACCATTTCTCCTCATTTTCTTCCTGAAGACATTTGAGAGATACTGGCGAAGGACTCTTAATTCCAAAGCGCTGGAGAACAAATTGAAATCGTTCTCTTGAGAGAGCCTTAGTGAAGAAATCTGCCAGCCGAAATTCTGTCCTCACGAAGTAAAGTTCCACTACCCCATTCTCATCTTATTTTACCACACCTTAGGAGAATCCGTTTCCCAGGAGAAACTTTGACAGTGTATCAAACCATGCCCTAGGCGTCTGTTTTAGGCCAAAGAGAGCCCTTTTCAGACGATAGACATGGTTAGGATGATCAAAATAGACAAATCTTTCCGGTTGACTGAAATAAAGAACTTTATTCAGCTCGCCATTAAGAAATGCAATTTTCGTATCCATTTGATAAACCGTCATGTTCTGAGTTGCAGCATTGGCGAGAAACATTCTGATAGCTTGAATACGAACACCCAGAGCGAAATATTCCTCTAAATTAATGCCTTCCTGTAAACGATATCCCTTAGCAGCAAGCCTTGCCTTGTTTTCAGAACGACATAATGCTCATCAAGTTTCACTTTGAAGATCCACTTAGAGCTATAATCATTGCACTGTCTGGAGGTAGTAACAATTCCCATACTTTAAGTCGATCAAAAGTGTGAGCTTCATCTTGCATCGCATTAACCCAACAATCTTTAAAGATAGCAGTCTTGAAATCTTTGGGTTTGAATTTGGATAGTATGGAATTATAACAACACCACAAGGCATGGGTGGTAAGTTTCCTTCGTGTGAACACCGGTTGAGAAGGATATCCAATAATGTTGTCAATCGGATGATCCTATATTCATTTTCTGAGATGTTCATGTGGATGTAGGTAGGAACATGAAAAAGCCGTGTTTGTATTCCCTGAAGAGGATGTCTCAGAAGATGATTCATGAGCAAACAGGTTTTGGTACGGAGCATCTTCAAGAGGAGCAAATGAATTCACTTCAAAAGAATTGTCGACTGCAGTGCCTTGATGAACCGAAGGAGATTGAAGGTTTGACGATGATGGTGAGTGACTTGCAGATTGAGCATCTTGATCAATTCAAAGAGACACTGATGGACCATTTGAGTTGTACAGAACTGGAGCAGCGGCAGCTGGTGGTGTAAGTGAATCATCAGTAGGTGTCTCGAAGTATTCATCAAACGTTTGGTCAAACTATATCTTCAAATGCTCACTTGTAGGTGGTACATAAGGTACATGCAGGAGTGGGATTCTGTACAAGACCTGAACTGAATGGTTCAAGAGACAAAAGTTTAGATGCGGGTCCTGCACTGATGTGTACAGGAGCCATTTGCTCAGTCAGCTCAACGAATGTGACGTGAACGGTTTCCAGGATTTATCGGGTTTATTTGTTGTAGACTCGGTATCCCTTACTATCTGGAGCATAACCAACAAAGAATCCAATACCAGTAATAGCTTATAACATTCCCAGATCTTGACTGTCATTTTGTAGGGTAGCATAAAGCACCAAACACAAATAGAGAGGAGAGATCCGGTTTCTTGCCATATATCAGCTCATATGGAGTATTGTTGTGAAGAGTATGTATCAAGTATCGGTTTTTGGTGTAACAAGCTGTAGCAATTACTTCCGCCCATAGGATCATCGGTGCCTTGGAGAAGTAGAACGAGTTGTTTGTTGATAACCTCCGTTCCATTGTAAGTCCGAATGATTCTGACGGTTATGTGAGTCTTACTAGCAGTTGTGTGATGAGTTTTCTGATAACTTCAGTAGTCACGTCCTTGGTTCTCAAAAACTTTACCCATGTAAACCGAGAGTATTCATCGACAACAATGAGTACACATTACTTCCCATTTATACTCTTCACACTTATTGGTCTGCCTGGGTCCATGTGAAGGGTGTAAAGAACATCCATGTTGGTGTTGACAATTTTGGGTTTGTGAGTATGCTTCTTTCGTTTACCCAGTTGACAAGCCAAATGAAGAAGTTCTTTTTCGAACTTTAATCTGGGTAGACCTCATACAAGATGATTATGAGCAAGATCATAGATGGTACCAAAGTTCAAGTGATTAAAACTTTGTTGCCATAGCCACGATTTGTTCTTTAAGGTCTTTGAGAGAAGGCAAATAGGAGAGGACCGCATCACGTCTTCGATAGAAAAGGTGTATAGATTTGTGCCATGACAGTCTTTAAGAAGATCAATACCATCCAATTCTCAGACGAAGCATGTGTAATTTCTGAAGACAACTTCAAGATTGGAATCAAAATACTGACCAAAAGAGAACAGATCATGCCCAAGTCCTTCCATGTAGTATACTCACGAAATTAGTTGTCACCAGAAACATAATCTCCATAACCCTTAATTAACCCAAAATGATAGTTCCCGAATCTAACTGTCCCGAGAAACTTATTCACGAAATTCTCGATCCCCGAGCGATCCCCAATCATATGTTTAGAGCAGCCTGAGTCCAAATATCAAAGGACGAAAAGTACGACCTACATTTGGAAACAGACAAGAGCAGAAAATTTGGAGTGTCGGATCCCCAATTTGAGTTGGGTTCCAATTGGTTAGTGCAAAAAAGTTCTGGAGCTACTGAGACCTTAGGTGCATTCGTTTCAATGGTGGAAATTTCACTAGTAGATGCAATGGGCCTAGTTAAAGAACATTGGGTCTCAAAAGGGAAGGTTCTACCAGTTGGCTTCCATTCCTTAATAGGCACTACTTTAGAATTAGTTATCCTAGTTAAAGGGCACCGTTCTCCTGAAGTGAATTTCCTTCCAGTGGGCTTCCATTGATAACCAACATTGGCAAACAGTTTACCTGTTGCTTTCCAAATTTGCTTACTTTGTTTAGCTCTCCAAACTTTCTTAACTGGGGTTTTGTTAAACGACTTCAGAAATTTCTCAACACATTTATCATGATTACTCAAAATTATGCATTCATTACATGTTTTGCAACGTGAATTAGGTTTTGAATTATGACTCATTTTGCTCAAGTTGGACTTAATGTTCCTCATGTGGTCGTCTACTTTCTTTTTAGGAACACTTTTAGCAGGTGAAGTCCTATAATTCCTTCTATTTCTCTTTGGTTTAGACTCTCTAGCTTTAGTGTTACTATTTACTCCTGTAGACGAACTAATGGGAATTTTAGTCTTATTCACTTCCGGTTGCTGAACATGTTTTGATGTGTTGGGATCTGAAGTTTCCAAGGGTACCTCAAAGGTAACATGCTTGTTCTTAGTCATAGATGATGATGCAGTAGACCTATCTCGCTTGCTATCAATTTTAGGACATGTACCAATAGCATATTCTAAGAGTTCCTGAGATCTATTAGTGAGAAAGCAGGCACCTACAATAGCATCATCAAGTGGTTTTGCTATCCTATCCTCTTCAATGGTTTCATGAAGCAAATCAAGGCACTCCTTAAGATGTTTAAGATAGTCACTATGAACCAACTTATTATTCCTAAGGGGAAGAGGAATATACACAGCATCACAAGCATACTTCTTACAAGCAGAAACCTTTTGAACAATATTATCACAATTGATGATTGGCATTTTCCCTTTTGCCAGAATCTTTAGATTCTCAATCTCTTTAAGCAAAGAAGTTATCTTTTCATTGTTTATATCACGTGTGATCTTAATTGAATCGTATAACTCTTCGTAATGTTGTTTGACTTTTGAATTTTCAGCACGAAACCAATCATTTTCATGTTGCAATTTATTGATGGTATCTTGAATTTGAAAATTCTGAGAATCTATAGACTGTGGTTTTTGGGTGCCAATCACATCACACTTGTTTGACTTCAATTGGGCAATTTGGACCCTCAGGTTCCGAATCGTGTTAGTGTGAGCTTGAATCTTTTCATCACATTTGGCTAATTCAAAATACGCATCAAATTCAGGAGCATCCGAAGATGTCTTGGCATTTGAGATTTTAGTACTTTCTTCTAAATGTTGATACTTTAATTGCAAATTAAGATTATCAACCTCTAGTTTTGACAAATGTCTGACCATGTTATCATGGTCATCGTTTTGAATTTTCTCACGCAATTTTAAATTCTCCCCCTCAAGCTCAACAACACGATTCTGGAGAGCGGTCAATGCAATAGACATCTCATGAAATTGGCAGGCAGATAACGTAGAATCAGTAGCAGTATAAAATACATCCTGAGCAACACATTTAGTAATCAAATTCTCATTCATGATGAGAATATTTTTCCTCGCAACTTCACTGCATTTAAGATCAATTGCCAATTGTTTACCCTCATTTTCCACATCATTAAAAACCTTTTTCATATGAGTCACATCATCATTAATGGTATTTTTAAGGCCCTCAAAATGTTCTTTGAGAAGTTTGAAAAATGGCATGACTTCAGTTAGGTAACATTGTTTTGTTTGCTCAAAACCTCTTTCCCCTTCAGTAATACCCGTTGGTGTTATTCTCTTTTTACATGTTTTATCAAAATCAACGAATAATTGACCAAGGACATATAAGGCAATTAGTGTATTATTTTGCGTGGGGAGAGTGAAAGGTACAAGGTGCCTAGGTGTGTTCAGGGGGTAAGCAGGTGGGTGAGCAATTCTAAACATAGTGCGTGTGTTACCTACAACTCTTTCAGCTTTCAATTTTTCTATGTCTATGTTCCAGAAGACTTGCTCTGGAGTAAATTTCTTTTGTGGGACAAAGATAGCTAATTGATTATCTTCAGAGTAATCATAATTGTACAAGATTTTATTAGCTATGCACTGGGGATCCCTTAATTTCTCAGCAAGTTTTTCTCTGGTTCTATCTTCTATCTCATTGCCCTCATCATCAGATGTAGCATCAGGTGGGGCATGATTAGGCTCAAGCATAATGTTTGCATCATATAATGCCGGTTGAGCACCTATACCGCTTCTAAGGAAATTGGCTTTTGGCTTAGTAGAATCCTTCTCACTATGATCATCACTCAACTTCCTATGTTTATGCATCATTTGAGCAGTTTGAATGGTTTGGCCTTGCGTGTATAACTTATCCTCAAGTTTGTTTTTCAGCATTTTAAGACTAGAGAAATCATTTAGAAGTTTTGTTTCCTTCTCTTTGAAATCATGTTTGAGTGTGTTTAAACCTTTTTGAATCTCTTGTTTTTGTTTAACAGTTTGATCCAATTGTTTTTGCAAAGATTGTAACTCCTTTTTCAATGTTTCTCGCTTAAGATTATTTTCAGATATATATGCACGCATTTGCCATTCCATGTTCTGCTCACGTCCAGTGAGTTCAAATCTAGCACGTTGTTCGTACATAGCCACTTGATCCTTAAGGATATTAAATCTAGTGGTCAAGGAGTCATCAGGGTTATAGGCAGTGTACTCATGCACGACACAATCATCTTTTAAAATAGAAGATGCACTACATTGTACAACAGACACTTCATTGTGTTTCATATGTTGTTCACATGGGTCAACATTGCTATTTCCCATGTCAACGACATCTGAATCGACATTGTTTGTCGGTTGTACTTTGTTAGGAATCTTTTGTTCATCAACAATGTTACACAGTTCGAGTACCTTAGCACATGACACATGTTCTTTTACCGGTCTGATATCTGCATCCACATCACGTGTAAGAGTCATTGAACTGTTCGTTGTGTCAAGCTTTTCAGTCTCTGATCCTCTGCCTTCGATGATAACTGACCCAGCATTCGATGCGTTGTCCGAATCCACACTACCAACGCATGGTTGCCCCCGACATGCCATCACTTTGTCTTCATACTTGTGCTCGTGCTTTGCTCTTTCCATAATGTACTCTTTCACATTACCCATGAGTTGGAGTAGTGTGACTCTGAACACGTCAACTTCAATTCCCGTATGAGTGGCAAAGCTCTTTTTCGTCATTTGACTCTCATGATCATACTCCTCAGTGAATCGTGAATCAATGAACACTTGGAGTTGATTATTGATCACACAGAATGCAGCCATAGATCTATCTTCAGAAAATTCACCCTTTTCAAGTTGTTGTTGAAGTTGATCTAAGTGTAGAGTCATTTTGACTGTGAAAGTCTCAACATTTTGACCAAAGAGTGTTGCGAACGCACGATTGAAACCTCCCAAGTATCCAGGTTTTGCAAAGAGAACCTTGAGATGTGAATGGAGAGATCGAAAACATTCAATGCGACTATTCATTGCATTATCGGGCAATTTAATTGGCTGATGAAGCACATTATCATTAGAATTCGAGCACGAAGATTCCATATTAGTGATTGTATGTTAAGAGTGGTGATCGTTTGTTTTGACAAGGTTATATGTTGTTTAGTTGTGATCTTGGTTCGGTTGATGCAAGTTTTTACGGTGAAATTTCTTGGTCTGAAAACTTAAAACCTCAATAACTTCACTTCGGAGGTGATTTGGGCCTCGAAAAATTCGTTTCACGACTTTGTGGTGAAACCTCACAATATTCAGCCTGTTCCGGACGTTTTGACAGCTAATTCGCTGAAAACGGAGTTACGGTTCAAAAGTTATGACCATTTGAAGTTTCGACGTAAAAAGTCAACTATGGTCAAACAGAGTTAACCGCAGGATCAGGCAAGGTAACCGCAGGTAAGGTAACCACAAGGTGAGTTAACCACAAGGTGAGATAACCGCAGGAAGTGACTAACCGCAGGGAGTAACTAACCGCAGGGAGCAACTAACCGCAGGAAGTTAACCGCAGGAAAGATAACCACAAAGATCTAACCGCAAACCACTTAATCGCAGAAAGCTAACCACAATGAGCTAACCGCAGACTACTTAACCGCAGAAAACTAACCGCAGACCACTTAACCGCAGAAAACTAACCGCAATGAACTAACCGCAGACCACTTAACCGCAGAAAACTAACCACAATGAACTAACCACAGACCACTTAACCGCAAGAGCTAATCGCAGTATACAAAAATCCAAATCTGTCACTTTCCTTGCGATTTGTTTGTATTCCCAAAATAGTAATCGCAGCAAACTAACCGCAGAAATCAGAAACTAAACGCAGATAAGCAATGCAACAGTAGACTTAACCGCAACTATGAAATACGCCCAAAATCAATTCCAAACTTCAAATAGATTAAAGATATGGTATAGCCAACTGAAACACAATGTTCAACTAACACCTATGATCATAAAAGTACATCACTAACATGTCAAATAACACAAGAAAGATCAAACCAAGCCAAGAACCATTCGAACCAAATAAAGTCACAAAACCAAGCACCAAATTCGAGCACAAACCAATCCCTAGGATGTAACCATGGCTCTTGATACCAATTGTAGGATACTCATAATCTTAAACACGTATGGTTTCTTGTGATTATATGGATCGAATTAGATGAAGAGATTAGAGAGATGTAGAAAGAAAGGTGGGAGCCTTTTTTTTGAGAGAGAAACAATGTGTGTATTAGCTTGAAACTAATGAAAGGTCCAACCCTCTCCACATGTGGAGAGGGGTATTTATAGTTACAATATTACGCCCACTCCCGGGCTGTGGATCAGGCATACAGTGGGTAAAGACCCGTTCCTTCTTCCACGATGTTACTTAATCTAATACTAATTAACTAATAAACAAACTAACTACGAGCTAACTTAATGCTATTACAATCATTAGGTGACCGAGACTTTTACAGGAATATTTGTATTCCTAACACTTGGTAAATCGATTTGCAAGAAGAAACTTGGAAAGTGTGTCGTACCAATCTCTAGGAGCCTGTTTGAGACCATAGAGTGCCTTCTTTAAGCGATATACATGATTTGGTCTTTCTGGGTCCACGAAACCTTCAGGTTGAGAAACATAAACCACCTCTTTTAAGTCCCCATTCAAGAAGGAAGTCTTAACATCCATTTGATAAACAATCATGTTACTGCTGGCAGCATTGGCAAGAAAGATTCTAATAGCCTCGATACGAGCTACCGGTGCAAATGATTCTTCAAAATCAATACCCTCTTGTTGACTATATCCTTTAGCAACTAAACAAGCCTTGTTTTTCAACACATCCCCATGCTCATCAAGCTTAACTTTAAAAATCCATTTGATAACAATGATCATCGCACATTCAGGTGGTGGTACTAACCCCCATACATCAAGACGATCAAACTCATGGATTTCTTCTTGCATTGCGGTGAACCAAGACACCTTTGTAAGGGCATCTTTGAAGTCTTTGGGCTCGACTTTAGATAAGACTGAGTTGAAGAAACACCACAAGGCATCAGTGGTAAGTTGTTTTCTGGTGGACACAGGTCTTGAGGGGTTTCCTATGATGTTGTCAATAGGGTGATCATTTGTCCATTTTCTGAGATGTTCATGAGGTTGAAGATAGTGAACTGATATTGCATTGTTTGAATCTTCTGAGAAAGATGCTTCGTTGGAGGATTCAGGTGCAAAAACATTTTCAAATGGTTCTTCCTCAGGTGGTGCAAATGGATTGACTTCCCATGTGTTATCAGATGTAACTCCTTGGTGTTAAGAAGACGATTGTATATTTGATTCAATTTGAGTGTTGCTACATTCTGGTGCATCTGGATCAAGAGAGGTGGAGACTGAAGGACCATTTGTATCATGAGGTGCATTCACAGCCATAATATTAGGTTCAACAGCTAGCTGTACCGGTTCATGAGGTGGCTGTGACTCAAAGTACACATCAAACATAGGATCAAATAACTTTTTCAAGTCTTCACTCGTGGGAGGAACATAAGGAGTGACATGATTGGAGTTCTGTACATGTCCCGAACTTATTGGTCCAGGAGATAAACGGTTTTGTGAGGATCCAGAACCGGTGTGTCCTGAAGCCGTATGCTCTGTCAGCTCATCAAACGTGACATGGATCGTTTCCATGATTTGCCGGGTTCTTTTGTTGTAGATTCGGTACCCTTTTTGATCTGCTGCATAACCGAAGAATACCCCAATATCAGCCTTAGCTTTAAGCTTCCCTAAGTCTTCACTATCGTTTGTTGGGTAGCACAGGGCACCAAAGACACGAAGAAAGGAGAGATCAGGCTTTTTGAGGTGCACCAGCTCATACAGTGTCTTGTTGTGGAGAGGATGTATCAATGACCGATTTTGAGTGTAGCAAGCAGTAGCAATGGCTTCCGCCCATAGAAACATTGGTGTCTTTGAGAATATCAGCATAGTGCGAGCAGCTTCAACTAGTGGGCGATTCCGTCTTTCAACAACTCCATTTTGTTGAGGAGTTCGAGGAATACTCTTCTGATGACTGATGCCGATACTTTCATAAAGTTGAGTGAGCTGATGATTTACAAACTCAGTTCCATTGTCAGTGCGAATGATTCTAACAGTTTTGTTGAGCCTTACTTGCAACTGCTTGATGATTTTGATAATGATATCGGGTGTTTCATCCTTGGATCTTAAAATTTTCACCCATGTGAATCGTGAATAGTCATCCATAATAACAAGAACATATATTTTTCCATTGAAGCTTTGCACTCTCCTGGGTCCGCACAGATCCATGTGAAGGGTATGGAATACTTCAGTGTTGGAGTTGGTGGGTTTTGGTTTATGAGTTTGTTTCTTGCTTTTACCCAATTGACATGATGAGCAGAGATGATCTTTTTCATACTTCAATCTGGGCATGCCTCGAACAAGATCTTTGCGAGAGAGTTCATTTATGGTGCCAAAGTTCAAGTGATTCAAACGACGGTGCCATAACCATGATTTACTTTTTGAGGCCTTAGAAAGTAAACAAATGGGAGAGGACCGCATAATGTCTTCAATAGAGATGGTATACAAATTTGTACCACGACTTCCCTTAAGGAGATCAACTCCGTCCAATTCCCTAACGAAACATGTGTGTTTTCTGAAAGCCACTTCGAGATCAGAATCACAAAATTGACCAACAGAGAATAAGTTGTGCCCAATTCCTTCCACGTAGTAAACTCTTGAAATCACACTATCACCAAACACATAATCACCATACCCCATAATAGCCCCAAAGTGGTCGTTTCCGAATCTAACTATCCCGATAAACTTTTCTATGAAATTTCTGAGCCGAGAGCGATCCCCAGTCATATGTTTTGAGCATCCTGAGTCCAAATACCACAGGACGATTTATACGACCTGCATTTGAAACCAGACAGATATGGATAACTGAAAAACATGGATCCCCAAGTGTAATTGGGATCCAATAGGTTAGCACATGCATACTTAAGAGATACTGGATCAGTATTTTCATTGGTTCTCACAGATGAACCAATACTAGTGGAAGCTGTTGTCTTACTGTCAAGGCATTGGGTCACTAAAGGGAATCTTCTACCAGTATCCTTCCATCTCTTAACCTCTAAAGACTTAGGGTCGGGTATATAAGTCAATGGGCACTGGTTTCCTAGAGTGAATTTTCTTCCAGTAGGGTACCACTGATATCCTACACTGTTAAAAACTTTTCCTGTAGCTTTCCAAGTATTGTTATCCTTAGCGGATTTAACAGGGGATTTATAAGATGATTGCAAAAACGACACAACACATTCATCATGATTACCAGAAATTAAACAACCATTACAAGTCTTATAAGTCGCATTAGAATTCGAATTAATTACAGTACGCTTAATGCAAATACTAGAATCAACACGATTCTTTTCATTCAAATCAATCTTATTGTTCCTAAGGTGGTCTTCTACTTTCTTCCCTTGATCACTCTTAGCAGGCGAAGTCCTATCATTCCTTGTATTGCCTTTAGGCTTTGACCCGCTAGCTTTAGTGACATTGATTACTCCTATAGAATTGACGATGGGAACATTAGATTGTTGCACAGTTGTTTGGTTTCTAGGTGGTGATGTACTATGCACAGAACTAGCCAAGGGTTTATCAAAAATAACATGCTTCTTCAAATTCCTAGATGAGGATGTGCCATTTTTATCACGCATGTTGGGAATCTTGGGACATGTACCTATGGCATATTCTAACAACTCTTGTGACCGCTTGGTAAGAAAGCAAACATCCGATAGGGAGTTATCAGATGGTCTTACCATTCTATCTTCTTCTATGGTTTCACGGGTCATGTCAAGGCAGTTCTTAAGATGTCTAAGGTAATCACTATGGACTAGCTCATTGTTCTTAAGGGGAAGAGGAATAAAAACAGCCTCACATGCATACTTTTTACAATTACAAACCACATAATTGATATTGTCACTTACATTCAACGGCATTTTCCCTTTCACTTTTGTCTTTAGATTCTCAATTTCATTAAGAAAAGAAGATATTTTTTCATCGGTTTTATCACGAGTGATCTTGATAGAATCATATAACTCTTTGTAATGTTGTTTAACTTTAGAATTTTCAGCTTGAAAACAATCATTTTCATGTTTAAGTAAATTGATTGTGTTTTGAAGTTGAAAATTATGAGAATCTGCAGACATTGGTTTATGGGAGTTGATCACAACATTCATGGGAGACTTCAATTGGGCAATTTGAGCCCTCAATAACCTGATCGTGTTCGCGTGAGCATGAATTTTTTATCCCTTTTTGCTAATTCAAAATATGCATCAAATTCCGGAGCATCAGAAGATGTCTTGGCCTTTGATATTTTCATTTTTTCTTCTGAATGTTGATATTTTAATTGTAAATTAAGATTATTAACTTCTAGTTTAGAAAGATGCTTGACCATGTTGTCATGATCATCATTTTGAATTTTTTCAAGCAATTTCACATTCTCCCCCTCAAGCTCAACAACACGATTGTGAAGGTTATTCAAAGCAATAGACATTTCATGAAATTGACAAGCATTAAGAGAAGAATCTGTGGCAGTGTAAAACACATTTTGTGTAATACATTTAGCAATCAAGTTATCATTCATGATGAGAATATTTTTTCTGGCAATTTCACTGTGCTGAAGATCTATTGCTTTTTTTTTACACTCGTTTTCCACATCTTTAAACACTTCTTTCATTTCTTTAAGCTCAACATCAAGGGATTGTCGTAAACCCTCAAAATGTTCTTTGATTTGTTTAAAAAATGGGATGACTTCAGTTAAGTAACACTCTTTGGTTAACTCAAATCCCCGTTCACCCTCAGTGATTCCCGTTGGTGTGATTCTCTTTTTGCATGTTTTTTCAAAATCAGTAAACATTTGACACAGGACATAAATGCTAATAAGAGTTTTACATTGCGTGGGAAGTGACAACTGAACTAAGTGCATCGGTGTATTGGGGGGATACACCGTTGGGGCAGCTAACTTTAGGGATGTCTTGGCCTTAATTTCCCCAGCTTTTATTTTTTCAATGTCTAAGGGCCAAAATACCTGTTCTGGTGTTAACTTAGTTTGAGGTGCAAAAACAGTCACTCGGTTTTGTTCATAATAATCATGGGGCTTAACAATGACTATGTGTTTGATGCACTTTGGATCCTTCATTTTTTTTTATCAAATTTCTCTCTATTGGCAGAATCAAGTTCATCCAATTCTTTATCGGACGAACTATTTGGGGGATCATGATTGGGAGTAAGCATAACCTTAGCATCATAGAGAGCAGGTTGAGAGTCTCTAATGCTCTTAAGAAAATTTGTTTTAGGCAACCCTAAATCCTTATCACTATGCTTATCCCGCAGTTTCATGTGCTTTTCCACCATTTGAGCTGTTTGAGGTGTTTGACCAAGAACATACAACTTGTTTTCAAGTTTGTTTTTCAACAGCTTAAGGTTGGAAAATTCGTTTAACAGTTTAGTTTCCTTTTGTTGAAATTCACTTTTTAGGAGATTTACACTATCCTGAATTTCCTGTTTTTCCTTAAAAGCACGTTCAAGTTGATTTTGAAAAGATTTAATCTCTTGTTTAAAGGCCATTTCCTTCAAATTTTGTTCAGTGATGTAGGCATGCATTTGCAATTCCATTTTTTGTTCACGTTCTGTAAGCTCAAATTTAGCACGTTGTTCATAGAACCTTACTTGATCCCTAAGAGTATTTATCCTAGTGGTTAGGGTGTCATCTGGTGCAACAACAGTATACTCATCTAAATCACACATTTCTTCATCAGCAGAGGATATATCACTTGGTACAACAGACTCGATGTTGTGTTTCACATATTGTTCATATGGGACAATATTGCTATTCCCCAAATTTGCAGTATCTAATTCAGCAACGTTTGTTTGTTGTACATCGTTACATATCATTTGCTCATACATCACATCATTATCACACACAACAGAAGACTTTCCACAAGATACGTCAGAATTACTGTCGTGATCTGAATGTTGCTCAGTTGGGAACACTTTGATGGTTTCCCATTCAGCCTCATTTGATTCACAAACATTATTTCGTCCTATATCATAGAAGGTCTTTTGTTCATTATTAACAGCGCATTTATCATATAATTTTAGTACCTCAGATATGATGGATGATTTGGATCGATCAGATTGTTGTGTGGGTGAGACAACAAATGATAAATTAGCCATGAAGATTGTCTGAGCAGTGGGTTCGTCATCAACATCTGAGTCGAAAGCATCACAATCTTCTGCTTGGAAGATGTTTGGATCATTAAGAGCTATCCAGAACTGGTTGTTCATCCACTTCATCATCGAATGTCTTTCCATCATCCCCAACAAGAAATGCCAATTCATCCTCATTAAGCACCACTCCATTCTCTTGAGCTTGCATGAGCAACATTTTGTCCTTAAAGTAATCTGAGTTTTGAGGACGTTTTGGTTGAGTGCAGTTTCTGGCAATGTGACCTAAACCCCCACAGTTGTAACATTTTGGTTGCCTTCCTTGTCCCTGATTCACATTTGTACCTCTGTTCTGAAAGTTACCCCTCACAGCATTCCTTTAATTCACATTCTGTCTTCCCTGAATGTTTTGCACCATAACTTTTCCATCTTCCACAATAGCCTGATTACGTGGATTGGAAGAAGTTCTGAGTTGATTGTTGGAAGATGGGAGTGCAGCCCTGAAATGTTGAACTAGCAGAGACACTTGATTGGAAAGATTGTCAATCATCTTGTCGGTATGAGAGTATCCTGAATCGAGGTGAGTATTCATGGCAGCCGATGATTGTAGCGATGAGTGATCCATTGATGACACAGGTTGATTAGCTGGCACCATGCTACTCATGAAAGCAAGTGAATCATTGGTGACAGTTGGATTGAGCTTCTCTCTTAGTTGACGATCATAAGCAGCATGCTTCTCATGTTGTTGCAAATAAGTAAACAATCACTCATAGTTCGTGTTTCTTAATCCTTTGTTGAGCTTGAAAGCAGTGAGAAAACGATCCCACTCAGGTGACATGTTGTTCACAAACTTAGAGTTGAGTTGAATGTTGGGCATTGTCATTCTGATCATTCTCATGTCATTAACTAGCTTGTGAAATCTGACATAGTATTCGGTAATGTTTTTCACCAGGATTCATTTTGAAATGCTCAAACTCATCATATAATTGAGATTCACGATCTTCTTTGGTCAGCTCTGAGCCAGACAGAAGCATTTTGACATTATCCCACACCGCTTCGGCTTCAGTGTTGAAGTTGATTAGCTTGTACACATCTTTGGGTAACCCTTGTATTACTATGTTGGAGGCACGAATGTCAGCATTATAGCGCTTCTTTTCAACATCAGTGAGATCATTGTAAGTGCGCGACTATCAATTCCTTAAACAATAGAGCCATCCTCAGCCGTGGAGATAGCATCTCTGGTTGTACCCATCTGCATAGGACCTTCATCGATAGATCGTAGAATGTTCTCACCATTTTCTTTACCCAAGTAGTACAATCTGATTCTTTGTGCCCATGATTCATAATCTGTCCTGTCTAGCATCGGAGGTCGGGTGTCGGACCCAGCGGCTTGAGTGTCAGCTGATACTGTCGACATCTCAAAGTCTTCAAACGGGATTTTACAGCTTTAGTGACTTAAACTGAGAAATGATTCTTTCTAGGGATTTTACTAAAGTCAACAAAAGAAACCGGAAGATATATTCAGCGGATTAAACTAATAGAGAGATACCAGATGAGTCACAGTTTGCATCAAGTGTTAAGTTGTGACAAGTCAAGTTACAATATATCCAATTGAGATTAGTCAAGTCGTAAGGATTAACTCACAACATCAGATCACAATTAGATCAATTGAAACGACTAAGGTTACAACAATTCACGAATTGTAAAATGATTACCCAATCACATGAATCTCATCACTTAGTAAATTGCCAAATAATTTGAGAAAGTCGCAACAATATGCACAAATCGCAGTGAGAGTTAAACGCAAGGTGAGCAAATCGCAGTAGAAGGTAACCGAAAGGTAGGTAACCACAGAGAGAGGTAATCACAAGGTGAGTTAACCGCAGGGAGCAACTAACTGCAGAGTACACAAACCACAAGATGGGTTACACGCAAGTCACTAACCACAGCAAGTAGCAAACCGCAGAAACTAAAATGCATACCACTAAACCGCAGAAGCTAAACGCAGTCAGCTACCCACAGATACTAACCGTAGACCACCTAACCGCAGGAACTAGTCGCAGTCTACAATAGTCCAAATCTGTCACTATCCTTGCGATTTGTCCTTTAACTCAGAATAGTAATCGCAGACAACTAACCACAGAAATCTGGAGCAAACCGCAACTAAGCAATGAAGCAGTAGAGGTAACTGCAACTATGAATATCGACCTAAACCCAATCCAATCTTCAAAAATACAAGTGAAATAGCAAAACCAACTGAGAAATAATGTAACCCTAACACAACTGATCACATAAGTACACCTCTAACACTTTAACTAACACTAGATAATTCACACCAAGATGTTATCAATGAAAGCACTACTAAATCACAAAACCAAGCAAAATAAGATTCACCAAGGCCCTAAGATGAAACCTTGGCTCTTGATACCAATTGTAGAATATCAATCAAGTCACAAACATGATGGTTCTTGAGATTAGTGTGGCGTATGAATTAAGAGAGAAAGGAGGATGAGAGAACTTGGAACCTTGAGAGAAAAATGTGATATTAGATTGAGATTAGTGTGAAGGTCCAACCCTCTCCACATGTGGAGAGGGGTATTTATACTAAGCTACAAAGAAAGATAAAAACGCCCACATCCGGGCTGTGGATCAGGCATACAGTGGGTAAAGACCCGTCCTTCTTCCGCGATGTTACTTAATCTACTTCTAACTAATAACTATAATTAACTAACTACGAGCTAACTAAAATGCTATTTCATCAATTAGGTGACCGAGTCTTCTATAGGAATAATTGTATTCCTAACAGTAAATCTTAACCACACAAATGTAGTCTCACTAGCGGTCTCGGGATGTATCACTAACGCAAGTTCTAGAATCTAAATACTACTGGTACACTCATAAGCATTAATAATGAATGTTTTTCCTATTAAATTTAAAGGCGAAGCTCACATATTTTGGTGGAAATTTTTTTTAAGTGGTACGATTTTGTGCTAGTCATACAACTCCTATCCATGAGAAGCTTGTTAAGGCTAAAGCTTCACTCCTAAATGTTATAAAATTTTTTAAATTTGGCTCTAAAATTGCCCTAGCAAGTATTTCTCTTAGTTTTATTACACACCTACTATCGAACAAACAAACTCAAATGAAATTGCTTCCTATAAGGTATCATCATTTACCCTCCCCTTACACTTAGGATGAACATTGTCCACAATGTTCAATTATCTCAAGTGAAATTGTTTCCTATAAGGTATCATCATTTACCCTCCCCTTACACTTAGGATGAACATTGTCCACAATGTTCAATTAAAGGATGTAAAAATAAAGCAGGTAAAAGAATGAAAACAAATACTCCCTTGATTCGTTCGGTGTGGATAGTGTGTCAACAAGGTTAGATCTTCCTCCAAGAAAATGAACTTTGAAAGCTTTCCTCCAGAAATATAAATCATCTTCTTGTCATATATAACCTGTTAAACCTGAGAAAACAATCAAGGCAAACCTCGCGTAAAATCGGCGGCAATCTATATATACTAAAAAAATCCTAGAAAACAAATTAAGATATAATGCTTGTGGAATGAATGTTTGCAGATTTCCTGGAGTTTATAAAACTAAAGAATCAACAAAAACTTTAAGAATCCGGTTTAAACAAAACTCGCAAAAATTTTCAGAATTTTAGTACCTGATGCCTTCAGGTTGTAACTCCTGACGCCGTCAGAATGTTCCTGGAAAAATCTTATGTTAAAGTTCCAGAAAATTTCTGGAAAAACTTATGCCATATTTCCTGGAAAATCCTACAAAACATCATTATGACTCGATACAAGCATTTGAATCTAACAAATACTAATATACATGCTCATTTAATATTGTAGTGAATCATGCTCATTTTCGTTCTTATAAACAAATTTGGATTTCCCTTACACTTAGCTTTTGCAAAATACCTTTATATGTAATTAAGACAAAGTTAAAAACAAAATAAAGCATTTTAACAATTTACTTTGAAACATGATTTACCAACAATAAAAATAAAACACGCATACGGAAACAAATAAAAACACACAAAACATGGGTTGTTGTTGGGTCACTGAATTCCCCAATCTTCTAACAAGGATTTGAACGTAAAATCCCCTAAGTGTAAACAAGTCACTGAGTGAACAGTAACTCAGTGAGTCACCTTCAGGATGCTAAGACCGAGCCTAAGAAGAAAGGTTCTCCATTCAGTGAGGCGGAACTCAGTGAAGTGTGATCTAAGCCAAGAAGAAGGTGATGGGTTCAGTGAGGATGACAATAACTCACTGAACCCCATGACTCCTCAACAACTTCATTGTACTGAAGACTGATGACAAGAAGACCGAAGTTTTGGCGGGACTGGGCGGGAAAGTCTGAGCTGCTTTATTAAAGTGCTTTATCACTTTAATGTCAAACTTTCCCAAAATGGTTAAAACCAGTCGGTCATCAGAAAGTGCCTTTTGGACTTAACTCAATGAAGGTTCCTTGCCAGAAGAATAATATCTTTCAAGATATTGTTAGGGAAGCTTTATGTCCAATGTATATTTAGTTGTTCTATACTTGTGTATAAATAGGAAGCATATGTGAGGAGTAAAAGTTGACAAGTTTGTGCAATTAATGCAAAGCATTCACAAACCACTTTACTCCTTCAAAGAACAACGCAAGCCCCTGAGATAGCTCAGTGGGTAATTTAAGTTGTCACTCAACATAGTTTGAGTTTAGTGAGGAGTCCATACAATACTTGCCGTTTCAACCCCAAGTGTTATTCCGCAAACACTTGGGTACGGTTCTTTTGATTAACTTCTAATAAAGAATTAAACGTTGGAAAATATTGTCTCTTATCTTTACGTTACTTTATTGTTAATCATCCTTATACATCTTTGTTTAAAGTCATATAACTTGGTTACTTTAGCTTCTTAGTTACTGATAACCAAGTAAAAGGGGACCAACAAGTGGTATCAAAGCCTCTGATTTGTAAAACTTAAACCTGTTTTCAAAACTTAAGAGTGCTCAAGTTTTTAAAATCAAGATCCCACTATGACTGACATAGATGTTCCCCAGCATGTCGACAAAAAGGGTGGAAGTTATTCAGCAACTGCCCCTCGACTTGAAGCTGGCAAATTTAATAAGTGGAAAAAGCGAATGCTTTGCTACTTAACTGGGATGGAACCATATTACATTAAGTTGATTAATGATGGTCCATATGTCCCAACAACTGCCCAAGGTTTAATTAAACCTGAAGCTCAGTGGACCCCAGATGAAAGGAGGGTGGTCAATCAAGACCAGCGCCTGAAAAGCATCATTATATCATGCCTTCCTGATGATATAATGGAATCAGTGATCAACTGTCCCACTGCCCAGCAGACATGGACTGACCTGGTTCATAGCTATGAAGGGCCTTCTGATACCAAAGAGAATAGGATCATGGACCTGAAGCTTGAATTCAATACCTTCAGGGCCAAGGATTCTGAAAGTCTCTCTGAGACTTATACTCGGTATAAGACCCTCCTGAATGAGTTGACCAATGATGGTGTTATACTGTCTAAACATGAGATCAATGTTGGTTTTGTCAACAGTCTCCCTGAGAAATGGTTAAACTTCTCTCAAGGATTGAGAAATGCAAACCACATTCAGAACCTTGAGCTCCCTGCCATCTATGGGAAGTTTGTCTATGAAGACAATCTTATCACCAGGAGATACCCTGGTAAAGCTCAGGAGACCAAAAAGGCCTTGACAATTACACCCATATCAACTTCTTTCTATTCAAAAGGTGTTGTGCAGGATTTTCAGGATGGATCTGATGATGAGGTTGACCAAAGAACCAGTAAGGAGTATCTTGATGATCTTCAAATTGAATTTCATGAAAGAGCACTCCTTGCTAATTCAAAAAGATTTTTTAAGAAAAACAAATTTCCTTCTAAAGCAAATGACAACACTGATGAGGCGAAAAATGATCCGTTTTTAGGGGGTCATTTAAGCCCGAATCCGACTTTATTTGATCAAATATTGCCCTAAATCGTTCCTTTTGTGAGTTTAGGTGTTTGGAGAGTGAATTCTGGAAAAGAAGCTATTTTGGACGTTTTTGGAGCATAAAAGTGAAGAAAACGGCTAAGTACCAAATTTGCATGCTAAAAATACAAGGTGACGGCGTCAAGACCAACATCTTGACGGCGTCAGACATGAAGAATTAAACTCCGAAGGTGGTGATGGCGTCAGAAGGACTCGTGACGGCGTCAAAGTGGCAAAATTAATATACCGTGGGTGGTGACGGCGTCACATAGGCCGTCATAAGTGGATCAAGGCCGTCCGAGGAAGTATATGGCGGCGAGGTGACGGCGTCAGAAGTTACTCTTGACGCCGTCAGACTGTTTTTCTTATATATAGTTTTCTAGTTTTTTCATTAAAAAAAGGAGAAGTTTTGGTGAAACCCTAAAGACGATTTTGGTGCCTCTTTTACAGATTTTTCAAGGGTTCCAAACCCTTGAGACCTTGTATTGTAATTGAGATAAGTGTACTTTCAATTCAATCAATATGTCTATGTGTTGGTTGTTTATCTCTTGTTCTTGTCTCAATTCCATTATGCTAGGCTAGATCTCTCTTGTGTTTGCTTAGATCTAATGAAACCTAGATGTTGATTATGTGTTGATTACTTGTCTATTCTTGTTTTGAATGAATGATTTATATGTTAGGCTTAAGAAAACTGGCAGATCTCCAAATGGTAACATGCTTGAACGTCTTAAGAAACATGAACCGAGGCGTACTAGGTCAATGCATGAGCCACTGTTTACAATCCCTATAGTTGTGCTGGGTCATGGTGTAGGAGGAGATAAGAGCTCATAGAGTTGGGGAGTTATGTATGCCACCCCACGAATGGTATTAAGGAATACAATCCGTCATTCATACAAGTGTAACAAGTAATTAACATATAAAAGATATCTAGGGAGTAGTGAAGTCTAAGTAAACACAATTTCTCCAACCACTGCTCACAACCTTAGTTTAAATTAGTTTAATTTCATTTTTATTATTTTATTTTGATTATATCTTAGTTTTGGGTTAGTTGAATAGCAACTAATTCCGCCCACTCCTTCAAAACCCGAGATTTTACTTGCTTTCATAAAAATATAAAAATACAAAAATAATCATCTCTCACCTCTAGAACTATTAATTAGGTTTTCTAATCCTAGCGACACTATTCCTAAGCTGAACGATCAATCCCCCGGTACTTGTCACTATACTATACTACAACGATCAGGTACACTGCCTGGTGGGGGTTGTAAGCTTCTCGAGATCCCTCGAGAGGTAAAGCAAGGTGCGATTCCCACGCATCAAACACTGAATGCTTTAAATGTGGCAAAATGGGGCATTTTGCTAAAGATTGTTTTTCAAAAACAACCTCAGAACCATCTTTCAAATTTTCAGGAAATAACTCTTTTTCAGGCCCCAGCAAATTTCAACCAAAAATGCTTCAGTCCAGTCAAAGACTTGAAAAAGTCCCTCAAATTGACTTTGAAGCAAAATACAGAAAGGCAAAAGCTAAACTTGCCCTTCTTGAATCATCCACAACAGTCTCTCAGCCTCCTCAGGCTCCAAAGCCTACTCAAGCCAAGAACAAAGGGCTTGTGGCTGAAACATATGACTGGGATGAGGTTGAAGTGTCCTCTGATGATGATGAAGTTCACATCAGTGCCCTGATGGCTCTGTCAGAAGACAACAAACTTGCTGTGGGGAAGAGTCATGCAAGAAATGGTGAATGGGTCAACATCACAATGAGGAAGGTAAATCTTTTACTTTCTATGGATGATAATGATGATTGGAAATCTTACTTAGACTATATTAATGTTGATCTTAAGTATGTTGAAGAGCAAAGACTTAATTTGTTTTCAAAATTTAACAAACTGAGTTTTGAATTAAATCATTGTAGAGATGAATTACTTGCCTTAAAACAAGCCAAGCTTGAAAGTGTTACACTTCAAATTCAAAACTCTGAACTTGTAAAACAAAATCAAGCTCTTCAGGAAGAACTTAAGAAAGAAAAGGAAATTATTTGGAAATGGACTCAGAAAAACCCCAAACTTTACGAAACACTGAGTCTCTCACCCAGCCCTAATAAGGCTGGTCTGGGTGATGATCAACTCACTGAAGTTTCTGGGGAGAGTAGCCATTCTACAACTTTTCTATTAACCAACATACTCTCTAGCAAAGAACTAGCTCCCAAACCCAGTGATTGGATTGAAAGAAACAATCCTGATAGTAAATTGCCAAATTTTAACACTGGAAGAATCCTGGAGCCTGAAAGTCAGGCTATAAAGGAGCTGCTAGGAGTCACTGATGAACTTAGTCCTACTGAGTCCATCACTGAGTCTAAGTCTGATTCACCACTCCCTCCACTGAAACAACTTCAGGGAGCAGAACCCAATTCTGACCTTGCACCATTAGTCTTTCAACCACATTCTCCTAAAGAGAAATCAGGGTTAGGAAGGACTATTCTGAAAAGACCTACTCCTGCACCCACTGAACACCAAAAACCTTCAGTAACTACTGAAGTGAAGCCTGAAAGCACTGATTCAAAGGTTGATCAGCTTGCTGAACTTGTCAGGATGCTGAGTGAGAAAATTGAGTCTACTGAGAAAAACTCTGACTCAAAATTTACAAAGCCCTCAGTATCCTCAGGTTCTTCCAAACCAAAAACCACACCCAGACCCTCAGGGAGATGTGAACTGTGCAATTATCCAAATCACAGCACTGATAAATGCAACAGAGTCCTGTTTTGTATGATATGCAAACAAGAGGACCACAGAACTTGTGATCACATCCCCCACACTGCTACCTTAAAAGCAAGGGGTCTATACAAAACCCAAGGCTATCAGTATGCCACACCTTCCAAACAAAGACTGAAGGCTAAGCCTTTCTCACCATGTCCTCACTGTGGTTTCAATGATCATCTTCCTGATGATTGTATGATGAAAGTATGCTGTGACATCTGTGGAGATCCCTCCCACGAAACCAGGGGACATGACAAAGTGATTCAGTCCAGAAGGAAAAACCAAACCAACACTTCTCAGTCACCTGAGGCATCAACCTCCACAAAATGTAAAACATGTGGTAGCTCAGGTCACTCAACTTCAGACCATGATTCATTAACTGAGTTCAAAAAGTCCCTGAGGACTAAGCCCACTAGAAGGTGGGTCAACAAGAAAAACTAACCCAGTTTACTGTTTGTGCAGAAACACATCAAGGATCCTACCTGGCATCTAGACAGTGGATGCTCCAGAAGTATGACTGGTGTGAAAAGTTTTCTGCACAAATATGTGGAAGAACCAGGACCCAAAGTAGTATTTGGTGATAACTCATCAGCTCCCACTGAAGGTTATGGTTCAGTAAACTGCAATGGTATAGTTTTTACAAGAATAACTTATGTTAATGGTCTTAAGTACAACCTGATAAGTGTTTCCCAACTATGTGATGCCAAATACATAGTTCAGTTTGATGACAAGAGAGGGACCATCTTTAATGCCAATAAGGAAGTTGTGTTGATTGCCCCCAGGAGGGATGATGTATATGTCCTTGATATGTTATCCCTGACTCAAAATGGGACTTGCCTATTCTCAAAGGCAAGTGAGACAATCAACTGGTTGTGGCATAGGAGACTCTCTCATCTCAATTTCAAGAGCATCAACAACCTGGCCAAACAGAACAAAGTTCTGGGCCTTCCATCCCTGGTGTATACCAAAGACAAGCCTTGTTCTGCTTGTGAAAAAGGAAAACACCACAGGGCATCATTCAAAACCAAACAAACCTTTTCCATCAAAAGCTGCCTACATCTTCTTCATATGGATCTTTTTGGACCTGTCAGTCCAATGTCCATTCACCATGAGAAGTATACTCTGGTCATAGTGGATGAATACTCAAGATATACTTGGGTTTACTTCCTAACCAAAAAGAGTCAGGCAGCTGAAACAATCATGTCATTTGTCAGAAACATTGAAAATCAAAATGATGTCAAAGTTAAACAGATCAGGACTGACAATGGCACTGAATTCAAAAACCAAGACCTTGAGTGTTTTTGTGATGGGAAAGGAATTTCTCAAAATTTCACTTCTCCCTATACTCCTGAACAAAATGGAGTAGCTGAAAGGAGAAATAGAACACTCATTGAGGCAGCAAGAACAATGTTGAATGGCTCAGTCCTCTCAAAACATTTTTGGACTGAGGCAGTTAAAACAGCCTGCTACACTCAAAACAGGTCAATCATTGTGAAAAGGCATAATAAGACTCCTTATGAGATATTCAAAGGAAGGATTCCTGACATCAGCTATTTTCATGTATTTGGGTGTCCTGTGTTTATACATAATCACAAGGATCACTTGGGTAAATTTGATGCCAAAGCTGATGATGGATACTTCCTGGGATATTCCCTGGTTTCTAAAGCCTTCAGGGTGTTCAACACAAGGAGACAACAAACTGAGGAAACTTATCACATTACTGTTGATGAGAGCACTGAATCCATCAGGTTCTCAAATTCCTCAGTTGAAGAAATTGGTATTGATGACTCATCAAGATATCCTCCTGATGAGTATCATCCTGAGAACAATCCCTCAACCCAATACCAAGCTGATGCTGATGTCTCCTATTACATCATCCCTCACAACCTACCCCAACCACCTATCAGTGAGTTCATTGAAACTCAGCCTATCTCAAATGAGACTGACACCACTGAACAAATTGTTCAGGAACCCTCAGAACAAATTGTTCCTACTGTAGTCACTGAAGCACATATTGATGAGTTACCTCATGTTCCTGAGTCTGAACCTAATCAGGCTCCTACAAGCTCAAATTCCTATCCCAAACCCCAGGATAGCTGGACTAGATCCAAAATCATTGAGATTGTGAACATCATTGGTGAACCCACTGAAGGCATGCTCACAAGAAGCAAGGCTGCTAAACTCAAGGCTGCCACTGCCAATATATGTCTTTATGCTGACTATCTCTCAGAAATTGAGCCTAAAAATGTCAAAGAAGCCCTGACTTATGAAAGTTGGGTTCAGGCCATGAGAGATGAATTGGAACAATTTGACAGAAATGATGTCATGACCCATGTTGAATGCCCCCAGGGTGTTTTAATCATTGGTATGAAATGGGTCTTTAAAAACAAGACCGATGAAAATGGCACAGTCATCAAAAACAAAGCAAGACTGGTTGCCAAAGGATATAATCAACAGGAAGGTATAGACTATGAGGAAACCTTTGCACCTGTTGCAAGAATGGAAGCCATCAGGATCTTCCTTGCCTATGCAACTTACATGAACTTTAAAGTTTACCAAATGGATGTTAAAAGTGCATTCCTGAATGGTAACATCAAAGAAGATGTTTATGTGCAATAGCCTCCTGGTTTCAAAAGTAGTGAATACCCCAACCATGTCTACAAGCTTAACAAAGCCCTTTATGGACTGAAACAAGCACCCAGGGCATGGTATGAAACTCTTTCAGCCTTCCTGATCAAAAACAAGTTTGTCAGAGGAAGAATTGACAACACACTGTTCATCTACAGAACAAAGGATGATGTCATTCTTGTCCAAGTATATGTTGATGACATCATCTTTGGCTCAACAAGTTACAAACTTTGCAAACAGTTTGAGAAACTGATGACCACAAAGTTTGAAATGAGCATGATGGGTGAACTCACATACTTTCTTGGACTCCAAATCAAACAAACTGATAAAGGAATATCCATTTGCAAAGAAAAATATCTCAGGAACCTACTGAAGAAGTATGAGCTCACTGACTGCTCTTCAGTGAAAACCCCTATGATTCCTCCAAACAACCTTGGCCCTGATCTCACTGGAAAATCAGTGAATCAAACCCAATACAGAGGAATGATTGGCTCCTTGATGTACTTACTTGCCTCAAGGCCTGATATCCAATTCTCAGTCTGCCTGTGTGCCAGATACCAGGCTGACCCTAAAGAATCACATCTCACTGCTGTCAAGAGAATCATCAGGTACTTGAAGGGTACTCCAAACCTTGGTTTGTATTACCCAAAATGTTCAGGATTTGACCTCAAAGGGTACACTGACTCTGACTATGCAGGATGTAACATGGATAGGAAAAGTACTTCAGGATCCTGCCAATTTCTTGGTGGTAAACTTGTGTGTTGGAGTACAAAGAAACAACTGTCAGTGGCCATGTCCTCAGCTGAAGCTGAATATATGGCTGCTGCAAGATGTTGTGCAAATGTACTATGGATGAAGAGCCAACTGAGTGACTATGGCATTCAGTATAAGATGGTACCTATCTTTTGTGATAATACAAGTGCTATAGCCATCTCAAACAATCCAGTACTTCATCAAAGAACCAAACACATTGACATCAGATACCACTTCATCAGGGACCATATCTCTAATGGAGAAATTGAACTACATTTCATCCCCACTGAGTATCAGCTAGCTGATATCTTCACTAAACCTTTGGATGAACCCACTTTCACAAGATTGAAAGCTGAACTGGGCATGTTGGACATAGAATCAGGGAACTGATCAAAAGTGTTCCAACATGATGTAAATTCTCTAAGTCCCTGATCATAACCTTCCTGAAAAACCCATTTTTGTTGAATGATAATTCATTCAGGGGGTTGTGGATGAAAAATGGCATTAAATACCCTAACTAAATGTTCTGAATACTTAGTTAGTAAATATCCCAGGTAGGTAACTGATTCCTATTAAATATAGGAATATATGTCACTTACACAACTGGCATCCACATCTTGGGCCCCCACATCTCTCTCACCAAACACCACTGAGCATTAAATGCTCTCTCACACACAAAAAGTGTGATGATTTTTTCTCTGCAAAAGTGCATTATTTGCAGAGGCACCCCAAAGGGTGAGAGAAAAAGGGGTAGTGGGAATCGTGATATTTAATGCGGATCTCAAACCTATATTATTATGCCGTTTCGGTTGAATATTATAAATTTTTGATATCCGCAACATCACTACCCTAATTCCCACTATAAATACCCCCACAAAAGGGAAAAACACACACGCTTTTAAAAATCATAACTAAACTCTTGCAAATTGTTTTCAAACCTGCGTGTGTTTCCCTCACCAATACCACTTTTCAAAACCAGGATTTTTATCTAAACCAAATGGCTTCTTCTAAGGTCGTAAAATACGCACCCAATGTGGATTTCCAAATGGAAAGCGTAGACCTTACCAAGAACAATGTGGTGGGGAACTTTGCCTACCCTGCTGGGTTCCCTGAATACAGGGATGTGGCGAAGTTCCTTCAGAACTGCTTTCTGACCACCGCATTCACAAAAACCCCCTCAGTCATCTACCCTGAATATTTGAGGGAATTTTGGTGCACAGCAGTGGTTGAAAGCCCTGATGTGCCCAAAGAGGCCAAAATAAAGTTTACAGTCAAGAATGGAACTAAGTCCCTAACTCTTGACTATAAAACTTTTGTCAAAGCCACTGGGCTTGATTACACACAGACCTTCATTACCCCACCATCTGATAAAGATGTGAAGGAGGTCTTACTGACGCTAGGGCCTTATGACAAACTTCACCCTGAAGTGTCACCTGGGGCCCTACTATCCAAAGCCCCAATCATCAAGACCTGGTTCCCAGCTCCCTAGAGGATAATAATGACCTTTGTCATTCAGGTCCTCTGGGGAAATAAATCCTCTACTGAGCAATTGAACAATACTCAAGCAATGATATTGTTCAGTCTCATTGAGGGTAGATTTATTGACCTTGGAGAAATAATCTTCAAGAACCTCATAGCAAAATTAGGGGGGAAGTCTAGGCAAAAACTAATGTCATATCCTAGATTCATTTCCTGTGCCATACAAGATTTGCTTGGGTCTGAGTATGTAAAGCCTGATGCAATAGGTTTTGAGCCTGAAGTGTTACACAAGGCTAATTACTCTCGTGGCCCTCTAGAGGTTACACCCGTCACCCTGACCCAATATATGCAAACTGCTATCCAAGGTGACAATATTATATCACCAGTTCCCTCTCCCACCAAAAAGGTGAAGAGGAAGAAGGGACAGGGGTCCAGGAAGGTGGCTCAACCCAAGTCACTCGACACTGAGACCTCTGACCTTAAGGCTGCCAAAAAGGGGCATGAATTACCGCCCTTGACTGCGGACACCCTGAGAATAATTACCCAGTCACTAGGCCTGCAACAAAAGCCAACGGAGGGCACTGAGACATCCCACTCAGTGTCCTCGGGCATACCCGTTTCCAAAGACTCTACTGTTATAAACAAGACAGTTGAGCCGAAACAAACCAAACCTTCACATCCTGCTAAAGGCTCTGGCAAATCACAACCAGAGTCTCAGGGAGTAAGGGATCCTAAATCCTCGGTGGGGCAGCACTACTCCACTGAGAAGGGGGTCCATAACCAATCACATCCTGCTAAAGGCTCGGGTAAATCACAACCCAAGCATCAGGGAGTTAACGTTCCTAAATCTTCGACAGGCCAGAACAAGCCTGTTAGAAAGGGGGACATAACCATTCAGGTGCCTGATGAGGACATTCGCAAAACAACGCTTTTGTCTGAGGGCACAAAAACTCATCCCAAAGACTCAGAGGGAAACATACAACCCGCTGATAGGGACACAACATTCACGACTCCTCAGGATGACATTGAGAAAAACCCATCAGTGTCTGAAGGGGTCACGGGGGACAAAGATTCAGAGGGATATAAACCACCCGCTGATATGGAACCCAAAACCACTCCCGGAGGTGCGCATTACTTGGGAACTGGCCTTAAAGACCAGGTAGGTAAAACCCAACCTACCGGATTTGAGGGGTCAGGACCTGGCCAAAACGAAGGTAAATCTTCTTATGAAGAGGAGCCGGATAACCTCCATTTGTTGCAGATTACCTCCCTGGCAGATGCTCAGGCTGTCTTATTTTTTGATGATGAATTTAACAGTGACGAGGAAGTCTTCACGGCCGGAGATGAAATGGAGGTTGAGGAGACAGTCCCGGAACCTGTTACTCAGTCTCCTCAAACCTCTAACCATGATGAAGATGAAAAACATTCCGAGCCGGAAACCTCAGAAGACGCTCCAACTCCTCTCACTGAAAGAGCCTTCAAAAGATTCATCAAGAAAATGACCAATGTTTTGTACAGGGGGGTCACTGAAGAGGTGTTTGACCTGCATACTGAGCAAGCAGTCCACTATCACCTCCTCAAAGATGCTGTTGAAGAATACAATGATGATATCAGGGAGCAAAATTCCACTGTCTCTCACTCCCTGACACAAATGGCTTCTCACATCAATCAATTTTTGGAATCCCTAAAAGAGCTGGCTACAGGGGTTAAGTCAGTTCAAGAATCAGTCAAAGATGATCCTGAGCTCAACAAGGTAAACGCGGTGGCTCTTACTGAGTTACTTGGTTTGATAAAGGGTTCCAATGTTCAGAATCTCAGCTCTACGGTGGAGTCCCTCAAGTCTTCCTTCACTCAGTTGGAAGCATCAGTGACAGCTCAATCCCTGAAGTCCACATCTCTGGCATGGACAATGGGATCCAGGATGACTGCCCTTGAAATTTCTCAGGCTACACTTGACTCCAAGGTATCTCTCATTCATCAGGATACTGCGGAGATTAAGTCAATGATGACAGAAATGTTTCAAGCCTTCAAGGGCACCTCTACTTCATCTTCAGTAACTCCAACACTTGTCATCACTGCAGCTCCGGCAATTGTTGAGGGGGAGAATGTTTCTGAAACCCCTATTACTGATGAACAAGAAGCTGGACAGCCCTCTCACACTGAGGGGGAGTATGTCACTGAAGCCACACCGATCACCGAAGTTCCACCACAAGAGGAACCAGTCTCCTCCACTCTCTTTCAGGACAGAGGAAAAAGTATTGCCACCACCTCAGAACCTGAAGTAAGACTCCATCCTGCCTCCACAATTGTCAGAGTTGACCCTGATGAACCTATCAGGGTCCCGTATGAAATCAATGGAAAAATCTATCAACTCACCCATGACCAAATACAAGACTACATGGAAAGAGTTGAGAAAGTGGCAAAGGTAGCTGAAGAAGAGAGATTGAGCAAGCCTGAACTGATACAGGTTGTTCATGAGGAAGCTGAAAAGATTGGTCTGGATGCTGAGGTACTAGCTACTGAGCAAGCTGGTGCAACCTTTAAAAAGGCTCAGGAAGAACAGATGAATGCTCTTAAAAGGGAAAGGGAAGCAAAGCTGAAAAGGGATGCTCAAATCAGAAAGACCAGGGTTGAAAGATATCATTGGGTGATGAAGGAAAGGTTGAAGCCTGAAACCATCACTGACATTAAAATCCACAGGAACACCAAACCCGCAATGGTCACAGTCTTCAGGGGGGCTGATAAAATAATTATTGACATCCATAACCCATTCAAATTTACTGACTTTGGGATTACTGAACTTGATGAACTTCGTCCCATCATTGCCAGGAAAAACAATGTTGTTGTACACGACCTTCTCAAGTCACTGAAGGAAAGGTATGACAGACTGAGCGCAATGCCTGAAGCTCTTAATATTCCCTCCCTTCTTCCTGCTCCAACAACAGGAACTGCTCCATCAAAAGCCACCAGGAGAAAAAGGAAGCACATTGAATCCGAGCCTGAGATCAAGGTCCCAGGATTGGATTGTGATAGGTCCGTTCCTGAAGGTATCACCTTCGTGAAAAACATTGTGCTTGAACACCCTGAAAGAGGTCTATGCTTCATGGATGAATATGGAAACCATGCTTTCCAAAGATGGTCCGATATGGACAGGGCAGGGGTCAAGGCAATGTTAATATACCTGATGCTGGCTTCTCCTATACAAAGTGGTGAAAACCAAAGGTTCTGTCAGGACCTTAGGGCTATGATTGAGAAGCATCCTGAGAAACACCTGCTGAGATCAAAGAAAGCTAAGATTGAGGGACTTGGCTATCATCTGAACATCTGATCTGCAACAACTATCTTTATTTTGTTTGTAATTTGTAGGAATATGTAATAGCTATGAATAAAATGATGTTTTTGTTTAAATAGTTATGTCCTACTTACAATTACAACAAACGTTCAGCAAGAGAAGAAGTACCCTGACAACTCATGCTGAATCAAGTAACACTTAGGCTATTTGTATGTTCAAATAGGGGGAGATTGTTGGGTCACTGAATTCCCCAATCTTCTAACAAGGATTTGAACGTAAAATCCCCTAAGTGTAAACAAGTCACTGAGAGAACAGTAACTCAGTGAGTCACCTTCAGGATGCTAAGACCGAGCCTAAGAAGAAAGGTTCTCCATTCAGTGAGGCGGAACTCAGTGAAGTGTGATCTAAGCCAAGAAGAAGGTGATGGGTTCAGTGAGGATGACAATAACTCACTGAGCCCCATGACTCCTCAACAACTTCATTGTACTGAAGACTGAAGTTTTGGCGGGACTGGGCGGGAAAGTCTGAGCTGCTTTATTAAAGTACTTTATCACTTTAATGTCAAACTTTCCCAAAATGGTTAAAACCAGTCGGTCATCAGAAAGTGCCTTTTGGACTTAACTCAATGAAGGTTCCTTGCCAGAAGAATAATATCTTTCAAGATATTGTTAAGGAAGCTTTATGTCCAATGTATATTTAGTTGTTCTATACTTGTGTATAAATAGGAAGCATATGTGAGGAGTAAAAGTTGACAAGTTTGTGCAATTAATGCAAAGCATTCACAAACCACTTTAATCCTCCAAAGAACAACGCAAGCCCCTGAGATAGCTCAGTGGGTAATTTAAGTTGTCACTCAACATAGTTTGAGTTTAGTGAGGAGTCCATACAATACTTGTCGTTTCAACCCCAAGTGTTATTCCGCAAACACTTGGGTACGATTCTTTTGATTAACTTCTAATAAAGAATTAAATGTTGGAAAATATTGTCTCTTATCTTTACGTTACTTTATTGTTAATCATCCTTATACATCTTTGTTTAAAGTCATATAACTTGGTTACTTTAGCTTCTTAGTTACTGAAAACCAAGTAAAAGGGGACCAACAGTTGCCTCCCAAGAAGCGCTTTTCTTTATTTAAGAGTCTTGTAGCTAGACTCAAGGTCACGGGAAATTACGTGACCTCGTCATTAGTCACATTCTCTAGGTCATCCTCAATCTTCATTTTGTATTCCGGACTCGATTGTAAATGTTCTTTATAAAGATCAACCACCTTTTTCTCAATTGCTCCTATGATCCTTTTGGCAAATTCCCAATCAACTTTATATTTTGGCCCTAGAGTTAAGCAATCCTTATAGAAAAGGCTCTTCTTCTCCCATACATAGTCCATGCCCTTTTTCTTATCCTCTTCATTGATGTCCTCAAAAGCACCAATGTTATCCATATCAAATCGAGGCACAAAACGAAATTACTTCATTCTATTAGGCATCCTATATGTGATCCTATCAGTTTCACTAGTAAATCAGATCATCCATTCTATCCCATCATATTCTAACTTGGACTCTTCAACAAATGGCTTACCTAATACAACATGGGATAAGCGACAATCTATAACACTAGCTAAGTCTTCAACAACCATATAGTCAATGATATAAGTAAAGTTCCCAATGAAGGCATGCAAACCTTTAATTCTCTCGACAAAATTACAAATTCCGTCGGGGTACTTAGGGTCCCTTCGAGGTTCAAGTCTTGTTTTCACTATATCATTATAAATACTTGAGGACATAATGTTGATTGGGGATTCAAAATCACTGTAAGCGTTGTCAATGTACTTATACCCAATCATACATGGTATCTTAACATTCTTAGGATCACCTCTCTTTATCTTAGGGTCAATTCTAGCAAAAGGAGGCCGAGGATTATCAACAAGATTATTATAGTACGTTGTTTCCTCCTTATTGGGATATAGATTGAAATAATCATCCTGTTTTGGATCTATCTCCCCTTCCTCAAGTTCCTTCACATCCTCAACAACAACCTCAAATGCATGATCGAGCTCAACATTAATCAACCTATTAAGTTCCCTAAGTTCCCTAATCTCATTCTCAATCTGTTCACGCAACAAAGCAACTTCACTAGGGGAAAGGGGTGGATTCGCATTTTCCATAATGGCCAACGGAATAGTCAATGAACTTAATTTACTAACAAAGGCACGAAGAAAAAGATAGACTAAAGAAAACCTAAAAACAAAAATAAAAATCTTACTAGAAAGGAATCTAGCAAGTAGACCTAATAAAAAGAAATTCTAACCTAGACAATAACTGTTCCCCGGCAGCGGCACCAAAAACTTGATACGCGAGATTGCGCCCTCGCAACAGGTTTTATCTCTCAAGGGATCTTGAGAAGCTTGCAATCCCCGCCAGGCAGTGTACCTGATCGTTGTAGTATAGTATAGTGACAAGTACCGGGGGATTGATCGTTCAACTCAGGAATAGTGTTCGCTAGGATTAGAAAGCCTACTAAACTAGGTCTAGAGGTGAGGGATGATTCTTTTTGTATTTTTATATTTTATGAAAGCAAGTAAAATCTCGGGTTTTGAAGGAGTGGGCGGAATTAGTTGCTAGTCAACTAACCTAATTAACTAAAGATGCAATCAAAATAAAATGAAAATAAACTAATGTAATTATGTGGTGGAAACAATAATGAGAAAAGATGTGTTTACTTAGATTTCATTACCCCTTAGATATTTTTTACCGGTTGATTAGCTTGGTACAATTGCATGGATGACGGGTTATATTCCTTAATACTAGTCGTAGGGCCGTGTACAATATTCCCTAACTCTATACTTCACTCCTATGTCGAACCGACTAAAAGCTCTTAACATGGGATCAGTAGAATTCACTTATGCATTAAATACAACCAAAAATCGTAGTACACCTCCGATCATGTTTCTTAAGACGTTCAAGCAAGTTACCAATTGGAAGTCTGCCAGTTTTCTTAAGCCTAACATCGAATACAATCATCCACAACAATTATAAACAAATCATCAACCAATAATCAACATCTAGGTTTCACTACATCTAAGCAAACACAATAAAAACCTAGCCTAGCATGTTAAAAGAAAGACAAGCGTAAGGTAGAATCATACAACACATAGACATATCGTATGATTATTGGAAAACTTATCTTCAATTAAGCATGGATGGAACAAGGGTTGAAACCCTTATTTTTACATAAAATTTGTCTAGGGTTTAAGCTCTCCAAAGTTCTCCTAATGTTCCACACTTTACAATGAAAAATTGGAAAAATATATATTGATAATACATCCTGACGGCGTCACGTTGTAGTTTCTGACGCCGTCAACTCGCCGCCAAATTAAGGATCGTATTGCCTAGATCCAATCTTGACGTCGTCATGAAGGAATAAAGCTCTGGGCCGTCACCTACATTTTGACCCTGACGGCCTTGGTAACACAGTCAGGTCAATTGCACTAAAAATGTTCTGGGCCGTCATGTGTATTTTCCACTCCCACCTCTTTTGCCAAGCTTGACACCGTCATGTGTGAAGTCTTGACGTCGTCAGGTACTGTTCTCAGCAAGGATTTTGAGACTTTGCCGTTTTCTTCACTTTTATGCTCCAAAAACGTCCAAAATGCTTCCTTTTCCATATTTCTTCTCAAAAGTACCTAAAATGACAAAAGAAACGATTTAGGGCAGTAATTGATCAAATAATCAAGAATTCGGGCTAAATGACCCCTTAAAAGTGGTACACTTTTCGCCTTATCAAACCTTCTTCTACTATAAACTCGCCTTCTAAACTTCCCTCAAAACATGACTAAAGAACCAAGTGCAAGATCATCCACTAGAAGCCCTCAAAGAAAAACCACACGCATTGTGCATGAAATATCCTCAACCGAAACCTCACCCATCAAGACACCCTCTACTAGAACACCTCTCTCAAACTACACCCAAACCCCTCCTTTTAATGAACCAACTCCACCATAACTTGCTTCCACCAAAACAACCTCACCACAACCTACTTCTCTTGAACCTATCTCAACTCAACCTATACAAGCCTCATGTCTTCAACCTCAACTCCTTTCTTTTACCACACCTCCTACATCTCCTCACCACCATTGCCCACATTCTCCTCTATTGAGAGAATTTTAACTCAACCACCATCCCACCACTTAGATGTTGACATAAACAATCCACCACCAATAGCAAACTTGCCTTCCTATCCTCCACCCTCAAATGGCCCATTTTGGCTTATGAGAAGATTTCAACCATCTCAACCACCTCAACCAAACATTGTCACTCTTTCTCCCACACACACTTCTCCACCAACACCCCTGGTACATCCACAACCCTTCCACCTAGGTGCTTCCACCTCAGACATGCCTAAAGAACCTTCTATCATAGGATCCTACCAACCAAGTCATAAGGAGACTTATTCCCATTGCCACCATACTCAAACTGTGGTACATGAATTACGCAATGAAATGTGTTTCATGTTTAATCACCTACTTGAACGTCTTGAAGATGTCACAAAACTAAATCTTCCTTAAAACCTTGAAGTGCAAGCACAAGTGGTCTCCCTCCTCTTAGTCTTAGGCCTAACTTTAGTTACTAGGACTTTATCATGTTAGATCATTTCTTAGTTTTTAGAGATTTGACCATTGTTGTATCATTTCTCTTATTTTATTAAATGAATCTATATGATTATGTGCTTTGTGTTTATATGAGCATGATTGGTGTAATTATTACTTGATTTCATACCTATTTTCTATCCTTTACTGCTACTAACAAGTTGCAGGTAAGCCGGATCCCTCATTTTGTACCTGGCGGATCCTCTTTGAGAAGGATCCAGCGGATCCGGGCATATAGAGTACTAACAAAACTCTTATGCAGCTCAATTTTCAATAAAGGGACAATATATACTTGTTTTCCTAACATTTGTTTTGTAGATTTTCAAAAATACACATGGAGTACTTGACGCCCTTAATAAGGGAGAGGTTTTGTCCAAGCAAAACCATTGGAAAAACTTGCAATGAACACGTCTTAGTCTCCCTAATTACTTGACTCCCTCAACAAGGGGGAGCAACCATCGAAGGGGAGCAACTAAGAACTTCTTACTTTCTTAACTCCAATTCAAGAACTTCTTACACCTCTATTTTTACTTATTCTTTCTAAAAACTTGTATTTGGGTTAGTTTCTTCTCAACACTCTTTTTGTTTCGACAAAAAAGGGGAGAAAAGAGTAAAAACTTAAATTCAAAAACTTACGAATTTTATAGTTTACTTAAAATAATTTTATGTTTTGTCATCTACAAAAAGGGGGAGATTGTTAATACAAATAAACCTTAAAAACATTTATTAATATATTATGATCTTCTAATGTTTTGTCGATAATAAATGTAAAATCATTTTAACAAGATATATAAAATACGTAACACTTTGAGCCAAAAGTTTACTAACCCATTTCATTAAAACAAATAAACCTTTAACATATTTAGTTAATAAGTTTACATAAAACCAAAACCATTTTATAAAAACACTTGAGTAACTTATTTACTTACATTTTATAAAATACATGTCACTTGTAAAAATAAACTAAGAAAGATTTGGACTATCCATGACCCAAAACCAATTCCATAACCCATAACCCATGGAGCTTGATCTATAACCTATAACGCATTGCATGACATCTTGCGTGACTTCATAATGGGTAAAACCTATAATCCATGACCCAAAGTCCATAACCCATGACCCAAGATATCCTTGACATCATGCATGACATCACATGAACCATGGATAATTACACATAATCTAAAACCCAGAATTGTAACCCAAAATCCGAACTATTGATACAAGATGGTCAGATCCCTGGGTTTACACTAGCCGGATCCCTGTGGGAAGGGATCGGGTGGAACCGGGTGAACAGTGCTTACATTGCCTATAAATAGTGAGCCATTTCTCTTTTATTTCCATAAACCTTTTAGACATATCTTCTCTCTATGTTCTAAACTATCTAACCTCATATCTAAGGATCTTTCTATGTAGTCTTTCTTTGTGATTCTTTAGGTTCCTTCTAAAAGACGAGATCACGACCTCTCGAAGGCTTGCAAGCTCGTGACATGAGTTGCTAGGATTCTTCTTTTCCAAGATCACAGAAGTGCATCTTGTTCTTTCTTCTTCTCAAAGGGTATTGTAGGTGTGTTGAGTCGTTAGGTGTAAAAAGGACGTTGGTTCCTTTAGTTATGTTGTGCTAGTTGTGTTGGTTTGGTCGGCCGTGCTAAGGACCCGGTATTTAGCCTTCTACCGGATAAAGTGTAGATGACAAAGGTTTTGCTCTACATCGTGGAAGGGCTCGGTAATTAGCTTTGTACTAGATAAAGTGTAAGCGACGTTATGAAGGCTTCTCCTCCAGTGAAAGGAGTTAGTCTTGTGTGATGTTCACGGAACTCTCGAGTTGGGTACTTGAGGAGTGGAGTAGGGTAAGGAAGGCGAACCACTATAAATACTTGTGTTGTGGTTGTGTCTCTCTAACTCTGTCTCGTAGTTTAGTTTATATGCTTTTATTACTATCAATATCTAACACGCCAAAACTAAGTCAATCTATAAGTTTAAAATGATGTTTTAATTGGTAAAAATATTCAACCCCTTTTCTAATTTTCTACAAAATTAACACTAATTTTGTTGTTGTTGATATCATTGCTAAATATGCTTCATAAGATCATAATAAAGACTTGTGTGTATTCTTCTATAACATAATTCTTTGTTTTTTCGTTGGTGTGTTTCACACTAGTCGTTCCAATTTTGTTGTATATGTGGTTGCGGATTAATATACAACTCGCTGAAGTCACTTTCTGCAAAATCTTCATCTTTTAAAATCATGTTATGCAATATGATGCACACATACATTATTTTCCGTATCGTGTGGACATGGTAACAACATGAAGGTTGTTGTATAATACCCCAACGTCTTTGGAGGACACCAAAAGCTCGTTCGACATCCTTTTATGCACCTTCTTGTCGCCTTTATAGAGTCCATGTTTGTCGTTTGTTTCCACCGTAAATGATTTAACAAAAGTTGACTACTGCGCGTAAATCCCGTCAGCTAGGGACGTACTACCCTTTGGCATATTTGTGTCCGTTTACTTGAAATGAAATTTCAGGGCCAATATCATCAAGTAGGTCGTCGAATAAAGGAGAATTATCTAAAATGATAAGATCATTATTCGCACCCGCTACCTCAAAAAATACATGCCAAATCCAAAGATCGTACGACGCAACAATTTCAAGCATTATAGTTTATTTTATTTTATTATTATTTTTTATCACTCTTCCATATTGATCGTGCCATGATTTCGGACATTTTATCCATTCCTAATGCATAAAATCAATGCTTCCAAGCATTTACGGAAACCCATGAACCCTCTCATGTTGTTAATATAATTTTTGAATGTTGTTAGGGTCGGGTTTTCTTAAAAATTCAGGCGTATACGAATAAACAATGCACATACAAAAGTTATGTAGACTATTGCGTGAAGTATGTTCAGATATTTGCATATATTCATCAAATGCATCAGGAGTTGTGCTGTATGCAAATTGGCGTATGGCGGCAGTGCATTTCATAATAACACTACAACTTATTTGACCCGTAGCATCAGGTCGGACTTCAAAGAATTTACAATGATCAGAAAGAGGATCGTTATTTTGAATATGTTTCAATACCTTGGACTATTTCTAAAAATAGTCTTGAGTTCATACAATATCGACGTCTAAAATAGTACTCTGGATATTTTGGATTATCACCAAACTAGTCGGCAATCAAACATTCTTCAGCAACATCACGTTCGTGGTAGATCGGATTACGAGTCTGGCATACGGTGAAAGTATGAGCTTGTTGTTATTGCATATACTGATACGCTTGTGTCATGAAGTAATGTCGGTTTCATCATCGACATAAATAAAGTTGTTATTTTTATTGTTTGTATCCATTGTTTATAAAAAAAAGTTTGTGTTTTGACAGAGAGTTGTGTGAAAAGTTGTTAAAAGCGGTATGATATATATAGAGTGGATTAAAAAAAAATAATAATAATGTAATTTTTTAACTGTTGGCTGCCAGCCAACAACTAGTTTTTCAAATTTTTAATACATCGTTGCACGTTAGCAAGGCAACGCCGAGACCTACGTGCATTGGTTTCTCCTCTTCTCGGTACCATAACGCAAACCAATGATGAGCCACATGGCGTAACGCCCGGCTCAGCGTTACGATACCTTTTGCTATAAGAGACGGAACGCGCAATTATGTGCGACGATAAACTTAAACAGAAAAAGACAAAAATACATGTGGGTTAGTCACAGCCAGCACATAGAAAAAACCCTAGGTTGATTTCGTTTTCGATTCATCGAATCTGTGATTATTTGTCCTATAAATAAATCAAACCTTCACCAACCCCCCTTTCACATTTCAAGATCTAAATTTCAAACTCCCTTAACCTCTCTCTAAATTCAAACAAGACGGCTAATTCCATCTTGATCCCAATGGCTCTCTCCACCTCCAGCGTTTCATCTAGGGTTTCTTACCATTGCGGTGGGTCCCACACCTCTTCATCAACCAACAACAACACCACCCCTTCCCCAGCCGCCAACATCCTCCGACCAACCAAACAAACATTCGGCATGTCATCCTTAATCCTAAGGTTCCCGCCAAACTTTGTACGCCAGCTAAGCAACAAAGCTAGAAGAAACTGCAGCAACATAGGTGTTGCACAAATAGTTGCTGCTTCATGGTCTGACAACCAGGGTCAATCTTTTTCGGCGGTTGGATCGAAGGCGCTTAACGCCTCCGCTTCAGCCGCCGCTGGCATCTCCGCCCCCCAAACGGGCGAAGATGCGAGCTGTGAAAATGGAACTATTAATGGTAATGGTAGTGTACAGATTGAGGAAAATATTTATAGACCCGCATTTTTGAAAGATGATGGTAGCATTGCTATTCATGCTGGTATGATCATCTAATCTCTCATTTTATAAATTATATTATGAACTTTTATTGATGCATATTATATCTTATTTGTGGTGATAGATATATATTTACTTTAATAGGTATGTTTTGTTTTTTTAGGTGAAAGATTGGGTAGAGGGATTGTTACTGATGCAATAACTACACCTGTGGTTAATACATCTGCTTACTTTTTTAAGAAAACTGCTGATCTTCTTGATTTTAAGGTATACTTTTATTGTTGCAATAGCTTGATAATAATTGAATATTTAAAAATTAATCTGATCACTTAATGCTTTAAATGCTTGATACTGGAACAGGAAAAAAGGGCAATTAGTTTTGAGTATGGGCGATATGGGAATCCTACTACTGTCGTTGCGGAGGAAAAGATTAGGTATTGTTTTTTTGGTCTTACTATTTGTGATTCTGGTTGAGTATTTAGAGAAGAGTGTAACTTAGTTAACATATGTGGATTATGAATAAATAGTGCGCTTGAAGGAGCTGAATCGACCTTACTGCTAGCATCTGGAATGTGTGCTAGTATTGTCATGATGTTGGCTTTGGTTCCGGAGGGTGGACACATAATCACGACCACTGACTGCTATAGGAAGACTAGGATTTTCATTGAGACGGTTTTACCCAAGATGGGGATCACGGTATGGTTTGTGATGAATTGATGATATATGTTATTGGTTTTCCTTACTTATGTGAAATAGTTGTTTATGAATGTGATTTCCTCTCGTTTTGCAGGCTACTGTCATTGATCCTGCAGATTATGAGGGACTTGAAGTAGCTTTGGTTAACAACAAAGTGAGTTGCATATATTTAAGCCTACTCTATTTGTTTCTTTCATGTAATAAAGAAAGTAATATATAGATGGACATATGTTGCAGGTTAGTCTTTTCTTCACCGAGTCGCCAACGAACCCGTTCCTAAGATGTGTCGACATTGAGTTAGTTTCGAAGTTGTGCCATGCTCATGGAGCTGTTGTGTGCATTGACGGCACATTTGCTACTCCTCTCAACCAAAAGGCCCTTGCACTTGGTGCCGACATTGTTTTGCACTCTGCCACAAAGTATATTGGTGGTCACAATGACGTAAGTTTTGAGTACTTGGCTATTATTTTACTAGTCATCACAATCTTGGTGAATTGAAACAGTGTTGAACTTCTTGTTTTTTTTTTCAGGTGCTTGCGGGTTGTGTTAGTGGTTCTACGGAAATAATTTCTCAAATTCGTAACTTGCATCATGTTTTAGGTGGTGCTCTCAATCCTGTAAGTATCTTATATTCTGTACTGTCTACAATAGCATGTCGATTCTTTCTAATTTGGTGTTGATTCAATCATCTTTTCTGATGTCAGAATGCTGCATATCTAATCATTCGAGGCATGAAAACGCTGAAGCTACGTGTACAGCAGCAGAATTCCACTGCGCAAAGGATGGCCGAAGTTTTAGAGGCACATCCTAAGGTACTTGAGTTGCCATATAAAAGTAACATCTTGATTAAATCTGTGTAATTTTAGGCGCCTACAATGTGATGCTGATAATTTTATGCTAAATATACAGGTGAAGCATGTTTATTATCCAGGCTTGAAAAGTCATCCTGAGCATCATATTGCAAAGAAACAGATGATTGGTTATGGTGGTGTGGTCAGTTTTGAGGTCAGCTCTACTCTTTGATTGTCTTTAACTTGACAATAATTGCTACTTTCAGAAGTTAATGTTTGGTCTTTATTATAGGTTGATGGAGACTTACAAACCACCATTAAGTTCATTGATTCTTTGAAGATCCCATACATTGCACCATCGTTTGGTGGTGTTGAAAGCATTGTAGATCAGCCAGCCATTATGTCTTATTGGTTAGTTTGCATGTGTATACTTCACATCTATCAATACTTTTTAATTGAAACGTAGATTGTAATTGTGCATTTTGGGACTTGTTTCTTCACAGGGATCTTAGTCAATCAGAGAGGGCTAAATACGGGATAATGGACAATCTGATCCGCTTCAGCTTTGGAGTTGAAGACTTTGAGGATCTCAAGGCTGATGTCCTACAGGCTTTGGAGGCGATATAAGCATGGGAGGCGATATAGGCATGGTTCACCTGCGTGATTGTTTGTTGTTTTTTCAATTTCATGTTACAAGTCTTTGTTTTTCGTTTAAATGCTGTTTGGCTTTAGTTGAATTCCATTGGAGTCCCTATTGCCAATCAGCTAGGTTAAGAAATGTTTGTGCCCTGCGAAATGTGCTCTGTTTTTGACATTGTTTGTAACAAGGTACTTGAAGCAGTTCAATAATGAGATAAATTCGTATTTTCATCACCTTGCATTCGTTTCTTGGGGAATCCTATTATTAGACAAAATTTGTCATTTTGAGCTTTTAAAATTGAAGTTGTTAGTAAATTTAATCCAACTGATTCAACTCATTTAGATTATCTGTTGCTCACAACTGTTTGACTTGCTAAGTCATGATATTTTCATTTTATCTTGCTTCTTTGACGATTATTAACTAGCCATTCTGTTACCTTACACTTGTTACAGAAGTCATTTACAAATTGAACAAAAATTTCTTGGGTCAGTTTGAACTGCCATATACGGTACTTTTAATGGTGTCCCTGCCTGTTTGACCTGACCTATATGACACTTGTTATCTTCAACACAGTTTCTGATAAGTTCCATTTACCAGTAAAATTCCTAACAAAGTAGTCATTTGTGAACTTTAATAAGATTGAACACTAAATTGTTGTTCTGTCGGTTAGACCAACTTATTTGAACCATCTTTATAATCCTTTGATGCATAGCTTAGACCAATACCGGTTGAGAACTAGTACTATACACTATGCTAAGACTTTCATTCTTTTGCTAGTTGCTTGTAATGCATTCCTTAGTTTTCCCAAATGGGTTTCGACTTTTGAGTCTGTGATCAAGGCTAAGATGAGCCTTAAAATGGAGTTATTCTAAGATGTCACTTTATGCCATTTGTGAAATTAATTAGGATTATGCATTGATGTCTTGTGCGTAATTATCTAGCTCTTGAGACTCCACAAAATAAACATTGTGAAACCTACAACAGGCAAAAAGATTAGTTATATGGAGTGTGAAGACCGGGGCATATGTCAAAATGTATCTCTGTCACATACATGTGAAACGTTAATGATAAATACCATAGTTGCGCCACACATGACTTGTTTACAATTACATTTGGTCTTGTGATCTTGCGTTGCGTTAGGTGCTTAGGGCACCCGTAATGGTGACCGGATGGAAATGCAAAGGTTTGTGGGTGAGAGTTTTTTTTTTTTTTTTAGTTGTGATCGAAGTCACCTTTACTGCGGGCATTTAGTCTAAGTGAGAGAAGTTAAAGTGACACTTAGGACTTAGGAGGTGTTTACTTTTCTTTTAGAGCAGAAGGTGCAATAGCTCAAGTTATTCCGAAACACTGCGCTACGTCAGCGGCATATCACAAACTTTATCGTAATACCAAATAATACTAACTTTTGGGACCAATTTTTAAAAAAAATTACAATTTACAAATTTTATTCTCAATAATTTTATTCATTAAATAATTTAATATTTTATTAATAAAATTAAACATTACAATATGAAAATGAGAAGAAAAAAAAAAAGAAAAAAAAAAAGAAAAAAAAAGGGGGCTATATAAGCCCAACCAATAATTAATTAATTTTCGGCTAAGCCTATTACAAGCCCAAATTTCGGATAAGTGCGACAGCCCAACAATTTCATTAGTTAATTTTGCTAAAAGCCTATTATCCTAACCATCCCTAATTTCACTCACAAACAAATACGCCTCCTTCCTTGTCTCTCCCTAACAAAACACAACATCATACCTTCCTACCTTATCCCTCGATGAAGCAGATATACTATGAAAACACAGTTCATCCCACTTTATATCTCCATTGGTAACACACACAACCACACATCATTTATCCAACCCAGACGCTACATCCTCCTTATTACTCCTACAAACCATACGCCATCAACACCACAGTACCCCATCAAAACCAGACGCCACCTTCTCCAATTAAACGCAACAACAACATCAAACATCCAGGGGTGGAAGTGAAATTTTTTTTGTCCGTTTCTTTTCCAACACGCGTTGCCATGGTAACACAAGCCTCAACGGAACCCCTTAACACTGGAGGACGGTGTCATAATGCCATGATAACGCGCACCACCTCAGCATAACGCCGGAGGTGACGTTATGTACCCATGCTCTTAGTGGAGAGAAAAGTGGGCCCAAAACCTTTAACAGATCTTAATTAAGAGATACATTAAAACTTGCTTCTCTTTAATAAGTGGCTAACATAGACCCTTATATAGAATCACTTAATTTAGTAAACACCCTCTAATGTGACAAGTTGATTATGTCACCCATAAAATCACCATTACATTACTACTAGTTTTAGTGATTGAAAAAAGGATTTTGAATGACATAATCCATTACTTGTATGATTTGATTAATTAACAAGTACAGTCTTTACCAACACGACAAGTATGCAAAATTGGACTCCCACAATCCCACTCATTGTTATTTGTTTTTATGTTACACAACTAAATTCTGTTTGGGTTCGGTTTTGAACAAAAAAACCGAGTTACACAATTTCTTAAATTTTTTAGTTAGATCTAGTTATGAATATTGATATGTCCACAAAATATTCACATATAACTTTTCACACAATGATGTGTCAACATAATTTATCCGGTCAAAACAATTACTCCCTACTACTATAAAAAAGCAAAAAGTTATTTGATTGGACAAATTATTTTGACACATTATTGTGCGAAAAGTTTTATGTCAATCTTTTATAGACATATTTTTTTTGGGTTGCTCTATAAGAACGGGGTCTATGGGCTTTCTGCAAACCCTCCCTATACATTAGGGAGGTACTTTTGCTGACTGCTGCATATTTCCCCAATAAAAAGCAAGATTCTTGCTTTTGCATATTTCCCTAATGGTTTTTTGTCTATAAGAACAAAAGGCAAGAGTACCTCCCTATACATATTAGAGAAACATGTGTCCCTAATGCATATTTCCCCAAAAAACCATTAGGGAAATATGCATTAGGGAAACATGCTTAATTTGCAATGTACATCTTGCTTTTGCTAACTGCTGCATATGTCCACAAAATATTCACAAAAAACCAACCAAAGTGCAGTTAAAAAGCAAGATTCTTGCTTTTGCAGCAGCTTTACTCCACTATAAACAAAAAACAGTAGTATCACACAAACACAATTGCCTACAAGGGTTGTGTTATATAAGAACGGGGGCTATTTCGTTATGGACTTAAGGCTCGGATAATGAAGGCTGCAAAGTGATAAAAATATCACTTTGCCATGCCATTCGGTTTTAAAAACCATTTGTCATCGCCTATAAGATCATGTCCAAGTGCAGATAGCCCCCGTCCTTATAAAGCACATGTTACATAACCTCAACAGCAAGATTCTTGCTTTTGCAGCTTTCCTCAAGCAACCCTCAAATCACCAAGAAAAGTAGTATCAGAAGCATGTGAAAAACTCACAAGCTCAACAGTAACAATCAGCTTTGCTCCACTATAAACAAAGCAACACTCAATCACAAAGCACAAAAGGCAACAAGTAACAATCAGCTACAAACCACAATCAGTTTCACTACTCTCAACCTCATTCAGTTTCACAGAAGTGGCAACAAGGGTTGGGCCAGAGTATCACAACAAAAGCTCAGATTATCACAACAAAAGGCAGAGCATCACAACAAAAGCTCAACAAGTAACAACAAGTAACAACAAGGATTGGGGCAGAGTATCACAACAAAAGGCAAGAGCATCACAACAAGGGTTGGGCCAGAGCATCACAACAAGTAACACAAAATGTCTAGGTCACGATTTTCCACAAATGAGGTAACAATAAGTTTTACGCTTTTACATTAGGCTCAGATTATATGGCTGCAACTTCAAATGTTGCAAAATCAAGTTTCTAATGCCATCCATTTGGAAATGCCACGCCAATATCAATTTTTTTTAAAAATCATCATTGCCTTAAATATGCTTAAAACTAGAGCCTGTGGACTGGGGATAGGCCAGAGCAGGTATTCATACCACTCAAAGGTGGCAGATCAAGGTGTTAACCTACCCACATCCACAGGTTAACCACCACCATAGACCCCGTTCTTATAGGCATATAAGCAGTATCATAATAAACAGTTTTTTTTAACAAAGTCAAAAAAAAGTACACCTAAAAGGCATAACCTCCATATTGGCATGGTTTATAAGGACGGGGGCTTGCATATTTGACTACTAGACATAAGAACACAGAACCACCACCACATAAGAACACAGAACTACCAACACAGAACCACCACCACATAAGAACACAGAACCACCACCACAGAACCCCCAAACTAATTTTACGAAACCCTAATTTATAAAATTAGGGTTTCTTAGAAAAAAATCAAGATTTTTATCAATTAACGTACCAATCTTTCAATTAACACACGGATCTAACAAAACAATCACAGAAACATCACGTACATATTCATAGATTGAAAACCCCCAAACTAATTTTAAGAAACCATAATTTATAAAATTAGGGTTTCTTTGAAAAAATCAAGATTTTTATCAATTAACGTACCAATCTTTCAATTAACACACGGATCTAACATCACTACACAGAACCATCTACCCAACAACATCACCACACATAACCATCTACCCAATAACATCACCACACACTCACAAACTCTCTCTCAAATCACAGAAACATCACATAAATATTGATTTTAGATCTAAAAATAGTTTTTAGATCTAAAAATAGAGAGAGAAACGAGAGTACATACAATACAGAGAGAGAGAGAGAGAGAGAGAGAGAGAGAGAGAGAGAGAGAGTTTGTGAGTGTGTGGAGTGTGTGTGAGAGGGTGGGGTGAGGTATACGCGTGGGAGGTGTGAGACAGCTGTCCACACATGTTTTTATTTATTTATTTTTTAAATTTGTATTATGTTTGTAAATAAAAGTAATATATTTGTATTAGTTTTGTAAAAAAAAGTAATAGTTTTGTAAAAAAAAAGTAATAGTTTTGTTATAAAAATGTAAAAGTGTTATAAAAAGTAATAAAAGTTATAAAAATGTAAAAAAGTAATAGTTTTGTTATAAAAATGTAAAAGTGTAAAAAAATAAGTTAAATAAAAGTTATAAAAATGTAAAAATGTGAAAATGTAAACGTTAAATAAAAGTTATAAAAAAAAGTTAAATAAAAGTTATAAAAATGTAAAAAATAAAAGTTATAAAAATGTAAAAGAATTTTATTATAAAAATATAAAAGTTGTAATAAAAACTAAAACAAAAGTATTAGTAAAAAATGTTATGTATTTTCAGGTTTTCGGTTCTCACGAGGAAGTAACTGAGTGGGCGCAAAATATAGCTCGTGAGCTCGGTTTTGTAATGGTTAAAGATAGAACCAAATCAGAAGATGGTTATATGAACGAAATCAATTACAGGTGTACAAAGGGTGGGACGTATGTACCTCAAGGTAGTGGCAGACGGAAAACCAAAACATGTAAAACTGGTTGTCCATTCAGATTAAATGCGAAATATCATCGAACAAAAAATTATTGGGTATTGAGGGTGAAGGATGATACGCATAATCATGATATGCTAGAGTCATTGCATGGTGTGCCATATGCAATGCGATTAAAGGATGATGAGTTGGGTTTGGTCAAAGAATTGACAGATTATAACGTATGACCACTTAATATACTTTCGACAATAAAGGGTCGTAATCCGGATAACGTGTCTAGCGTTAGAACTATATATAACGCACAAGATAAGTTCTGGAGAGTCAGAGTAGGTGATAGAACTCCAATTCAAGTCCTTTACTCGCATTTGCAAGAATCAGGGTATACATGGTACCCGAGGGTAAATGAGCATACCAACGAGCTTGAGGAGCTATTTTTTGTGCACCCCACGTCGTATGCTATATGGTGTACATTCCCTGAAGTCATGCTGATGGACTCCACGTACAATACCACGGTGTTTAAATTGCCGTTGTTGGAAATTGTTGGACTACTTCAACAAATAAAACATTTTCAATGGCGTATAGCTTTTTATCCAGTGAACAAGGGCATAATTTTAGATGGGTATTGCAACGTGTGAAGCAAGTGATTGGCGAAAGATATAACCCACGTGTTATCGTCACAGACAGAGATTTAGCGTTAGTTGGGGCAATAAGAGCAGAATTTCCTGACGCTCACCAATTACTCTGTCGATGGCATATACAGCAAAACATACTTAAGTTTTGCAAAAATAAATTCACAGATGGGGGTATTGACTATGAGTCCGTTAAAAACCGATGGGATTGGATGGTTAAAGCTCCGACCTTCGAATCGTTCGAGCGACGTTATCAACGCCTACAAGAGCTATTGGTCAACCATCAGGGTACTTAATTATTTATTGATTGTTTTTAATTATTTAATAAATATACACCCGAATGACCTTTTATTAATTCATTATTTTTTTCAGATGTCGCTTTGTATCTGCATAACACTGGGTGCAAGATTACGCACCCATGTTTGTCTCGTATATTACCGACCAATATAAATCCTACGGCCAGACAACAACGTGCAGAGTTGAGGCTCACCACGCGTTGTTGAGATTATATTTGGACGGCACACAGTCCAAATTAGACAAGTTGTTGAGGTCGGTCGATAAGATTCTCATTACGCAAGAAGATGCGATAAAAGAGACTTTCAATAGAAGCATGAACGAGAAACTAATTAAGTGTGATGTACCACTATTTCACGAATTAACGTATAAAGTTTCTAAACATGCTTTGAACCTCATGCACAAAGAACTCCACCTGTCGATCACCCCAGAAGAATGTAGCCATAAGAATCGGGCAATATACGGACTACCATGCTTTCACGAGATGCAAATCTATGTTATTCATGGTAAGTATATTAAATTTATAACTATCAAGTTGTTTTCCACATTAATATCAGTAATTTATACATGTCACTTTAATTGAATTCAAGATGCCCCATTCCACTAGAACGAGTTGATATTTTTTTGGAGAACCCTATCTGTTCCGTGGCCTGTTATCAATAGGCCCCCGAATAAAGATGGCTCTTCCAGCGAACATGGTGGTGATGATGATGATGATGATGATGATGATGATGACAATACTTCGTTTAACGATGGCATGCGACAATTCAAGAATATTTTTAGCAAATCAACATCGTTTGTCAAGAAGAATATGTTAACGAAGTTAAGAGATATATTCCAACCTGAATCTGCTGACACACGTGAACCAACTATTCAAAAAAATACCCGTGGACGTCCGAGCGCAAAGGACAAAAAGGGCAAGGCTACACAAGTCCCGGACTTGAATGAAGTCCCGGACTTGAATGACTTGAATGATGTGCCAACCATGAATCACCAAAGAAGCACAAATTCAAGATCCACGAAAGTCCCGAAACGCGCCAAAGAGCCTGCAAGACATAGTTCGTACACGGGTCAAAAAATAAGACACAGATTTTACGTTGGAGATAAGGATAGCGAGGATTTTATTGATCCCATTCCAGAGATTTTTCGTCCACAGGTAATAAGTATAAATAATGTGCTAGGTGACGGAAATTGTGGGTTTCGGTGCATTGCCCATTGGATTGTGCAAGACCAAAATAGGTGGGCCGATGCTAGATACATGTTAATGCAAGAGTTACAAAGACATAGTATAACTTATGTGAGTATGTGGGGGCAAGAAGACTTTTACCACCTTCGTGATACATTAAACTGGTTTAATGGACCAGCGCCTGAAGATTACTGGATGACGATGCCACATAACGGTCTCGTCATCGCTTCAGCTATTCACCGACCTCTTGTATATATAGACCGTCATGGTTGGTTCATATGTTTACCCCTATTTTCTGCTCCAAACTTATCACATGGAATTGACCCCATTGTGATTGCGCGTGTGGGGGAGAACAGTGGTGCTCATTACATTTGTCTCAATATAGACAGAGATTCTCCACTACCACATTACCACCCACAATGGAGGTGGTTCAAACAGCCAGTTGCAAACGGATGGGATGCAATATATAACCATCGATGTATTTTGTAAATGTTATAAATGATTATTCATTTATTTAAATGTAAATTGTTTGTAAATGTTGTAAATGATTATTCATTTATTTAAACGTAAATTGCTTAAAAATGTTGTAAATGATTATTCAACATCGTTTAAATGTTAATTGTTTGAAACTTAAAAGTCTGCTTTTTGTAGAGTGTTAGTTCTGCACCAGTTATTATTACTTTGTTTAAATTAGTAATAACATTATTGATTGCTGATGTAAATTATTATGCAAATTCTTTGGTCAGATGAGGCAAAGAAATCCTTTCTGGTGCCGATGTAATAGAGGATTTATTGTAGAACGGAAATCCTGGCAAGATGGTAGTCGTGGGCGGCTGTTTAATGCATGTCCTCTTTCAGTGGTAAATAATCATACGTTTGCTTAGTTATGTAAATAATTTGTTTGTTAAAAATACATTTCTTATTATTTTCTTAACATGTAACAGCCAGGTACAAAAGACTATGGGTGTCGATACTTCGCGTGGAAAGATGAATTTGAAGCAGAGCACTTTAATCAACCCTCTTCTTCAACGCATTGCTCAAACTGCGTTGCTACAAAAAATGAGAACAAGTTGTTGAAGGCAAGAATAAAGGCGCTGGAAATGGAGTTAGAAATGGCAAGGAATCCTGAGGATCACGCTTGTCAGTCAAGTGCCCGGCTCCATGATCTTTTAAATGAGATGAATAATCTTCATATGTCGTAGATGTTGTTGTCTTTAAATAATATGTATAACGTTGTCGTTTAATTTAATAATAACAGTTGTTGTTGCAGTTATTTAACGTGGTAATATTTAACGTGTCGTTTAATTTAATAATAACATTTGTTGTTGCAGTTATTTAACGGTGTAATATTTAACGTGCTATTATACAAAAAAAATAATTATACAAAACACACAAAACACAAATCATAAAACACAAAAAAAAAAAAAAAAAAAAAAAAAAAAAAAAAAAAAAAGTACACCTCAAAAAGTAGCAGCCCCCGTTAAAATAAAAAAGTAGCCCCCGTCTTTATATCTCATGCCTTTTTTTTTTCTTTAGTTATAGCTCGAGAAGGACATTGGGATGACTGATTGATAGCTCATAGTGGATTTGGTTTCTACTTTTGTTTCCTATCTTGATTAATTGAGGTGAGATGTCTTTTATTACGTATTTTGTATTTTGTTCTTTTGTGATATTTAATAAAATTGTTGTTTTTCTAAAAGAAAAAGAAAGTAAGTTATAGCCCGAAATGTATTAACCCATTAAGGTCCAACAATTTATACTCATGTAGATAATGAAAATTATTAAAAAGAAATTTATAAACTTAACAAATGTTTTATTTTTGGTCAAAAGTATACAAAAATACACATGTATACATGATTTGGTTTTCGGGTCAATTAACTTTATGATTTGTCCGAACTAAATCAATTTACCTAATTATGTGCAGTTTGATTTTGAACCAAAATCCATTTTACAAATTGGTTCGGTGTTAAAATCGCATATGGTCAAAAACCAAATTGCAAACATCTCTGTTATATAGGGGTGTGCATGATGGATAATGAACCGATTGAAACGGTACTGGACCTATTTCGGTCTGAACGTGTTCGATCTTACGTACAACTGGTCAATATGCTCTGTTTTACTTGACTAGACCAACAAACCTGTTGTACTGAACCTATTTCGAACCTGGTCCTATATCCTTTGTCAACTTGGTTTTTAGTTTGGTCTGATTTTTACACCATGATCAACCCTATTTTCTTCTACAATAAAAAAATTATGATTAAATAAGAAGAAAATTAAAATAAATAAGATGAGAAGAAATCATAACCACACACATTTTAAATGAATGTATAGCACCTCTTTTAAAATTCTCTTTTATTTAAAATAATTTATATGACTGAAAATACTAATAAGAAGAAAGGCCAAACAGGTTTGTATAGAAACCCAAAAGAAGAAAGCAAAAAGGTTCCGTCATTATCTCAAAATATACTTTCTCTCTCAGTTTCTCTTCTTATCTCCAAAACCAACAACAGAATATTCTCCACATTCCTACAAACTCCAAACAAATAACAAAAACCTTAAATCAATCTCAATCCTCAAAAGCACCTTTGTGAATAACCAGACATGAAATTTGGTAAAGAGTTCGGTATCCATCTAGAACAAACATTACCAGAATGGAAAGACAAATACTTATGTTACAAACCCTTGAAAAAGCTCCTTAAAAACCTCCCTAACCCAACCCCGGACACCGACAATAATCTTCAAGAGTGGTTTGTTAGGATCCTTAATGAAGAACTTGATAAGTTTAATGATTTTTATGTTGATAAAGAAGAAGAGTTCGTTATTCGTTTTCAGGTTCTTTTTTATTTCTTTATTTATTTACTTTTGATCTGAATAGGGATCTAATGTGTGATTGGTTATGTGGCAATTGAATTGACTTTTTCTTTTAGTTTTTATATTAGTATATTTTTTGTTGGAATCAATCTTCATGAAGGTTGTGTACTTGTTTCTTTTAATTTACTGAATATGATTTCTGATTGATAAAAGGGTAGGCTCAGAAATTGGTTAAATGGATGTTAGTTTTTTGTTCTAGTACCGAAATTTGATAAGTTTGTTGGAAAATATTGCTTGGGTATAGGATCCGGAATGTGACATGATTGCGCGGGGACATTGGATTCAACGTCTGTTATTTCTTAGACCTAGATTCTGTAAGAGTTAGTTGTTATGGATTGTAATAATAAGATATCTAGCACTGGGTTTGATGATAGGCAAATAGTAATACTAACACGAAGGAGTTGAGGTGTGTTTTTGGAGTGTTGTGAGTTAAACTAGGAGTAGTTGTAAGTCATTAATGATGAAGTCAATTGGAGAGCTAATGGGAGTCTTTTTAAGTCGTTACTAGTGAGCTACTAATGGCTTCTACTATGTGATTTAGCTATGTGGAGGTTACTGGATCATCCTTATTCCTAACCACTTTGGACTTGGAGCTTTACATGTATGCAGTATGGTGGCATTTGCTTTGCACTAAGAATTAAGGAATCACAGTTTAAGAGAGGGGAGTAGGAATGTAGTGGTGGATTTGGAGTGTGCGTAATTTCATGGGTAAGAAAATCATTCCTTTAAATGCATATCCTCAAAACAAGCATATGCAGACACTATCAAAGCCATTTCCTCATACTCAAACCTGCCAACCAAGCACACTTAAAAACTTTAAGGATTGTTATAATGGCCAAGAAAATAATTGGTGGGTAAAATCACGGTTTGATATTTTGTGATATCACTTGTATCAATACAGAAGCTCGTGGATTGGGAACAATGGTTCACTTTTCTAAACTAAATGCCTAGAGAAAGTCATTATGCGTTAATGCGATAGCATGCTACATAGCTTTGACACAGTTTTTGATAACTTGTTTATCTTTTCTCTTCTTCTAGCCTTATGGTCATATCGTCTAATCTCAATCTTTACTAGTTACAATTATAACATACCGAAATTACCACGTCTCCTCACTGATTTTACTTGGTGATTTAACCAGGAGCTAAAAGAAAGAATCGAGCAAGCGAAGGAGAAAAGCGGCAAAGATGGAATCTTTTCATCAGAAAGTGAATTCAGTGACGAGATGATGGCCATACGGAGAGATTTTGTCACAATTCACGGGGAGATGGTGCTTCTCAAAAACTACAGCTCCTTAAACTTTGCAGGTACAATATTCTTCTTATTGATATCCTTAGTCGTGCATCTCATCTATGGATTTTCAGTCAATTTAATATGCCTTTTCTATTGTTAGGTATTATTAAGATTTTGAAGAAGTACGACAAAAGAACTGGTGGGTTACTGCGTGTGCATTTTACACAACGTGCCCTTCGCCAGCCTTTTTTCACCACAGATCCTCTTACTCAATTGGTCCATGAGTGCGAGGAAAATCTTGAACTCCTCTTTCCTTTAGAAGCGGAAGTAGTCGAATCTACTAGTGATATGAAAACTGCACCATTGCCAATTGGGGAGGGAACTTCAGATGTGTATAGGCGCACAGTTGATGCAATCAATACCATAAAGGGTCTTAAGAAAGAAAGCTCTACCTCCAATCCATTATCATTTGCATCCATTTTTGGCAACCAGGATATCGACACTGGAGCTATTACTGCAGAAGATGACTCACAATCAGAAACAGATTCCGGTGACGTACCTCCAACTAAATAACCGAGTTGACAAATTAAGCTTGAAACTACACTATTGCAGGCTATAGGAGTGGTAGATTTTGGACATGTCAATATTTTGTATTTTACGCCTGTCTTTTGTTAGGATTGTTTTGGAGTGTCGGATTAGTTCTGCTGCTGTTTTGATCTTCCTTAATTTTGTAAATAAAACAAATTACTAATTTTTTGTGTACTTTGATAACAATTTGATAAGATGATTGAGAACTTGTTCTTAGAATCTTTAATATGTGCTTAGTCAATTTGTTTAAATATGCGAACAGGTAACTTAATGATCATAGTAAATATGATAATTTCAAGTTGATTTTTTTTGGTGGGTTTTCAAAATTCAGTTGAACAGGAAATTATGAAATGAGCTGTGGTTCCAAAAGTTGCTGCAAGTTTTTAACCTTTTGACGAACTGTTTTTCATTGTAGCTTATATTTGTAAAAATAACGGATTCAAATCTCATGAAAGAAATAATCTTTCTTTTAGAATGATAACAGCTTATTCAAAACAGCTTGTAACTGTCGCAACCGCTGATCTTTTTATCCCTTGACACCAGTTATAGAGTTTTTGATGATTACAACAAATAACCACTTAAACAACTATGTGTTGGTGTAGAAACAAGTAACAGTTATTGCTGAATTAGTTTCGGCGAAATTAGTGAACTTATTTAGATTCGGCATCAAAACGGATGTAACAATATGCAAAATTTATATCAACTGGAAACATTATTCCTATGTTCATTACTCGGTGCCAATGACATCGCTTGGGAGGTGAAATTATCTAATTTAACTTCACTGGTGTGGAAAACTAGAAGGAGTTGAATAGTTTTACGTCTTTTTAATTTTATTATGATAATTTAGTTTAGTTTTAAAACCTTGTTTACTTTTAAAACTTTGATTCGATCTTATATGAACTCAAATCTTGAACAATATGAACAACTATATCTAAGTATGAATAATAATAATAATAATAATAATAATAATAATAATAATAATAATAATAATAATAATAATAATAATGTAAGCTAAGTATGTGAAATCAACACATGCATAATATAAACTATTATAGCTATATACGAGAGATAAGTAAGTAAACGTCTATTTTGTAATCCTTAATTATATTTTGTATGGAAACTATACTTGATCGAAATGATCAATTATATGTATGTTACCTTTTAGTTTGATTGTAAAAACTTTGTTTTGTGAATGAAACTTTTGTTTGATCTTTAAGTGAAATTAACACTAGCACTATATGAGCAACAATATATATACGTCTATGTCAACAAAAGTAATAACGGTATAAGCAAGATAATAAGTAAGAGATGGAAAGATCTAACCGCGAGACAAAGGATTTATAGTGGTTCGGTTACAAGGACACCTTCCTTGCCCTACTCCACTCCCCGAGTCACCTACTCGAGAGTTTTTTTTCACTATGTCAACAAGCTCCCTTATGACGGAGAAAACCTTACACAACTTTTGCTTACACCAATTAACGACACTAAACTAAATGTTGAGTTCTAATCCTAGCTAGAACCAATCTCACAACTCAAATCACAACACAACTTCTTCACAACTTTATGCAACTATACACAAATTCTCCTTCTTCACAACTTCTATTTCTTAGCTTCTTCACAACTTCTTACTCTTCACTACTTCGATGCTCCAATTGCTTCACTACTTCACAACTAGCTCTTCACAACTTTGAAGCTCCTATTACTTCACTACTTAGCACTAATCCTATACTTCTCTACTCCTCCACACTTTCACTTCTTCACAAACTTCAAACTAATCTAATCACCTATGTTTAGATCTAACTAACCAATATGCACACCTTATGCACAAGTTAATGAATGATTTACATATTATAATATACAAACAACTTAGATAGCAAAATGAAACTAAGTTGTAATACTTCTAGTCTTAATTGATAGAAGTATTCTTCTCTTTGCACTTGAATGATTGAAGCTTGGATCACTTGGAAACAAAAGCTTAGGATTGTATGATCAAAAGATTTATTAGAAAGATTGGGAGAGATTTGGACAGAAGGTTTTTGTGCAAAAAGGTAAGGAAAAAGTAGTCCAGTATTTATAGGGGAAAATTTACTGTTCGGGAGCGTGGCCGGTCCCCTTAATTAGGGGTCGGTCCCCTTAATTATTAAGGGGGCCGCCCATACAATTAAGGGGGCCGCCCTAAAAAAAATTTTCTTCAGAATTTTGTGTCCTTTTGTGGGGAAGGTTTTATCTGAAGAATCTAGCCGTTTTTTTGGTAGAAATTTGAATTCAAAATATTTATTTTGAATAAAATATTTCTTATAAATATAAAAACATTTTGTATAAGTTTAAAAATGTTTGTCCCATTATATAAAAAATGTAAGGTTTGTAAAAATAAAAATTCCTTTGATCATAGAATGCATTAGACATTTTGTTTATTCATACCTTAAGTGATTTGGATTTTAAAGTGAATATTTATAACTAAATACTTGTTTACGTCATAATTTCTAGTTCAATGAGTTTACGTTTTATGATTATCAAAACATAGAGATATCGATATATGTTAATAAAGTTTTTAGGCATTATTTATATCAACAATCTCCCCCTTTTTGATGATTACAAAACCTAAACTCATCAAGTCTAAAAATTAATTTTTAGACATGTATTTAGTGAGTTTATATTCACTTCTCCCCCTTTTGTAGAATCAAAAAGGTTATGCCAACTAGCTTCATAAATGAAGTTAGACAGGATGAAAGCTCCCCCTTGATGTGTGCTTCCCCTCGTTCGAGGGCGCCAAGGAATCGAGCAATGGGAATCTTGGCTACAAAAATATTAGAAGCACAAGCATACATAGAAAAATATGCAATATACAAATAGCAAGCATAGCAAACAAATATTAAGGATACATAACAATTAATTCAAAGTGATTATGTTAAAGATCCTAATTTGCCAAAGAGAGCCATCGAACTTGCTTGTAACAAAAGGTTGGTTGATTCCTATTTGAAAGTGAAAATCATAAGCATATATTATGTTTAATGGAGGTATATGTTTGGGTGCATGAGTGTTGGAGAGTTTGGTGGTGGAGAGTTTAGAGGTGTAGAGTTAGGAGCGAAAGAGGTTGATTGAAAGTTTGGTTGTTGTTCAAGCGAGGGTTTTGGATGAGATCTAGTGAGAAGATACTCAATCTAAGTGATGTGTTCATTCAATGAAATGATTTGTGTTTGGAGAAAGATGCAACAAGGAAAATTGTTGACATGTGTTGGTCCCTTTTACTTGGTTATCAGTAACTAAAAAACTAATGTAACCAAGATATATGACTTTTAACACAGATGTATAATTGATTAACAATAAAGCAACGTAAAGATAAGAGACAATATTTTTCAACGTTTAATTCTTTATTAGAAGTTAATCAAAAAGAATCGTACCCAAGTGTTTGCGGAATAACACTTGGGATTGAAACGACAAGTATGGTGTTGACTCCTCTCTAAACTCAAAACAATGTTTGAGTGACAACTGAGGTCACACTGAGCTATCTCAGGGACTATGTTGTTCTTTGGAGGAGTAAAAGTGGTTTGTGAATGCTTTGCATTAATTGCACAAACTTGTCAACTTTTACTCCTCACTTATGTTGCCTATTTATACACAAGTATGAACAACTCTAATATACAATGGACATAAACCTTCCTTAATAAAATCTTGATAGATTTTATTCTCTGGCAAAGGAACCTTCTTTGGGTTAAGTCCAAAAGGTGCTTTCTGATGACAGACTGGATTTAACCATTTGGGGAAAGTTTGACCTTAAAGTGATAAAGCACTTTAGTGAACCAGTTCAAACTTTCCCACCCAATCCCGCCTAATCATCAGTCTTCAGTACCTTAATCATTGTTGAGGAGTCTTGGGGTTCAGTGAGTTATTGTCATCCTCACTAAACCCATCACCTTCTTTTTGGCTTAGATTCCACTCACTGAGTTCCGCCTCACTGAATGGAGAACCTTTCTTCTTAGGCTCGGTCTAAGCATCCTGAAGATGACTCATTGAGTTACTGTTCACTCAGTGACTTGTTTATACTTAGGTGATTTTACGTTCAAATCCTTGTTAGAAAAAGATTAGGGAATTCAGTGACCCAACAATCTCCCCCTATTTGAACATACAAATAGCCTAAGTGTTTCTTGATTCAGTGTGAGTTGGCAGGGGCCTTCATCTCTTGCTGAATGTTGATGTAATTACAAGTAGGACACATAACTTAAGAAAACATCAAAGTTTATTAATAGCTATTACAAGTCCTACAAATTACAAAAAAAATTAAAAGACATAGTTGTTGTAGATTAGATATTCAGTTGATAGCCAAGTGCATCAAGCTTAGCCTTCTTTGACCTCAGGAGGTGTCTCTTAGGGTGCTCCTCAATCATTGCTTTAAGGTCCTGGAAGAACCTTACGTTTTCAGCACACCTAACAGGAGAAGCCAGCATCAGGTACATCAGCATCGCCTTAATCCCTGCCCTGTCCATGTCTGACCATCTTTGGAAAGCAGGGTTTCCATACTCATCAGTAAAGCATAGACCTCTTTCAGGGACTTCAAACACCACATTGTTCATGAAGGTGATGCCTTCAGGAAGGGATCTGTCACAATCCAATCCTGGGACCTTGATCTCAGGCTCTAACTCAATTTGCTTCCTTTTCCTTTTGGAGACCTTTGGTGGAGCAGTCTCTGTTGTTGAAGCAGGAATAAGGGAGGGAATGTTCAGAGCTTCAGGCATTGCTTTCAGTCTGTCATACCTTTCCTTCAGTGACTTGAGAAGGTTGGGTACCACAGCATTGTTCTTCTTGGCAATGATGGGACGAAGCTCATCAAGTTCAGTGATGCCAAAGTCAACAAACCTGAATGGTTTGTGGACGTCAATCACTCTTTTATCTGGTCCCCTGAAGACAGTGACTACTGCAGGATTGGTGTTGCGATGGATTTGAATGTCAGTGATGGTTTCAGGTTTCAGTCTTTCTTTCATCACCCAAGTATACCTTTCAATCCTGGTCTTTCTTACTTAAGCGTCCTTCTTGAGCTTTGCTTCCCTTTCCCTTTTGAGAGCACTCATTTCTTCTTCCTGAGCCTTTTTAAAGGCTGCACCAGCTTGCTCAGTGGCTAGTGCCTCAGTATCCAATCCAATCTTTTCAGCCTCCTCATGAACAACCTTAATAAGAGCAGGCTTGCTCATTCTCTCTTCTTCATCCACCTTTTGTAGTATCTCAACTCTTTCCATGTGGGCTTGAATTTCAGCATTGGTGAGATGATGTACAATTCCATTGATTTCAAACGGGACTCTGATGGGTTCATCAGGGTCATATCTGACTATGGTAGAGGCAGGCTTGAGCACTGATTCAGGTTCAGAGGTGGTAGCAATACTTTTTCCTTTGTCCTGTCTGAGAGTTGAGGAGACTGGTTCCTCTTGTAGTGGAACTTCTATGATTGGAACAGCATTAGTGACATGCTCCCTCTCATTGTGAGAGGGCTGTCCAGCTTCTTGTTCGTCAGTATTAGGGGCTTCAGTAACATTCTCCCCCTCAACTGTTGCCTGAGCTGCAGTGATGGCAAGAGTTGGTGGTACTGACGCAGAAGTGGAGGCACCCTTGAAGGCTTGAAAGATCTCTGTCATCATAGACTTGATTTCTGCAGTATCCTGCAGAATGGTAGATACTTTGGAATCAAGAGTAGCCTGAGAACTTTCAAGGGCTATCATTCTGGAACCCATAGTCCATGCCAAAGAAGTGGACTTTTGGGCCTGAGCTACCACTGATTCTTCCAAGGTGGTAATGGAAGATTTTAGAGACTCCACCGTTGAGCTGAGACCCTGAACATTTGATCCCTTTAGCAAGCCAAGTAACTCAGTGAGGGTCACTGAGTTTACCTGATAAGTCTCAGATGCCTGAAGAAGCTTCCTGGTTAGCTCAGGATCATCTTTGACTGATTCTTGAACAGACTGAACCCCTACATTCAGCTTGTTGAGGGATTCCAAAAACTGGTTCAGGTAGGTGACCATCTTTGTCATGGAGAAGTCAAGGGAGGAGTTTTGTTCCTTGACATCCTCATGAAATTCAGCAATACGTTCTTTAAGATCACAGTAGTGAACTGCTGTTTCAGCAGCCTCAGTGTCAGAGGGTTGAGGAGATCGAGGGATTGGTTTAGGGACTGTCTCCTCAACCACCATATCATCTCCAGCTTCAAAAATCTCCTCAACACTGTGGAAGTCATCATCAGAGAACAGGGCTGCCTGAGCATCAGCCAAGGAGTGAATCTGCAACAAAAGGTTATCCGGCTCCTCTTTATAAGAAGACTTGCCTTCGTTTTGGCCAGGTCCTGACCCCTTTAATCCAGTAGACTGGGTTTTATCTACCTGGTCCTTAGAGCCAGTTCCTAAGTTGTGGGCACCTCCAAAAGTGAGTGTTGTTTCCCTATCAGCGAGTTGTTTGTTTCTCTCTGAGTCTTGGGGAAGAGTTTGTGTGCCCTCAGACAAAAGCTTTGATTTGCGAATGTCCTCATTAGGCACATGAGTGGTGATGCCACCTTTTCCAACAGGCTTGTTCTGGCCTGTCGAAGATTTAGGGGTGAAAACTCCCTATTGCTTGGGTTGTGATTTACCCAAGCCTTTGGCATGATGTGAGTGTTTATGGGCCCCCTTCTCAGTAGAGTAGTGCTGCCCTACTGAGGATATAGGACCCTTTTCTCCCTGAGACCCTGATTGTGATTTGTCAGAGTCTTTAACAGGATGTGATTGTTTGTGGGCCCCATTCTCAGTGGAGTAGTGCTGCCCCACCGAGGATATAGGACCCCTTGCTCCCTGAGACCCTGGTTGTGATTTCCCAGAGCCTTTAGCAGGATGTGGAGGTTGGGTTGGTTCCAACTCCACTGACTTGTTTATGTCAGCAGAGCCTTTGGGAACGGGTTTGCCCGAGGACACTGAGTGTGATGTCTCAGTGCCCTCCGTTGGCCTTTGTCTCACCACCAAGAAACTGACAGGATCCTGAGGTACTTTTTCTGTCCATATTGAATCCTGCATAGTCAGAGTCAGTGTACCCTTTGAGGTCAAATCCAGAGCATTTTGGGTAATACAAACCAAGGTTTGATGTACCCTTCAGGTACCTGAAAATTCTCTTGACAGTAGTGAGATGAGACTCTTTTGGATCAGCCTGATATCTTGCACACAGATAGACTGAGAATTGGATATCAGGCCTTGATGCAAGTAAGTACATCAGGGAGCCTATCATTCCCCTGTATTGGGTTTGGTTCACTGATTTACCAGTGAGGTCAGGGCCAAGGTTGTTTGGAGGAACCATAGGAGTCTTTACAGAAGAACAGTCAGTGTGCTCATACTTCTTCAGTAGTTTCCTCAGGTATTTTTCTTGACAAATGGATATTCCTCTATCAGTTTGTTTGATTTGTAGTCCAAGAAAGTAAGTGAGTTCACCCATCATGCTCATTTCAAACTTTGTGATCATCAGTTTTTCAAACTGTTTGCAAAGTTTGTAACTTGTTGAGCCAAAGATGATGTCATCAACATACACTTGGACAAGAATGACATCACTTTTTGTTCTGTAAATGAACAGTGTGTTGTCAATCTTTCCTCTGACAAACTTGTTTTGGATCAGGAAGGCTGAAAGAGTTTCATACCATGCCCTGGGAGCTTGTTTCAGTCCATAAAGGGCCTTGTTAAGCTTGTAGACATGGTTGGGGTATTCACTACTTTCAAAACCAGGGGGTTGTTGCACATAGAAATCTTCTTTGATGTTACCATTTAGGAATGCACTTTTGACATCTATTTGGTAAACTTTAAAGTTCATGTAGGTTGCATAGGCTAGGAAGATCCTAATGGCTTCCATTATAACAACAGGTGAAAAGGTTTCCTCATAGTCTATACCTTCCTGTTGATTATATCCTTTGGCAACCAGTCTTGCATTGTTTTTTATGACTGTGCCATTCTCATCAGTCTTGTTTTTAAAGACCCATTTCATACCAATGATTAAAACACCCTGGGGGCATTCAACAAGGATCATGACATCATTTCTGTCAAATTGTTCCAATTCATCTCTCATGGCCTGAACCTAACTTTCATAAGTCAGGGCTTCCTTGATATTTTTAAGCTCTATTTCAGAGAGATAGTCAGCATAAAGATATATATTGGCTGAGGGTGCCTTGAGTTTTGCAGCCATGCTTCTTGTGAGCATGCCTTCAGTGGGTTCACCAATGATGTTCACAAGCTCAATAATTTTAGATCTTGTCCAGCTATCCTGAGGTTTGGGATAGGAATTTGAGCTTGTAGGAGCCTGATTGGGTTCAGACTCAGGAACATAAGGTGACTCATTAATATGTACTTCAGTGACATTTATGGGAACAACTTGCTCTGAGGGTTCCTGAACAATTTGTTCAGTGGTTGCAGTCTCATTGGAGACCTTCTGAGTTTCAATGAACTCACTGATGGTTGGTTGGGGTAGGTTATGAGGGATGATGTAGTAGGAGACATCAGCATCAGCTTGGTATTGGGTTGAGGGGTTGTTCTCAGGATGATACTCATCAGGGGGATACCTTGATGAGTCATCAATACCAATTTCTTCAACTGAGGAATTTGAGAACCTGATGGATTCAGTGCTCTCATCAACAGTAATGTGATAAGTTTCCTTAGTTTGTTGTCTCCTTGTGTTGAACACCCTGAAGGCTTTGGAACCCAGAGAATATCCCAGGAAGTATCCATCATCAGCTTTGGCATCAAACTTACCTAAGTGATCCTTGTGATTATGAATAAACACAGGACACCCAAATACATGAAAGTAGCTGATGTCAGGGATCCTTCCTTTAAATATCTCATAAGGAGTCTTATTGTGCCTTTTCACAATGATTGACCTATTTTGAGTGTAGCAAGCTGTTTTTACTGCCTCAGTCCAAAAGTGTTTTGAGAGGACTAAGTCATTTAACATTGTCCTTACTGCCTCAATGAGTGTTCTATTTCTCCTTTCAGTTACTCCATTTTGTTCAGGAGTATAGGGAGAAGTGAAATTTTGAGAAATTCCTTTCTCATCACAAAAATACTCAAGGTCTTGGTTTTTGAATTCACTGCCATTGTCAGTTCTAATTTGTTTAAATTTGACATCATTTTGATTTTCAATGTTCCTGACAAATGACATGATGATTTCAGTTGCCTGACTCTTTTTGGCCAGGAAGTAAACCCAAGTGTATCTTGAGTATTCATCCACTATGACCAGAGTATACTTCTCATGGTGAATGGACATTGGACTGATAGGATTTTTCCAGTGTTAAAGTTTGGCAGCTTACTGTCAGGATTGATTTTTTAAATCCAATCACTGGGTTTAGGAGCAAGTTCCTTGCTAGAGAGTATGTTGGCTGACAGAAAAGTTGTTGAATGGCTACTCTCCCCAGACTCTTCAGTGAGTTGATCTTCACCCATAGCAACCTTTTTGGTGCTGGGTGTGAGACTCAGTGTTTCATAAAGTTTGGGGTTTTTCTGAGTCCATTTCCAAATAACAGCCTTTTCTTTCTTAAGTTCTTCCTGAAGAGCTTGATTTTGTTTTACAATTTCAGAATTTTGAATTTGAAGTGTTACACTTTCAAGTTTAGCTTGTTTTAAAGCAAGTAGTTCATCTCTACATTGGTTTAATTCAAAACTCAGTTTGTTAAATTTAGAAAACAAATTAAGTCTTTGCTCTTCAACATACTTAAGATCAACATTAATATAATCTAAGTAAGATTTCCAATCAGCATCATCATCCATAGAAAGTAGAATGTTTACCTTTCTCATTGTGATGTTAACCCATTCTCCATCTCTTGCATGACTCTTTCCCACAGCAAGCTTGTTATCATCTGATAGGGCCATCAGAGCACTGATATGAACTTCTTTATTATCATTAGAGGACACTTCAACTTCATCCCAGTCAAAGGTTTTAGCAATAAGCCCTTTGTTCTTAGCCTGAGAAGGCTTTGGAGCCTGAGGTATCTGAGTGACTGTTGATGATGATTCAAGAAGGGCAAGTTTGGCTTTAGCCTTCCTCTATTTGGCTTCAAAATCAATTTGAGGGGGGGGGGGGGGTTTCAAATCTTTGACTAGATTGAAGCAACTTGGGTTGAAACTTGCTGGGTCCTGAAAAAGAGTTATTTCCTGAAAATTTGAAAGATGGTTCTGAGGTTGTTTTTGAAAAACAATCTTTTGCAAAATGGCCTTTTTTGCCACATTTAAAACACTCAGTGTTTTCATTTGCTTTAGAAGGAAATTTGTTTTTCTTAAAAAACCTTTTTGAGTTTGCAAGGAGTGCCCTTTCATGAAATTTAATTTGAAGATCATTTAGGTACTCCTCACTGGTTCTTTGGTCAACCTCATCATCAGACTCATCTTGGAAATCCTGCACAACACCATTGGAATAGAAAGCAGTTGATATGGGTGAAATTGTCAAGGCCTTTTTGGTCTCCTGAGCTTTACCAGGGTATCTTCTGGTGATAAGATTGTCTTCATAGACAAACTTCCCATAAATAGCAGGAAGCTCAAGGTTCTGAATGTGGTTAGCATTTCTCAAACCCTGAAAGAAGTTTAACTACTTCTCAGGGAGACTGTTGACAAAGCCAACATTGATTTCATGCTTTGACAGAATAACACCATCATTGGTCAGCTCATTCAGGAGGGTCTTATACCGAGTATAAGTCTCTGAGAGACTTTCAGAATCTTTGGCCCTGAAGGTATTGTATTCAAGCTTCAGGTCCATGATTCTATTCTCTTTGGTATCAGAAGGCCCTTCATAGCTATGAACTAGGTCAGTCCAGGTCTGCTTGGCAGTAGGACAATTAATCACTGATTCTATTATATCGTCAGGAAGACATGATATAATGATGCTTTTCAGGCGCTGGTCCTGATTGACCACCCTCCTTTCATCTGGGGTCCACTGAGCTTCAGCTTTGACTAAACCTTGAGCAGTTGTTGGGACAAATGGACCATCATTAATTAACTTAATGTAATATGGTTCCATCCCAGTCAAGTAGCAGAGCATGCGTTTCTTCCACTTGTTAAATTTTCCAACTTCAAGTCGAGGGGCAGTTGCTGAATAACTTCCACCCTTTTTGTCGACAAGTTGGGGAACATCTGACTCAGCCATGGCGAGATCTTGATTTTAAAAACTTTTGAGCACTCTTTTAGTTTTGAAAACAGATTTTGAAAAGTTTTACAAACCAGAGGCTCTGATACTACTTGTTGGTCCCTTTTACTTGGTTATCAGTAACTAAAAAGCTAATGTAACCAAGATATATGACTTTTAACACAGATGTATAATTGATTAACAATAAAGCAACGTAAAAGAGAAAATATTTTTCAACGTTTAATTCTTTATTAGAAGTTAATTAAAAAGAATCGTGCCCAAGTGTTTGCGGAATAACACTTGGGATTGAAACGACAAGTATGGTGTTGACTCCTCTCTGAACTCAAAACAATGTTTGAGTGACAACTAAGGTCACACTAAGCTATCTCAGGGACTATGTTGTTCTTTGGAGGAGTAAAAGTGGTTTGTGAATGCTTTGCATTAATTGCACAAACTTGTCAACTTTTACTCCTCACTTATGTTGCCTATTTATACACAAGTATGAACAACTCTAATATACAATGGACATAAACCTTCCTTAATAAAATCTTGATAGATTTTATTCTCTGGCAAAGGAACCTTCTTTGGGTTAAGTCCAAAAGGTGCTTTCTGATGACAGACTGGATTTAACCATTTGGGGAAAGTTTGACCTTAAAGTGATAAAGTACTTTAGTGAACCAGTTCAAACTTTCCCGCCCAATCCCGCCTAATCTTCAGTCTTCAAATCATCAGTCTTCAGTACCTTAATCGTTGTTGAGGAGTCTTGGGGTTCAGTGAGTTATTGTCATCCTCACTGAACCCATCACCTTCGTTTTGGCTTAGATGCCACTCATTGAGTTCCGCCTTACTGAATGGAGAACCTTTCTTCTTAGGCTCGGTCTAAGCATCCTGAAGATGACTCACTAAGTTACTGTTCACTCAGTGACTTGTTTATACTTAGGTGATTTTACGTTCAAATCCTTGTTAGAAGAAGATTGGGGAATTCAGTGACCCAACAACATGTTTTGCAACTTGTTTCAAGTTGTGGGGCGATGAAGGAGAGCTAAAGGAAAGTTTTCCAAGTTGCATTGAGCAAGGTGTAAGGCAAGAAGAGCACAAAGCTCATGGGCTTCCTTGAGTTCTTCAATGAACTTCAAGTGTTTGAAGGAAGGTGATGATGGTGGAGTGTGGTTGTTATTAGGGATGGATGATTGGATATGTAGCATAGGGATAGCATGTGTGTTGGTTGGAGGTGGTGGTGATACTCTTGGTGGTGGAGATGTTTGTGAGTTTGGGTAATCATGAATGGATGAGAATGAAGTTGTGGAAGAAGAGAATGTTTCATGAGTGGAGGATGTTTTGGATGATGGATTGGTAAGTTGAACAAAAAGTGAGGTGTTAGGAATGAGATTGGGATTGTTGTTTTGAGATTTAACATGCTCTTCATATAGCTTATGTGGGTGAGATGAAGGTGTATTTTTGTGAACAAGGATGGATGTTTGGTTATTATGATGAGGTTTGTGAAAGTGTTCTTTTGAGTGAACATGAGGTTTGTGTATCATGAAATATGGTTTGACCTTCATGGGTTAGGTTTTAGTGGTGATGACACACTTTGTAGAGTGTAGGGAATGGTTATATGGTTGAATCTTTTTGTGAGGATTACTAGGTGGAGTTATTGGTGAAGATGGGAAATGATTATCAAGTGATGTGTTTTGTGAGAGTGAAAGAGCGATGTTCATGGAAGGGATTTCTTGGTAGGAGGGTGTTTTAGATGGTGCATTAGGTGCACTAGGAGATGAAAATTGAGGTTGAGGTGAGTAAAGGTTATGTGGTTTGAGTGTAAGGCAGAAGGATATGGGTAAGTAAAGGTTATTGATATGTAATGTTGATGACATAGGAGGATTTTGGTGTTGGATGTTTGACAACATCATTTGGTTTGATGGGCTTTTAATGGAAGTTAGGCTTTCTTCTCCAAACAGGTTTCTTGGTGGTTTTGGCTTGATGGGAGAGGACATGAAGAGATGAATGAAGATTATGAGGAATGAGAGTGTTTATAGTGTAGGATAGGTGGGTTTAAGGATGGATAAACTTTAATAGAAGGTTTAGGATAAAATAGGTTTGTGAATTTTGGGAGGTGTAGGATGAAATGGGCTAAAAAGTAGTAAAAGGAAACAACACCTTCGAGCATCAGATGGCCGGTCCCCTTAATAATTAAGGGGGCCGCCCATCTGGTGATTCCCAGATTGCCAAAAAAAAGTTTTTTGTAGTGAATTGCAGAAAGGTTGTGTTTTTGGTTTCAAACAAGTCCAACTCTTTGAGGCAATTAAGCATATACTAATTATGTAGGCAAAGCATGTCAACCAAAGAGATTAAGTAAACAAGCAATTTCATCTAGCATGCAAACATACTCATCAAGCAAGTAAAATATAAGTGCTAGGAAACAATAAGCAACATCAAGTATTTCATAACTAGGAGGATTAATCCTAATGTGTATCAATGTGCAATAAGTGGGTAGTTATGATATGATTGATTTCTAGACTTGTTACAAACAAAGTTTTAATAGACAAACCATGGTCTTCTTGATTTGATTTAGTTCACTTATAAGTGTCATTTATATAAATATCGATGACAAATATGAGATCACCATGCGTTATTTAAAGAGACGTTTTGGCATTATTCAACAATGTTTGAAAGTAGTTTTTCACGTAGATGTGAGAGTTATTTGAATAAAATAGATTGGGTTTACTTCAAAATGTGTTAATGAAAGGTAAAGAAAATTTTCCCAATCTTTGGTTTTGATCAAAACAAAATTGTGGATATTAATAGTGAAAACATGTTATTGAAAAGTGGGATAGTCATTTGAAAAACTATTTTCCAAAATGTGAGGTTTTTGCATATTTTTAGAGATATTAGATTTTTGACAACAAATATCATTAATCATATATTTTAAAAGATGTTTATTAGAGATCTCATGCTCAAGAGAATTGGTTAAGCCTATTATTATCTCATGCTATCATTTCTACATATCCTATGATCCTAAAGGAAGTGATGACAAAAATTTATATGTTAGATGCGAGAGTGTTGAATGGGGTATAACCTAACATCTATATTTCCTTTGTTTTCGCACGCTTATCTAACTTAATGCCATAGTCTACGAGAGTTTGTTTCATCCATAGTTTTCTTAAGCGAGGGATCTAATCTTACTTCTATATTAATGATTGATCCACTTAACTCATTTCACTTCATCACCATGAGTTTGCTAATAGTGGATATAGAAGATTTCCATTTCCTATTTTGTTCGACAATGAACAATTTCATTTTATTCCTGAGAAAGTCAACTAATGATGTTTTTAGGTTATAAGTATATAAGCTATTATGTGCGTATATATGTATAAGTGTTACAAACAATATATATGTGTATAGCTAAGCATTAATCTAACTAATCATTTATCTAAACACGCAAATTATAGTGATGAACTTAAAAGAGACGTGTACCTTTTAGTCTTCAAAGGATTTTCTTCAAGCACTTCAAGTGACTATGTTGACTTATAGAAGTCATTTGTAGATGAGATTCCAACTTCTTTGAAGATTGACAACTTAGCCACTTGGTCCCCATTGTCTCATTGGTCCAAACATATTTAACATTTGGCTAGGATGCATGTATGGTGGTAATATTCCCCAAGGATTGTAACTTGGTTGATAATTCCACATTTGATGACTGGTATTATTGTAGTTTTGTCTATTTTGGTTTCTTCTAGGTTGAGGGGTTTTAGACTGAGGATGAAGATTATTTGATCTATTTGGAGGTGGAGTTTTAGATCTTAATTTTGATTTAGAAAATCCGTTTTTGACTTTTAATGATGGTTTATAAAAACTTTTTACTTCCTCATTACTCGCAGTAGGTATTTTTCTATATTTTATAAGTATATACTTAGGTTTTGACTCTAATGGTTTTTGTGTACTAGATTCACATTCAAACTTTATATTTTCATTTTCACTAGTTGAAATAATAGTTGAGGTGAATCCTAGACCGGTTTTATCTCTCGAAGTTTCTTGAACAATTATTATTTTCTTAAGTGAGTTACTACCTTTTTTAAACTTGTCAAGTTTGAAAATTTTATCTTTAAGTTTTTCGTTTTCATTTTTGACCTCTAAGCATGTTTTACATTCTATAAAAACTTCTTTTTCTTTTTCCAAATGTTGTAGTTTAATTTTTAATTCGAGTACTTCATTTCTAATAGATTATTAATATGTTTTAGTGGCTTAATTTTAGCTATAACCTTTTGACCTAATTTGCATAACCTATTATATTCATTATCTAGGTCTTTTTCATCTAATGATTGTTTTTCATCATTAAAGTATTCGGTTTCAGAAAGTACCTCCTTGGATGCCTTGGCTATAAGACATTTTTCGTCCTTTGATACTTTTTTTTCATCTTCATCGCTATCACTCCATGCTCTTTCAACGAACGCCTTTTGATTTTGATCCCTTGACATCATTGGACATTTTCCTATTAGATGATTTGGGTCGCAACACTTCCTTTCGCTCTTGCCATTTTTGTCATCTTTATTTCTTTGAGATGCTTTCTTTTCATCATGCGATTGTCTAACGAATCTTCCTCGCCTTTTAAAGAATTTCTTGAAGTTTCTAATGGCCATGTCATATTCTTCGTCATTACTTTCGGAGGTTGAGCTATCCTCGTTACTAGATTGCTTCCTAGCATTCAACGCAATTGACTTGCTTTGCTCCCTTTTTTCTTTGACCATCTCGGAGTCTTTCTTTATTATTGCTTCGTAGACTTTCAAGTTGCTGATCAACTCGAGTTGTAGAGTTGACAAATTCTTTGATTCTTCAATCGCTGTAACTTTAGCTCGCCATTTTGGATGAAAAGCCCTAAGAAATTTCCTAACAAAATTCTTACTAGAAAAATTCTCATCAAGTGCTTTTAAACTTGTGATAATAGTGTTAAATCTAGCAAAAGCATTATCTATTGATTCCTCCTCCAGAATCGTAAATTGTTCATATTGTTGAACAAGAAGATCTATTTTGTTATCTTTAACTTGACTATTACCTTGGTGAGTGATTAGTAAAGAATCCAAATTTTCTTTTGCGGTTTTACACATTAAAATTCTTTCATATTCTTTGCGTGGTAACGCATTATAAATAACCATTTTAGCCTCATTATTTTTTGCTAGTTTCTTTTTCAAATCATCATTTTGTTTTTCAAAAGATACAATTTCATCCTTTTTAGTTTCAAAATTATATTGAATAGGGAGAAAATCACCAAAGGTAATAACATGCAAAAGATCAAGATCTTTTGATTTCACATAAGTTTCGAATCTATTTTTCCAATAAAGAAAACCTCATGGTGGTCTTTGCATAGATTGCCCTTCTAAATATTTTTCAGAATCCATAGATCGTTACAAGTTTTAAAATACAATATATTTTGAAAATCTTGTTTAACCTGGCTCTGATACCAATTGTGGAAAACTAGAAGGGAGGAGGTTGAATAGTTTTACGTCTTTTTAATTTTATTATGATAATTTAGTTTAGTTTTAAAACATTGTTTACTTTTAAAACTTTGATTCGATCTTATGTGAACTCAAATCTTGAACAATATAAACAACTATATCTAAGTATGAATAATAATAATAATGTAAGCTAAGTATGTGAAATCAACACATGCATAATATAAACAATTATAGCTATATACGAGAGATAAGTAAGTAAACCTTTTATTTTGTAATCATTAATTATATTTTGTATGAAAACTATACTTGATCGAAATGATCAATTATATGTATGTTAACTTTTAGTTTGATTGTAAAAACTTTGTTTTGTAAATGAAACTTTTGTTTGATCTTTAAGTGAAATTAACAATAGCACTATATGAGCAACAATATATATACGTCTACGTCAACAAAAGTAATATCGATATAAGCAAGATAATATGTAAGAGATGGAAAGATCTAACCGCGAGACAAATGATTTATAGTGGTTCAGCTACAAGGACACCTTCCTTACCCTACTCCACTCCCTGAGTCACCTACTCGAGAGTTTTTTTCACTATGTCAACAAGCTCCCTTACGGCGGAGAAAACCTTACACAACTTTTGCTTACACCAATTAACGACACTAAGCTAAATGTTGAGTTCTAATCCTAGCTAGAACCAATCTCACAACTCAAATCACAACACAACTTCTTCACAACTTTATGCAACTATACACAACTTCTCCTTCTTCACAACTTCTATTTCTTAGCTTCTTCACAACTTCTTACTCTTCACAACTTCGATGCTCCAATTGCTTCACTACTTCACAACTTTGAAGCTCCAATTACTTCACTACTTAGCACTAATCCTATACTTCTCTACTCCTCCACACTTTCACTTCTTCACAAACTTCAAACTAATCTAATCACCTATGTTTAGATCTAACTAACCAATATGCACACATTATGCACAAGTTAATGAATGATTTACAAATTATAATATACAAACAACTTAGATAGCAAGATGAAACTAAGTTGCAATACTTCTAGTTTCAATTGAGAGAAGTATTCTTCTCTTTGCACTTGAATAGTTGAAGCTTTGATCACTTGAAAACAAAAGCTTAGGATTGTATGATCAAAGGATTTATTAGAAAGATTAGGAGAGATTTGGACAGAAGGTTTTTGTGCAAAAAGGTGAGAAAAAAGTCGAGGAATAATCCAGCATTTATATGGGAAAATTTAATGTTCGGAAGCGTGGCCGGTCCCCTTAATTATTAAGGGGGCCGCCCATACAATTAAAGGGGCCGCCCTCCAAAAAAAAATTTCTTCAGAATTTTTGTCCTTTTGTGGGGAATGTTTTATCTTAAGAATCTAGCCGTTTTTTGGGTAGAAATTTGAATTTAAAATATTTTTTTTGAATAAAATATTTCTTATAAATATAAAAATATTTTGTATAAGTTTAAAAATGTTTGTCCCATTATATAAAAAATGTAAGGTTTGTAAAAATAAAAGTTTCTTTGATCATAGAATGCATTAGACATTTTGTTTATTCATACCTTAAGTGATTTGTATTTTAAAGTGAATATTTATGACTAAATACTTGTTTACGTCATAATTTGTAGTTCAATGAGTTTACGTTTTGTGATTATCAAAACATAGAGATATTGATATATGTTAATAACTAGGGGTGGAAACAAGCCGAGCCGAGCCCGAGCCTGCCAGAGCTCGAGCTCGGCTCGTTTAAGTTTTAAAAGGCTCGAGCTCGAGCTCGGCTCGTTTCGAGCCTTAAACTTTAAGCTCGAGCTCGGCTCGTGGAATATTATATAGACTCGGGCTCGGCTCGAGCTCGGCTCGTTTATTCGATTTGGCCATGAAAAGTTAAAGCTTGGCTCGAGCTCGAGCTCGGCTCCTAATATATCTTTATTGAGCTCGTTAATAAGCTCGAGATCGGCTCGTATATAAGTTAAAATATCATATTTTTGTTTAGGCTCGTTTAGGCTCGCGAGCCCAAACGAGCTTTTTATGTAAAGCTCGAGCTCGATTAATAAACGAGCTGCAACTTAGGCTCGAGCTCGGGCTCGAGCTCGTTTAGGATCGGCTCGTTCGAGCTTTTTGCCGATCCGATCCCGAGCTTTTCACGAGCGGCTCGGCTCATTTCCACCCATATTAATAATGTTTTTAGGCATTATTTATATCAACAACTGGTGTACATCTCTGTTACATATAAAGCAAAAATATTTTTGCTTAAACTTTAAATAATTTAAAAATGAGTAATATCATTATTCAATCCTCAAATTACCTTTCTAAAACTTAAATTCTCATATAAAAATTCAAACAATGTTGGCTAAAAAAAATAACTTCCTTAACTATGTTTCCACAAAAAATTTCAAAAAACACATAACTTTTGACAACATTAAAAAGGCACAAGCTTTTAGTATCATACCGTTAAATTCATACCCAAACTTTTAAACGAAACATCAGTAATATCATTTCCCTCCCTCACAGTCTCACACATCCAACAATAGCTTCCACCACCCGCTGACTTCACCACCACCCACCATCATCATCTCCACCAATCATCACCGAAACAACACTAATTATTATTATCTCATTCGTAATCAAATTGCTAGGGTTGTGTTTCGGTTTGAGCATAACTTTATTTCGTATGTTTTGAACCTTGTGGTTTTATGTGTTGCGGTTTTGGAATCGAAATCCGGATATGAGCCGCTGACATTACGTTTCGGAAGCGTTTGTTTTGTGTATTGGAGTTTGCGGTAAATTTATGCTACTGGTATTCTATTTTCTCCCTTGGTGTTTTTGTATTTCGTTTATTGCTCGCCTTTGATTATCTAGGCGTTAAAGTGTGTTGCAGAGCACGTTAACTTGCTAAATGAAATATAAATATGTACTCACTGAATATGTCCACCGCATTTATATTAAGAAAGAGCAAGAGCAATTTTCATTTTACATTCTTATGCAAGGTCATTTCTTTAAGGAATTTTGAAAGGTGTGCGCAATGGCGGACCTTTTAAGGGGCAGGGGAGGGTCCCGGCCCCCCCAAAATTTGCGGCATCTAGTGTAAATATTATAGGTTTTAGGGGTAATTTAGTTAAGGTTACAAACAAATCTTCGATTCGGCCCCCCCAAAGAAAATGTTCTAGTTCCGCCACTGGGTGTGCTTGTCAATACATATATTATAGGCGCATAGGATTATTAGTTTTGCACCAACACAAAACCAAAGGTCCACTACAAAAAATGATGGTGCCTATGTTAAAAGTTGCAGCTAAATTATTGTAAGTATATACATATCCTTGTCATAACACCTACTCAGCTAAATTATTGATAGGATATTGAGGGCTGGGAGTGGGAATGATTCACGTATGATACATACTGATTTATGAAAGGCATATTGTAGGATGTTAGAAAGGTGTTATATGCATGTTATGCATATAACATGTACTTTTTTGTTAACAAATTCTTATATTGCATAACTTATAAAACATAGTACAAAAGTTAATGTGCAATTCTCTTTAAAGCACAGAGTATCATGGCTATCTAGAAACAACAAATTGTTATTCTTTACGACTTCCTATTTTAATGTCAAATGAACTATAGATTCTTGTCTTCATCCTCGTAGCTAAAAGGCAATGGCACTGACTTGACAACTCGAAACTTTCCAACGTTGTTCAAATGTTCATTCTCCAACCTGAACCATTCACCACAACGACAAGGTTAGGTTATCTTTTCATATAATTATGCTAATAAATTCATAGTTAGAAATGTTATTAGACCTGAAAAAGTTCCAGATGCCGCGTCGAATGATCTCCAAACTCGCAACTATTGCAATTAAGGCATTTCTATGAAGGGAAGGGGCTTCTTGAAAATCCAGTACAGTTTGCATCCAGGCAAGTCTCAGTATCACATTTAGTACCTACAATCAGTTTACATTTGTTACAAATATTTATTTGTAGCGCTAATTGGTAAATATTAGTAATTAGGTAGTACTAGTTACCATTGCTATGAAGTAGATAGACCGGTTAGGCAAAATGAGTTTATCTCTTAACCATGGATTTTCAGAATTTTTATTTAGGAGACCCCAGTCCATAACTAGATCCCAGTATGTACTAAAAATCGTTGCAATTCCTGAGGTAGATGCAGCGATGATTTTCAAAGTCATCCCATGTTTTTGACTATACATTGACCTTGCAACCACCGCAGCTATGGTCGAAAAGTATTTGAGTCCATTCAGAGCTTGTGTTGAATCACGCCCTTCAAAATAGCGTCGTAAACACTATATAATCATACAGCCAATAGTCAAGAATATTAATATGAAGAAAACAATCTTAAACTGTATATTTATTTTATGATGCGTGAGTGGATCATGTACCTGTAGGAAGCGAATCCAATATGGGATAACTGCAATAATAATAGAAATAGTTTTATAAATATTGCTGTCATTGCAAGTTTGTGCATTCCTCTTCTTGAAATCACCCCAACCATAGTAGCATACATAGAACTCTAAATTCCTCAATAATTGAACCTGAAACCATTTAGAAAATAAAACGAATTTTAGTTTCTTGACTAAATATATTACTATTTCTCATTTGTATTGAAATTTTACCTGACTAGTAAACTGATCAGCCAAGAAGAAGTCAGGTAGAGTGACCGCATAAAGAGGAGAACATATGCAGTGCCATATACAGACCAAGAGGAAGTAACGGGTTGAACGATAGAAGACATTAAAAGGACAGATTGCTATCAAGCCTACAACCTGGAATACATAGTTTGCAACGAATTAGATATACAAGCATATAGATAACAATTAGAGTTTAAAAGCGGAATTACTTACTATGACTAAGCCCAGAGGGAGTAATTCAGTTACAGCTTGGTAACTTCGAGTGTTTGGATCCATATCCATTTCAAGGTTTGCTAGTATAGCTGCAAGTGTAACTACTGATAGACCAGAACTGATGAGTAAAACTTGTTTAAAACCCAATTCTGTACCCGGTTTACATTCAAATATAAAGGAATAATTGACCCGATAACGTGCCCAATAATATACGTTTCCAGCATACATCAGCATATGCAACACGATAAATCCAAACAAGCTGTACAGTGGAAAGATGGTATTCATGTACTGAGTTTTTTCTTCATTCTTAAGAAGATCTTTAGTATGCATATCTACAATGATCACCACCACAAGTGCTAACACACATCCAGAGAAGCCACCTTCACAAGAAAATACATAGGTAAGTTTTATACTATATTAGTATATACTAGTCAAGAAAATTTGTTTTATATTGCATGATGCTAATAACTTAATTACCAACAAAAAATGTAACACGGTGCTTCTCTCTTCTGGCTTTCGGCCTTAAGGTGTTCATTCCTTGACTGCGATTTCCGTTACAGAAGTGCTTTATGAATGTTACTTCGACTCTCTCTATGAGCTTAGCGACCTGCAGGGAATTCTTGGTTAGAAGGTTGAGCACAACAGCAAAGACCATATATCTATATTTAATATTTTAATATACCTCATCAGATTGGCCCAAGTAAGATTCTTCAATCATTTGTAAGTAAGTATCCGCTGCATTTCTCCTTGCGATCTGTGCTAACAATCTAGGTTAGCCATTGAACACGTGGATACACATGAAAAATTAAAGTAAAATTCCCTAACCTTATCATATTTCTTCATAATCTTGGAGAAGGCCAATTGATTAAGGAAGCTGGATTTAAGGCAAGAACAAATTCAGTTATATTTTGCATTCAAGATCTTAATGTTAAATTAAAAGAGGCTATGCTTAATTACCTGTAGTTCTTTAGATACCGAAGCTTTTCGTAGAACTCAATAAAAGCCTGCTTTAACTTTCCTTGTGCTTCTTTGAGTTCATTTTTGTTGAACTGCAAGTCTGAACTTAGACTATTGAAAACACTTCTCATAGTGGATACTGGAGTTTTAATGGTGGCATTGAGCTTTATCCGGTTTAAAATATCTAAAGAAGCCATCTTTTGTTCCTTGACATCATCCACTCTATTCTCTTGATGTTGTTCACCTTCAATATATCTAAGTTAGTAAAAAAATAAATAAATAATAATAATAATAATAATAATAATAATAAAGATTACGCAATTATGATTGTTTTGTAATTATATTGTTTATATCAAATAACTACCTGTGTTTCGTTCCATGATGGGAGTGACAGCAGCAGGCTTGTTGACTTTGATTCGAAGAGCAATGAAAGCATCCATTTGTATATTCAACTCTTCGGCCCGTTTCACAACTTCCTCTACTTTCTCTATATAAAAGTTGACAACTTTATTGAACTCATAATCTAGCCTGTTAAAGAACATAAGCTCAAACTCTCCTCCATCGTCTGAAGACCGAAGGAAAATCGTCTGATACTTCAAACACTCCCCTTGTTCTTCATCTGCATGCTGCATTGCACTTGTAAGAATCACTTCCTCTTCTTCTTTATCTCTTCTGACACTAGCATTACCAAAACGGCTAGTTAGTCCACTGAAAGCTCTGAAAATAGACCCCTTTCTCTTCAAAGAAGTCGCTTTTGATGGCGGTTTCACCACATTCAAAGACCGTGCCTGCCACTGTCGAAAAATCAAGATTTCTTTGACAAGATTCTTGAGTTGGTTGTAATTCATATATGCTTCTTGCCATTCTGGCACCATTTGTGATGCAAATTCTTTTCCAAACTTCATTTTTGTTTTTGTTTACTAAACTGAAATATGAAATGTAACTTACAAGATAATGTGTTTATATAGGATGGATAAAGTAATAATGTCTTGGTCTGCATTTCAAAAAGTAAAAAAGAATGGCTTTTGAACGATAATATTTGTCTTTGTTAACGAACATTCCTAACAACTCCGTATAACAATTCCTCTTGGCTGCCTTATATAGATCAGACCCTACCATTGACCGAATACCGAAAACATATGACAAAGATAAAGAGTAAGATAAAAAGGGCGCCTCCTTTTTTTTTTTTTTTTTTTTTTTTTTTAGTCAGACAACATATCACATCTTACTCAGTAAGAGGTGAGAGACTTGTCTTACTGCCTATTAAGAGATTGAAGACTCGTGTTAATATAATATATTTGATGCTTTATTAACTATGTTATATTTATAATAAAAAATCTTGTTGCATATTTACATATGTTATTTAAATAAATTGCAGAAACGAGTACTTAAAATCATTCGGACAATTATACAAAAACAAACAACATTATTTCGTTTAGATTTAGACTTTATAACCACCTCTTACTGGTAAGTTGTGGTAGTCAGATTCAGACCTAAAACATCTTAATAAAACAAACACACCCTAAGTTATGACTGAAGTTGAAGGTGTCGTTACCAATAGATCATAGCTACTGAACAGAAGCTTAATTATAATTTGAAGCTTGACTTAAAGTGTTATCAGTGCCGTAGCTGGGCTGTCGAAGGCCCTGTGCAAAACTAGTTATATAATAACTAAACATGATGATTAAAAATATACTTAAACGATCAAGCGTTAATTTTTATGAGTTTTTCATCACTTTCGCCCACTTGAAGTAAAGTTCAACAAATAAATTTAGAACAAATTTCATATATCCTCAACATTTTGATGTTGGAAATGAATTTGAGGTTACAACTATATAAAGAGGTATATTTTGAGGCCTCTAAAACTGTGATGCCCTGTGCGGTAGTGAACTTCGCACACTCTCGTATACGGCTCTGAATATTATACGAGTTTTTTTAACAACCAAAACTAAAGAAGTTACTTTATAAGTTATGACCAAATGTTCAAGTGTGACTTTAGGTCATCCTAACTGATGAACCTAATTAGCTACACGAGGATTCAAAACTTCTTTAAAATGTTATTGTTCTTAGTATATTAACAACCAAATATAAGAATTCTTACTATATATGTGTTGAAAATTAATATAGATGTCAGGTTTAAGATTTAAATCTAAAATTAGTTGCTTGTCTAACACATATAGTGGCAGATCTTTATTGTCAAGTAACGCAGTTGACAACTTGATATTTATAAATCTTACTTTATGTTTGTTTATTATGATACAAATAATACGTGCTAGCAGGGAAAAAGATAAGTTGGACAACCCTTAAAGGACACGGAGAGATGTGTTCACACTCCTTTTTCACTCCTAATCTCGTCTTTTCAATTATCACGTAATATAATATATTAGTGCATGACACATCCCTACGGCCTACGGGTGCACCAAAGCGAACAAAGTTGGTAAAGGAGAAAAAAATAAACTAATACTTTTGGTTACATATATCCATAACCAAATATGGTATACAAAGCAATTCATTTATATCCGACAACTCTAATGTTTTGAAGTATTCTTAGAAATCTAATATAAGAGATCAACACTCTTTTGATCCATAGGAAAACTTATACTCCGTATAACACTCCACAAATACATTACTACTTCACAAACCATAAACTATTTACAGTGAGCATAGCACATCCCATAGGCGGCTCAACCTTCATGGAGGCCTAAATCGATCAAAGCTTTAAAATGAGATCCTTTCTATCAAAATTATTTGATGAAAATAGTTTATTAAAAATATATATACTTTTTTTATTTTATTTTATTTTTTATTTTTATTTTATTTTTTATTTTTATTTTTATTTTTATTTTATTTCTTTTTTGCGAAATCTTATTAACTTTAGTTTTGTTGGGGAAAGTTAACCGTCGATTCGTTTATGCAAATATTAAATGGTTTACTGATAACAATCTTTCGGCCACATTTTATTTATTTATTTATTTATTTATTTTTGATATAGTTTTTACTTTTTTTTTGAGGAAAATTCAAATGCATACCTCTTTTTTTTGTGCATACCAATGGATAAATTTCCACCTTTCATCTTTTTTGATCTAATGGTCTAAATTAATCTAAGATTTAATCACTTAAACCTAATTTACCCAACCTATATAAAGTTCTATTTTATTTATTATTTCCCAGTTTTTTTTTTTTTTTTTTTTTTTTTTTTTTTTTTTTTTTTTTTCACACACAAACTGTGTGTTTTCTCCCAATCGACTTCCCTATATAATATGTTACCTTTTCCCTCCATAATCAGTTACCACCGCAACACCACTGCTACACCATCGTTCCGATCATCATCACCATCACTATTCCAGTCACCATTCCGATCATCATCTCATAATCACCTCCCGATCATTATCATCCTTTTTTATATTGAATGAACCGTTTTTTTCAGAAGCTGATTTGATGGATATTGTTGCTGTTGATAGTGTTGTTGAATCGTTTGTTAATTATGTGGATCAAGTTGTTTAACATTCTTTGTGTTCAAGTTGCACACCAAGTGTTTGATAAAATGTGTGAGTGAAAAATATTTGATAATTTTGTTATCTGCTTTTGTAATTTTGCTTATTAATTAAGTTATTAGTTGAATTTATGTTTTTAACTGCATTTGAATGTTGTTTTTGTGTCTAATTTTGGTTTTGAATCTGCTTTGTATCATACGTTTAGTATCACCAGTGATATTTGAAGTTGATGATTATAAGTTGGTTTAGTGTCACCAGTGATATACGTTTAGTATTACCAATGATAATTGTTAGTCTGTTTATTTATAAGTTGTTTATGTTAAGATGTTTAATTTTCTTATATAATATTTTTGACATTTTGATGAGGATGAAAATATAAGTTTGTGGGGATAAGCTGTGAGTATAAGTTACTGATAAGTTATTAATTATAGTGTAATATTGCTTATTATTTATTAATTAAGGTGTAGCTTATAGTGTTTTGAAGTCTTTTCTGTGGTGCTCTATTTAACTGCTTGCACGGCTATCAAAAAAGCTTATGGAGTTCTTGGTATTTTTCGTGTTGTTTCTGAGTTTAATGCTGAGTATGTAATGAAGATCATTATTAGATTCTACACCAAGGTATTAATTATGTACTTTTTATATACAAGATGGTTTTTGTGCCTTTCACTGTAATAGACAAACACAATAAATGTTTTTACTGATGGTATACGTGTGGTATCACTAGTGATATGCTTGATATATGTGTAGTATCACCAATGATATGTTTGATATATGTGTAGTATCACCAGTGATATGTTTGATATATGTGTAGTATCACCAGTGATATGCTTGATATATGTGTAGTATCACCAGTGATATGTTTGATAATTTGTTTCTTATTGTTGAAATTACTGATAAGCTGTCTATGATACTGGACTTCTTTTGTAGACAACCTGAGAGAGCTAAAGTACATAAGAATGACCGTATTATGGGTGGACGCGAGAAAGCTATTAAGAAAAGTAAGAACCAAAATAAGGGTTGTAATATTTGTAGTTTAATTGATCATAATAGACATACTTGTCCAAACAAGGGAAAAGTTTCAAATGTCAATGGGGCGGCGGCGTAGTTGAAAGTGGAGGCGGTTTCTCAGTCGCTGCAATTGAAGTATTAGTTTGTTGATTGATTGATTTTTTTTACTGGATTGTTAGGTTTATTTAATAGCATTGCTAATTTTATCCTGGACTTGTATATCATTTGTGATACTATTATTTTTTTTTTCTTTTCTGAATTGTTAGGTTTACTCAATAGCACTAGTAAAATAAAGCTTAACAAGTAAACAAAAAAACCTATAAAATATACAAAATTTCACAAGTGATAATACAAATATCACTAGTGATAATACACATATACAGTTCAACTTCAAATATCACTGGTGATACTACATGTATGACACTTTTCACTTTTCATATTACCATATTAAACCAAATACACTCAAAACTTTATCAAACAAATATTCACAAATCAAGATGGATTAAACAATTGCTCACTATGGCCCATTTCTGTGAGTTTGAATCTCTTGTGACAAATAACATAATTCAGTCAAACTAAATACCTACTATTGACTTCCAACTTGTCAACTATACACATTTATTTATAACCGTATAGATTAAAACATAACAACGCAACTGTTTTCATCTTGTTTTATTTAGTTTGTTCTTCAACAATCGTCCTCTTTATTGGTTCATCAACAAACACCTTCATTTTATTCTCAGATGCTTTCGGGGGAACTTTTGATATCACATGTGATCACATATCACATGTGATATCACAGGTGATACCACCTGTGATATCACAGGTGATATCAAGTGATATCACAGGTGATATCAAATGATATCACAGGTGATATCACATGTGTGTCAGCTTTCTTCTATTTGTTGAATCAATTGTGGTGATGGAGGAACTTGTGATATCACAAGTGTTTGAGCTTCTTCAATTTGGTTGTGGAGATGTTGTGCTTTCTTCAACGACAATTGCACTTGTTATTGATTCTTTTCATTTGATGACGTTGTTTTTTGCACAGGTCTCATTCAAATCTGCATCAAAATATTTTCATAATTTTTTTAGTGTACGAATAGTTCATTTGTTTTCAGTATCATATGTCAAACAAATAACTATTTGTTATCACAATAGATATTCTACCAATCAACAATAATTTACCTTTTATATCACATGTAATACATTACCAGTCAATATTATTTTCAAATACCGCGGTAAAACCTTTTGAAACATGCACAATCATTAAACATACAAATCCACCACAAATCAAACAAAAGCACCACAACATATCTTTTGTTATGTTAAACCTAACTTTTAATCTCTCATATTATCACATAAATCATCACAACATCACAAATTATCGAAAATTAACTCGTAAAACACACTAATAATGATTCTATAACAGTAAAAACTAAAGTATTCGTTGTTTTAGATGACGATTGTTTCATTTTCTGTGTGCTTTATGTGATTTGCACGATTAAGTCAAATACAAATATCACTAGTGATAATACACATATATTGTTCAACTTCAAAATATCACTGGTGATACACACGTATACAGTTCAACTTCAAATATCACTGGTGATACTTTTCAGTCACACATTTCATCAAACACTTGGTGTGCATCCATGTATACAAAGTTTTTTACTCAGAAACTCAACCAAATGTAAACACTAAAAAACACAACCAATAAAACAACTAAATAATTAGTCAGAAGCATCATACCTTCATCCCGAGATTCAGTAGGTTCATTTTGAACCGGTTTTTTTTGTGGATCTACTTGTGCACTAGATGATTCTTTCATTTTTGTATTTTATTGATGATTTGAACTGTTAAAAAGTTGTTATTTTTGATTTGTCATGATGGTTGTTGATGATGGTTAGAGAGAGAAAGTTAGTTTTTTATGATATCTGCTGTATGTAAAGTGAGAGGTAGGAGGTGGGGTTGGTGAGGTAAGTTTGGTGAGTTGGCAAAAATGGCCCTTCCGTGTTTTTTATGTTTTTTTAAATAGAGGCTTCTGATTGGTCCATTTGTATGTGAGTGTTTTTGAGTTTGTAAAATAAAACGCTTCTTCTTTTTTATGTACAAAATTGGCCTTTTATTTCTAAAACTTGCATGTTAAAAAGGTAAAAATAACAGGCCTAAAATTTTTTATTAGTAACATTTATTTGCTAATTGTGACCATACATAATCGAATTATTAAAGATGAGGCAAAAATACATGTGACTAACTATATGTATCTATACTATTTATAAAACAAAAATGGTTAAAGTTAAAAGTGAAAATTCAAAGAAAGTGAAATGTAGAAAAAAAAAACAAAAATGGCTAAAGTAAAAAGTGAAAAGTTAAGAAAGTGAAATGTGGAAAAAATTAAAAAGAAAATATTCAAACAATTAATTATGAGCAACTTTAACTATTAATATACATATGCTTCAAAAGGAAACTATTAATAAATATCGAAAACCGAGTTGACCTGGGACGCTTCAAACCCGGCGGGTTGACCCGGTTTAACTTGACCCGTTTTTTCAACCTAACCCGTTGGGTTGATCCGGCTTATAGTGACCCGTTTTCCGGCAGGAACTGTTCAACCGGTTGAACCACCCTGGTCGAATCAGGTTTAAAAACATTATGTTTAATCCTCAAATTCTCAAACTTGTATTATTTTTCGATTATGACCCATATATTTTTTTTTATCAATAAAACTATTTACCGCTATAAAATCTCGTTGCTATATGTAGTTGAGATATCATGTTAAATCCCAAACCACAAACTCGTATTTTTTATGTTTCATAAATTTTAGTGATAAGAAAATGTACACACTTTTAATAATTCAATCGGTCTTTTATTATACTCCGTTGTAATTGCAAAATGAGACTCTTTTGTCACATCTCACAACAAATTTGGTAAAAGCTGTACTGATCAATCATGTGTATAGTACAAAAACTTACACTTTTTACACAAAAAAGTTTTAAGTTTGTACAAGTTTGATAAAGTTGTATTCATCAAGGGGAAGTTATTTGGACCTTGTAACGAGGATTTTCAATCATTGCACATATGGTCGGTTTATACGGTATGCGTCAGCGGGTTGTAGAGTTTGATTAAACCTCATCTAATTTGATAATATAAGGAGGGTTTGTATAACACAACCTATTCATCAATTATGTGTGTAGCAGTGCTATATTTATTAATAACTCCGTTCTATATTAATTGTCCAGTTTTAATTTGTTAAATCTACTTTTTTTTTTCAACTTCAACTTTAAATATTTTTGTTTGTGATATATAATATTTAATAAAAGTTATACTAATGAAAATAAATTTAAAACGCAATTAATTCGTATATTTTGCATCAAGTATAAAAAAAAAAAAAAAAAAAAAAAAAAAAAAAAAAAAAAAGGTTCAAAGTAGACCTAAAAAATCAAAGTGAAAAATTAATATGAGACGGAAGGTGTTAATAGGTAGAAATTTATGCTTCACAAAATTTGCGTTTTTGTGATCGAAGATGCTATCTATTTACAACGATTTTTTTTTTTTTTTTTTTTTTTTTTTTTTTTTTTTTTTTACCACAACCATTTAGTTGGGGGTTTCTTACACAATAAAAGATATAATTGAAACACAAGCCCTCCAGCATTAGCAACCGTTATTAGGTAGACATTTGTACTTGGGAAATTTGAAATTTTGTTATACTTATTTTCAAAATAACATAATTTTGTGTCATATTGTCAAATTTAGGACATTGATTAACGTTTTGTGGTTTTTACCCTTTTATACCAATAACACATCTATTTTTCATTTATTTAACATTTTATTTAATAACTTATTATATCCCAAACTTCACATATTTGTTCATATTTCGTTGCACACACTTCCATTATTATCGGAAATTGCATTATCTTCACCGCCGTCTCATTCTGAACTAGATGACACCAATCTCGGCCATTTTCCAGCACACCAATTTTTGCCAGGAACGAAGGCGAAGATGTTGCGATGCAGTTGTGAATTGAGGGTCACCTGATATCCAGACGGGATCCCGTTTACCCCAGAACGGTTCCTCAACAGCAACTTACTACGAAGCAAATGCGAAGTTATCAGAAAGACGCAGTGGGTTGAACCGCATTTGACAAGACATGCCTTACCTTTCCCATAAAATTTCAAACTTGAAATTTAAATAAGTTACTGATTCATTTAAATACATATTTATTTGACTTCAATTTTCGACCTAACCTCATCATATTTTACAAACACATTCGTAAATGCTACTTAATAGTATCTACAAACATAAATCCTAAACTTTCGAAGGTCATCGTTATAGTTCCAAGGAACAATGGAGCTTAATGGCAGAGTTAATCTTTGCTCTTGAATTTCTATATGGTTTTATGGGCAGTACAACTTGTGTATTACAAAATGACATTGGCGTTCATGCAATAATCTATCCATTACCAACTGAGTTACGCGCCATTGGCGTTCATGCAATAATTGTATTACAAAGAATAGATTGAACCTTATTAGAAAACCTACTAAAAAGTTAGATTGTGATTATTGCTTTTATGATGAAAAATGGAAAGGATATTGAGAGTGGAATAGATTTGCATATGAAAATTGCTGATATGTGAAAGGCATATTATAATTGTTAGAGAGCAAGGTGCGGTCGGCACGTATAAATTTTATAGGTGCCGTCACATCAACATATATCATATAACACTCTTATAATATAATCACCCTCCCCAATAAAATTTATATCGCCTTCACCAACACAATAGCTAAAACCCTATAACACCAAACCACCATATAACATGTTATAGTGATGCCATAAGCGTCATTTTCACACCTCTAACCGTTATTGGTGCACTACACCGTGCTGTCTATTGTGATATGTTAGTTTCAAGCAAAAGAGACGGTCGTATATAGGGGTGTAAACGAGACGAGACAGCTCGCGAGTTATTTGAGATTGACTCGTAAACTACTCGAAATCGACTCGATTTAAACGAGTTGAGCTCGAGTTCGAGCTACTAGAGTATATAGTCGAGTCGAGCCTAAACGAGCTTCGATTAAATTACACTTTTACCCTTTTATATACATACATTTACTTAATTTTCATACAAATCGAGTTGAGCCGAGCTTGATATGCCGAGTATTTATCGAGTTCGCGCATCGAATGTAGAAATAACTGAGCTCGAGTCGAGTTTCGAGCTCGAGTTTTATATGACGAGTCGAGCTCGAGCTCGAAATATAAAGCTCGACCGAGCTAGTGTCGAGTTTCGAGCTCGATTCGAGCTCGAGCATGGCAGTACTCGGGTCGACTCGGCTCGTTTACACCCCTAGTCGTATAGATAAATGGTCAAACCGATCACAAATGGGTTGGGCTGACCTGTTATTTTATTTAATTTTGAGTTCAATTAAAGAACCAATATATCAGATGCAAAATTAGTTATGACTATAAAACGGCTACAAGAACTCAGTTTTTGTGACTTCAATTATGCCATAACTTTCATTGCGCATATATGCTTCTATGTTACTTTAGTTGAATACAGACCCAAATCTTCTGATTGGGCAAGATAACGATTATGAAAACCTTCAATGCTTTTGGTTAAGGAAAATAACACTCTGCAACATCAGTGCTGAAGGTAGCAGCAATTCTAATAGTGATAAAATTATGGCTTAAATGGATGCTAGTGTTAATCGGGTCGGGTTGGTCGGGTTCGGTTCAAACTAGTCGGGTCTAGTTTGGTCCGAGGCTAAAAATAATATGCCCTCTCCCGACCCTATTTCAACTCGGGTTAATCGGGTTCGGGTCAAATCAGGCCCGGTCAAGGGGTTCGGGTCTGTGCCATTTACAAAACCATAGTATTTGTATTTGCCCAAAGTGGTTAACTGTGTCACGTTAGTCAAAGGTTGTGTGTCTAAAACTTTAAGCCTAATCAAAGACAAATGGAGAGAGACTTGATCAATGCAGTCTACCATATGGAAGCAATCAGTTAAATCGAATCTGGTTTTTGAACAAAATAGTTGTTGACTGGTTGATTAAAGTCAAATTCATAGGATGCATTGAACTGGTTTTCTTACCAAATAACGGACAAGTCAATTCCATTTGTTGGACTGAATTAGCTTCTGAATAAAAATAATAAATTGTTACTCTAAAACATGCAACTGGAAGATACATTAGCAGTTGTTTTGTTACAAAATCACCCCTACTTGAAACCATGCAATTGTTTAACCATTTAACTTGGGCCTTTCATTTAAATAAAAATTAGACAAAATTCATATGTAAACTTACAAAAATACGGAATAAATAAATAAATAAATAAATAAAAATCGGGTTACTCTGGTTGACCCGAACCCGAATAAGCAAAGCATTTTGAACCTGATACCCGACCCTATTTTGTATTCGGGTTAATCGGGTTGACCCGAGTAACCCGACCAGAGTTAGATTTTAAACCTGAGTAACCCGACCCGATTATCCTTATTCGGGTTCAGGTCCGGGTTGGGTCGGGATTTATGTCACGCCTCCTGATGATGCGTGCGCCTGTTGGTATTGGATTAGTATATCAGAGGTTCTTTGCGTTCACGTGCACATAATGGGCTGGTTGAAGTTAAGAGTGTTAATTGTACATCTTTATTTGTTCTATATTTGGAGTTCGTTATGGTTTATTTTCAAGCATAGTTTTTGACATGTGATGTAGTGGTTCAATTGCCATGTCTAAATAGTTAATTATTTCATTAAGAAAGTCAAATTACAGATTCTTGTCTCCATCTTCATAGCTAAAAGGTAACGGCACTGACTTGACAGCTCGAAACTTTCCAACGTTGTTTAAATGTTCATTCTCCAACCTGAATCATTCACCACAAGGTTAGGTTATGTCATATAACTATGTTGACGAATCAATATTCAGAAATGAAATTAGACCTGAAAAAGTTCCATATGCCGCGTCGAATGATCTCCAAACTCGCAACTATTGCAATTAAGGCATTTCTATGGAGGGAAGGGGCTTCATGAAAATCCAGTACAGTTTGCATCCAGGCAAGTCTTAGCATCACATTCAGTACCTGCAAATCAGTTAACATTAGTTAGAAATATTTATCTGTAGCGCTAATTGGTAAATATCAGTAATTACTACTCATTACCATTGCTATGAAGTAGATATATTGGTTAGGCAAAATGAGTTTATCTCTTAACCATGGATTCTCAGAATTTTTATTTAGCAAACCCCAATCCTTAACTAAATCCCAGTATGTGCTAAAAATCGTTGCAATTCCTGAGGTAGATGCAGCGATGATTTTTAAGGCCATCCCATGTTTATAACTATACATTGACCTTGTAACAACAGCAACTATGGTCGAAAAGTATTTGAGTCCATTCAGAGCTTGTGTTGAATCACGTCCTTCAAAATAGCGTCGTACACACTAAATAGTCATACAGACAATAGTCAAGAATATTAATATTAAGAAAACAATCACAATCTGTATATTTATTTGATGATGCATGAGTAGATCATTTACCTGTAGGACGCGAATCCAATATGGGATAACAGCAATAATAATAGAAATAGTTTTATAAATATCGCTGTCATTACAAGTTTGTGCATTCCTCTTCTTGAAATCACCCCAACCATAGTAGCATATATAGAACTGTAAATTCCTCAATAACTGAACCTGAAACCATTTAAAAGGAAAACAAATTTTAGTTTCTTGGCTAAACATATTATTACGGAGTATTATTTTTCAGTTGTATTGAAATTTTACCTGACTTGTAAACTGATCAGCCAAGAAGAAATCAGGTAGAGTGACCGTATAAAGAGGAGAACATATGCAGTGCCATATACAGACCAAGAGGAAGTAACGGGTTGAACGATAGAAGACGTTAAAAGGACAGATTGCTATCGAACCTACAACCTGGAATACATAGTTTGCAACGAATTAGATACACAAGCATATAGATAACAATTAGAGTTTAAAAGCGAAATTACTTACTATGACTAAGCCCAGAGGGAGTAATTCAGTTACAGCTTTGTAACTTCGAGTGTTTGGATCCATATCCATTTCAAGGTTTGCTAGTACAGCTGCAAGTGTAACTACTGATAGACCAGAACTGATGAGTAAAACTTGTTTAAAACCCAATTCCGTTCCCGGTTTACATCCAAATATAAAGGAGTAATTGACTCGATAGCGTGCCCAATAATATACATTTCCAGCGTACATCATCATATGCAACACGATAAATCCGAAGAAGCTGTACAGTGGAAAGATTGTATTCATGTACTGAGTTTTTTCATCGTTATTTAGAAGATCTTTAGTATGCATATTTATAATGATCACCACCACAAGTGCTAATGCGAATCCAAAGAAGCAACCTTCACAAGAAAATACATTCGTTAGTTCTACAGTATGCTAGTCAAGAAATGGTTTATACTGCATGATGCTAATAACATACCAACAAAAAAAGTAACACGATGCTTCTCTCTTTTGGCTTTCGGCCTTAAGGTGTTCATTCCTTGACTGCGATTCCCATTACAGAAGTGCTTTATGAATGCTGCTTCGACTCTTTCTATGAGTTTAGCGACCTGAAGGGAATTCTTGGTTAGAAGGTTGAGCACAACAGCAAAGACCATATATCTATATTTAATATTTTAATATACCTCATCAGATTGGCCAAGGTAAGATTTTTCAATCATTTGTAAGTAAGCATTCGCTGCATTTCTCCTTGCGATCTGCATTAACAATCTAGTTTAGTCATTGAACACATGGATACACATATGAAAAATTAAATTAAAATTCCCTAACCTTATCATATTTCTTCATTATCTTGGAGAAGGCCAACTGATTCAGAAAGCTGGATTTAAGGCAACAACAAATTTAGTTATATTTTGCATTCAAGATCTTAATGTTAAATTAAAGAGGCTATGCTTACCTGTAGTTCTTTAGATACCGAAGCTTTTCGTTGAACTCAATAAAAGCCTGCTTTAACTTTCCTTGTGCTTCTTTCAGTTCATTTTTGTTGAACTGCAAGTCTGAACTTAAACTATTGAACACACTTCTCATAGTGGATCTTGGTGTTTCAGTTGTGGCGTTGAGCTTTATACGTTTTAAAACGTCTAAAGAAGCCATCTTGTGTTCATTGGCATCATCCACTCTTATCTCTTGATGTTGTTCACTCACTTCACCTTCAATATTCCAAAGTTAGTAAAAAAAATCTTACAGTACTGTCATAAAAAAGACATTACAATTTTACATCTCAGCTTTTAACAGTAGCTCTTTGAATTTTTTTGGTGTGAAGAACACTCATTCTCCCATTCCCTGCATCCTCCCACCCCATTTCAGTTGCTACCTTCCACTCTTTTTTCTCTCAGAACTAGATCATTTATACATCCATATCCCGAGGTAACTCTTTCTCCATTTCCATTTTTTTTGGTAAACCATGTACATCAGCTTTAATGTTTAGTTTCACAACCACATGAGCTTCAATATTTCAGTTTTGTTCTTATATACTCGACATTTCTATGAAGTTGCATGTTATGTGGCTACTCAGTTAACTTGGTTCATGTGAATTTTCTTGACAACCTAAAATTTGAAGGTTTAACTATAAAAGGTGGAAATAAAAGGACGTATAAAGAAATGCAAGTTGTCGATATGGAATCCATTTGTTTGGTAATAGATGATTATTCTTGATCACTTTATTAGTTTTTGTTTAAAATTTGTTCCAAGTATTAGTAGTTTGAACAGTTGAGTTTAAGTTGGGTGGGAGACGCGGGAGTGGTAAGTGAGAAAGGTAGCTAGGGTGGTACTGTAGGAGACTGTCGTAACTGTATGTGAAAGTAACATCTATATTTACTTAAACGATGATGGAAACACAGATGATGGGATAAGAATGGCAACGAAGAAGATGAATATGAGCTAGGATCATCCCCTTTTCATCATTTTTTGACTTTGCCTCGACTCGTTCGCACTACTAGAATAAGTAGAACTGGCGACGAACAAAATACCGACGACAAAAGGTCGTCGGTATAATTCACTAAACGACAAAAAATACGCTTGACCGAGCCAAACTCACGTTGAATTTTATGAATTTTCAAATACCGACGACATGACGTCGGTATTTTATTGGTCAAATTTGACGTTCCCAATAATTGCGAAAACTTGGGCAGGAATTTGACCCGCCAATCTTTTCCCGATGCCCAGTCGTCGGTATTTTCCTTAAATAAATATTTATTGCGATTAGAGTTTTAATTAGCGCTTATTATCGTTAAAGTAAATTTGGTTTGTAAAAATGCCGACGAAATGACGTCGGTAAAATATTGAACATTTTTTTGTTATTTGGCTTGCGAATAAAAGTGAATATTTTGGGCGGGGTTTTTTCCCGCCTATTTATTACCGACGACATGACGTCGGTATTTGTTTTCCCGCCTTATATTCCTGCCTTATTTTCTTTTGTCCCGCCAAATTTTTTACTTTATATATACAAAGAATCATTAACTCGGTAAAACACACATAAACTCACAATATTAAAACTCCCAAGTCCCATTCTCGATGTCTAGCAAAGATTTCTCGCAACAATTCCCAAGTCCTCCTCACAAGGATTTCTCGCAACAATTCCCAAGTCCTCCAAAAGAACCGGTGATTGTGAACACTCCAACTGCAGAAAATGGAAATCAACAACAAAACAGTCCAGCTGAGAATGAACCGGTAAACAATCCACCAGTGGAAAACCAACCCAATACATTTGGCTTGACTGATGAAGAACTCTTCGAGCAAGATTTGCAATTCCAACGAGAGGTTGAAGAAGACGAAGAACGTGTGGTAGCTGCTCGTAGGGCTCGGGAAGCTGCTCATACGGCGCGAATAAACATAGAACTACCACGCCGATGGGCCATGGGGCTTGGCCCTGTACCATCAGAGTCTTCTTCGAGTGAGGAGGATGGTTGGGTCTCAGATGATTCATTTTCTTAATTCGTAGTTTTATTTTAATTACCGTATTGTAGTTTCTATTAATCGTACTTTTGTATTTCATGTTTTAAGTTTAATGTTTAATGTATTTCGTGTTTTAAATGTTATGTTAGTTATTGCATTAACAGGAAGCTAGTCGATTTATGTCTGAATTAAAAAAAATAAACACATTCGACATCAGTTTTCACAACAACAACAATATTTTATTAAACAACAACAACAATAACACAACAAACAGATACAACAATAGCATCTCAACTCCGGTTCGTGTATAACCATATCATCTCGACTCGTTCGTTTAACATCTCGTGTATAACCATTGCATCTCGACTCGTTCATTTAACATCTCATGTATAACCATTGCATCTCGACTCGTTCGTTTAACATCTTCTGTATAACCAGCCATAGCATCTCATATCGTTCGTTTAACATCTAGTGTATAACCAGTTATAGCATCTTGAGATTAGTTAGATCTCATGAACCCTACTTTCTGAACCTGGTCACTGAGCCTGAACCCCACTAAATGAACTCCGGTCACTGAACCCCCTGATCATTTAACATCTCAACTCGTTCGTGTATAACCATATCATCTCGACTCGTTCGTTTAACATCTCGTGTATAACCATTGCATCTCGACTCGTTTATTTTATTTTATTTTATTTTATTTTAATTTATATTATTTGTTTTTGTTATTTTAATTTATATTATTTGTTTTTTTAATTTATTTTTATTTTATATTAATTTATCATTTTTTTCAACTACATAGGAAGAGATGTGCGCACTGCGGGATCTGGGAGCTAACACGCCTATTGGGAGAGCCTACACAGAGGAAGAGATACTTGCAAAGGTTTTAAAAGGGCAAGCAACGGGGGTATATAGCCGGTAGGGGTAGGGTGGTACCAGGTATTGGCAAGACAAGGTTACCCATGCCGCCAGCTTCCGATTCGTACACCACACCCGAGATTGACAAGATGTTTGCCGAAAAAGAAAAAAAGATCAAGGAAGTTGAAGAAGAATCTAAGGAAACTAAGCGCAAACTCAAGGCAGTTATGAAAGTAATGAAGACAAACCCCGATCTGTGGTCCCAGTTGATGAGCCAGATGGCGTCTCAAACCGAGGATCGGGGAGTGGGACTGGCGTGGGCGCGGCAGGATCGAGGAGTGGGAGTGGCAGTGAGAATGGCTCGGGGAGTGACGAGGCTGACTTGGGTAGTGGTGATGAATACAGTGATTGCGATGTTGACGAGGGACAATGAGGTATATTTGTATGGGTTATTTTGTAAACATTAACATTTTCTCCATCCTTATGCTTGATCCTCATCCGTATGATGTACACTTTAACACTTAACACCTTGACTTTGTCCATCCGTATGCTATTGACTCATTCGTATGTTATTATTGTAAACTTTGGCATTTTGGCAACTTAAACATTGCGGATATAGCAGCTTTTGTGCTATTGGCAGCTTGATAACGCCCATTTTGTAGAATTTGAAACGTTTTAATGTATTTGGGGGTGTTTAGCGATTATATATAAGAGTTTTAGCCGTTACAAGTTGTTTTGGCATATTGGCATGTTGGTATAGAGGTTTGGATTGTGTATACAGGTTTGGATTGTGTAGATTTTTTCCAGAAAAATTTCCGAGAAAAATCTGAAAAACGGCTACATTACAGGCTGCATAGCAGCCTGCATAAACAAAAAATACCGACGACATGTCGTCGGTATATTATAGCCTAATTTTAACTTTCATGTTTGACTTTTTTGACTTTTTTAGTATTACTTTGTGTACCGACGACATGGCGTCGGTATAATAAACGTTGACCGTTTGACCTTGTTGACTTATTGACCGAGTAATTAACGTTTTTTGTTAATTGTAATTAAAATACCGACGACTAGACGTCGGCATATTATTTGTCGAAACAAGTTTTCAGTTGACTGAAAATGGCTGTGGGCCCCACTTTAGCGTCGGGAAATATCGTCGGCACAGTAAGTCCCGACGAGGCATTGCCGACTAACATAGGCCGACGAAGGTTCGTCGGCATCCAACTCTTACCGACGAAAAGGCGTCGGGTCAGTTGAAAAAAATTCGTCAGCAAAGGTGTGTTATGTACTAGTGAATTCAATGACTCACGTGTCAGGTGCGAGTCTTGTCTACTCACGAGTCACGTTGCGACTTGCCTCGTTTAGGGTGTGTTTTGACTCGACTGGTAAGAGTTGTCTCATTTCGGAACCTGCTAGACATCCAATTGAAAGAAGTGAGCTATATGTCATTGAGGATTAAGTTCTTTAATGGACGTTTGGGGGAGAACACCCTCTCGTTTCGGGATTTCCATAAGTCCCAAAGGGTTGTTTACTTGTTTGAACAACTGTATAGAAGTGAGTCACATCTTAACTTTATGTCCATGTTTCTTAAGGCTAACACACACACACACATACTTCTCTACAGATACATGGTATTTTACCCTCGCTACTTGGGTGAGACACCATAAACATTCCTTGGATACCATGAGACTCGAAAGTTGAAAGCTATGTACGTAGTTCACACATATGCCCAACCATTAAAAACGACCATGAAATCATCTTGTAAAAGAATTACCTAGTTTTTTAATATAAAATAACTACCTGTTTTTCGTTCCATGCCGGGAGTGGCAGCAGCAGGCGTATTAACTTTGATTCGAAGAGCAATGAAAGCATCCATTTGCATATTCAATTCTTCAGCCTCTTTCACAACTTCCTCAACTTTTTCTCTATAAAAGTTGACAACTTTGTTGAACTCATAATCAAGTCCTTTAAAGAACTCAACCTCAAACTCTCCTCCATCGTCTGATGACCGTAGGAAAATCGTTCGATATTTCAGACACTCCCCTTGTTCTTCATCTTCATGCTGCACTGCACTTGCAAGAATCACTTCCTCTTTTTCTTTATGTCTTTTGACGCTAGCGTTACCAAAACGGCTAGTTAGTCCACTAAAAGCTCTAAAAAGAGACCCATTTCTCTTCAAAGAAGTCGCTTTTGATGGCGGTTTCACCTTATTCAGAGACCGTGTCTGCCTCTGTCGAAAAACTAAGATTTCTTTGACAAGATTCTTGAGTTGGTTGTAATTCATATATGCTTCTTGCCATTCTGGCACCATTTGTGATGCAAATTCTTTTCCAAACTTCATTGTTGGTTTTGTTTTCTAAACTTAAATATGAAATGTAACTAACAAGATAATGTGATTATATAGGATGCATAATGTATCCGTCTTGGTTCTAAAAAGCTTTCATGAAAAGTTCAGGTAGGGAAGTGAAGACAGAGTGCTAACGTGTTTTGCGTGGAGTGAGAAGAAATAAATAAACATTTGTAAAAATGGTGGCTGTCCATACCTCTATCTCACTTTTTATTTAGCACATTTTTTATTTATTTATTTTTTATATATTTTCTATAAATTTAATATTTTTAATTTATTATATTTTATATTTTTTATTCTGTACTTTCAGTTTTATAGTATATTTAATATAAACAAAATTATATATTATATATACATATTTTAAAAAAATAATACGGAGTAATAAAAAAAAATAAGGGTATCACTTGTGTTTTAAGAGGGTCCTATATCCCTAGTAAAAATAAGTAAGTGGTAAATAAATAAAAATACTATTATGCCATTAAAGGTAGTGCTATATTACTCATTTCTCATACCAGCATCTACTTTTAGCTGTTCTCATTTTCAATTAAGATTAGAAAACTTTTTTTTTTTTCTTTCTTAAATTGTGAATTTGAATTATCCTTTTTTAACTTATTTGATGCTATCTATGTGGCATAATAAATATTTACATTGCTATTTTGAGATATCTTAAATTAAGTGAACTTTAAAGCTAGGCGTTATATAAATTGTTGGCTCACCCGACCCGGCTCGGTTGATATGTTGATTTTGTAGGTTCGACTAAAATAAGCAAGTACCTAAGATTTACGGCTAGGTTTGCCACTGGCTAGTGAATAATAGGGTATTTGTGTTTAGATAACTTACTTAATAGTGGATTCACTACGCTAAATATATGTTTTGTTTTAAGACAATTCATGCAATAGTTTTTTATTATGTTAAATTAAGGACATGTATTAAGATAATTTATTTAATGGTCTATTAATTGTGTTAAATTTATGATAAATTTTTTTGTTTCATCTTTACGCAACTTAGTTATTTACCGTATTGCGGTGGTTTAATATATAAATCATAAAAACGGACAACTAAAATCATTCAGACAATTATACAAAAATAAAAAACATTACTTCATTCAGATTCATAATTTATAGCCATATCTTGACAGTAAGATGTGGTATTTAGATTCATACATAAAACAGCTTAATTAAGCAAACACATCCAAAGTGTTAGTTCATATGAAAGTAAATGAACGTAACTATAACTCATGTTCTTAAGTTTAATAATAATAATAATAATAATAATAATAATAATAATAATAATAATAACTTATTCAAATTACATTTATGTTCTTCTGTTGTTATTGCCAAACTTTTAAAAAAAGGCGTATTGATACTTAAACAAAATATATTAATGTTTTGTTCCTTTTTCTTTTCCCCAGAAATAAGTCGAAGATTTTTTTAAAAAGTTTTTCTCATTTTCCTCTATAATTTCATTTTCTTTTTTAAAAATAAGCTAAAAATACGAAAAATTTATTTATTTATTTATTTTTATTTTTTATTTCCTCTCAAATTTTAAGGGAAGAACATAGTGATATGGTTTTATGGGGTTGCTGGGGTCTAGTGGCCAACTAGTCAATTAACTTGTCGCTCTTTATTAAAGCTCTTCAATAATACTCCAATATTGATCGCATCCTTTTTAACGAACATTTCTAGCTGTAACATTTCCTTTGGCTACTTTAAGACTAAATTATTGTCCGATATCAGAAAACAATCCTAACGTTGACTAGATACATGTTAACTTATGACTAAAGTTGACACTGTCAAGTGTCACTTTCAAGTAACCATAACTTACTCTAGAAAAGATAAAATAGACGATGAGACTTGCTTTAGAATGTTATATTTCTAATTTTTGATTTCAAGTCTTAACAGCCGAAAGTAAGAAGTGTTCTATCTTTTGCGAAAGCTATAGTTACATGCTAAAGGCTTCCAAAAGGTCTGCATCAAACATACTCATAGACCACTAAGCTGGATCCATAAACATGTTAATTTAACCCATTAGAACTCTTATTATACACTACGTATGTATTAAGTATTATAATCTAATTTAGATATCAGGATTATGGCCTAACATTTTATTAGTAATGGTCTAACAAAAGGCACAAGTTAATAATCAATTAATGGACATAACTTACATAGTTGATATTAATGGTTTATTAATTTGCTTTAATTACATTAATTTCTCGTGTTTTTACTAATATAAACTAATATTTATATATTACTAGATAAGTATCAGTGCATAGCAACGGAATTTTATAACGACAGATAATTTATTGATAAAAAAAAGTTTATAAGTTATAAACAAAAAATAAAAAAAATTGAAGATTTAGGGATTGAATATAATGTTTTAAAACCTGGTTCGACCCGGGTGGTTTAACTGGTTAAACCGTTCCGGTCGAACAATGGGTGAATTTAAACCGGTTCAACTTGCTAGGTTGGTCGAAAACGGGTTAAATTAAACCGGGTCAACCCGCCGGGTTTGAAGCGTCCCAGGTCAACGCGGTTTGTGATTTGTATTAATAATTTCCTTTTTAAATATATATTTTCAGTGCCGTTCAAAAGAAATATATATATATATATATATATATATATATATATATATATATATATATATATATATATATATATATATATATATATATATATATATATTTTCAGCATTTCCTTTTTTAGTTTCAACTTTTCACTTTTCAGTTTTTCCTTCGGGTACCCTGTGTCGATTAACCGGAGAAATAGATCTCGATGAGGCCTGATTCATCAGTTTGTATCGGTTTCAACAGGTCCTCTTTGGTTCTTTTTCGGATGGTTTTTATTGGTTAGCCGAACCGGTGGCGACACCAGTTCCCGGTTGAACCTGTTGGTCCCGTCCAGTTTTCAAAACTATAACATGTACTTTTCATTTTAGGGTGTTTAAAATAACATTAATTAGTGTATTTAATTATTTCATATAGATTATGTTGTAGCTTATTTAAATTTAAATTGTACATTATGAAAATTTTATTATACTTTTTAGTAAGTGGTGTTTTAATTGGTTGTACTTAATTTGGTAGATATGCTGTTAACTGATTGTACAATTTGAATAAATCATTGTACTTTTAAGTAATGAGTTATTTTAATAAGATTATTAATTATATTATAATTTAGTAATAGGAAACCATTATGATTAGTAACTTTCTCTATCATTTGACTAAGTGTTGAAAACTAAACATTTCACTTTAACATTTCTCCATTATAAGTAGTTAAGATTTAAGTAATGAGGTATTTTAATAAGATTATTAATTACATTATAATTTAATAATAGGAAACCATTATGATTAGTAACTTTCTCTATCATTTGATCAAGTGTTGAAAACTCAACATTTCACTTTAACATTTCTCCATTATAAGTAGTTAAGAATAAGATATAATCTTATATTACTTTTATTAATCTTGATCACTAAAGCTAGGAAAGTCTAAAAGTTGATACCCATTTTTGATTTCTCACTTCGGATTTTGTTGAAAACTATAAATTGCAACCGCTATGCAATGATGCTGTCAGAAAAAACTCTTTAAAAAGAGTTCCAAACGCATCAAACGTAGAAAATCATTTGCCGCCAAAAGTTTATTGAAACCCCATTTCTAATAGTTTATGGATCCAGTTTAGTGGTCTATTAGTATGCTTGATGCACCTACATTAGATTATAACAGGTTTATGGATTCAGCTTAATTGTCTGTGACTCTATGAGTATGTTATATACTTATATATATGCAGATTTTTTGGAAGCCTTTAGCATGTAACTATAGCTAGGGGTGTTCATAGGTTCGGTTCTCGGTTAATCGGTTTATTCGGTTCGGGTTGTTCGGTTAAAAAATTTTTTTGGGTCATAACCGAAAATCGAACCGAACCGAAAATATATATAACCGAACCGAACCAAGTACCGAACCGAAGTTCGGTTCGGTTATGGGTCAAAACCGAAAACCGAATTTTATACTTGAATTTCACTATTTATATTTTTTTAAATTTAATTATATATATTTTTGGCAAAAAAAATATTTCAAACATAAAAAAGTGTTTTTTATATTAGTATAAAATTTTAATGGATATTTTTTATATATAAAATAATATAAATATAATATGTATATTATATATATATATATATATATATATATATATATATATATATATATATATATATATATATATATATATATATTTATATAAATTCGGTTTTCGGTTCAGATAGCCAAACCCATATCCAAACCGAAAACCGAATTTTTAATTCGGTTCGGTTCAATTTTAACAAGTTCGGTTCGGTTTTTTTCCGGTTCGGTTCGGTTTTCGGTTTATTCGGTTTATTACCCGACCCGAAAACCCCTAACTATAGCTTTCGCAAAATATACAACACTTCTTGCTTTGGGCTGTTAAGACTTAAGATAGAACTATAACATTCTAAAGCAAGTCTCATCTATTTTATCTTTTCTTCTGTAAGTTATGGTGACTTCGAATGTCAACTTTAGCCATAAATCATCATGTATCTAGTCAACGTTAGGATTGTTTTCGATATTGGTCAATAATTTAGTATACAAAGTAGCCAAAGGAAATGTTATAGGTAGGAATGTTCGTTAAAAAGGATGCGATCAATATTGGAGTATTATTTAGGAAGAACTTCAACAAAGAATGACAAGTTACTCTGTAGTATTAAATTGATCGACTAGTTGGCCACTTGACCCCACCAACCCCTAAGTGAAACTGAAAATAGGAACACCATGTTAAACCAATGTTTTAAAGACATTATGCATCCTATATAATCACATTATCTTGTAAGTTACATTTCATATTTTAAGTTTAGAAAACAAAACCAAACAATGAAGTTTGGGAAAGAATTTGCATCACAAATGGTGCCAGAATGGCAAGAAGCGTATATGAATTACACCCAACTCAAGAATCTTGTAAAAGAAATCTTAATTTTTCGACAGTGGCAGACGCGGTCTTTGAATAAGGTGAAACCGCCATCAAAAGCAACTTCTTTGAAGAGAAAGGGGTCTCTTTTTAGAGCTTTTAGTGGACTAACTAGCCGTTTTGGTAACACTAGCGTCAAAAGAGATAAAGAAGAAGAGGAAGTGATTCTTGCAAGTGCAATGCAGCATGAAGATGAAGAACGAGGGGAGTGCCTGAAATATCAAACGATTTTCCTACGGTCATCAGACGATGGAGGAGAGTTTGAGCTTGTGTTCTTTAAAAGACTTGATTATGAGTTCAACAAAGTTGTCAACTTTTACAGAGAAAAAGTGGAGGAAGTTGTGAAACAAGCTGAAGAATTGAATATACAAATGGATGCTTTCATTGCTCTTCGAATCAAAGTTAATAAGCCTGCTGCTGTTACTCCCGTCATGGAACGAAATACAGGTAGCTATTTTATATTTAAAAAAAATATATAATAATAATAATAATAATAATAATAATAATAATAATAATAATAATAATAATAATAATAATAATAATAATAATTAAAAAAAAAAAAAAAGTATAATCACAAAACAATCATGATATTACTGTAAGATGTTTTTTACTAACTTTGGTATATTGAAGGTGAAGTGAGTGAACAACATCAAGAGATACGAGTGGATGATGCCAATGAACACAAGATGGCTTCTTTAGATGTTTTAAAACGTATAAAGCGCAACGCTACAACTGAAACACCAAGATCTACTATGAGAAGTGTTTTCAATAGTCTAAGTTCAGAATTGCAGTTCAACAAAAATGAACTCAAAGAAGCACAAGGGAAGTTAAAGCAGGCTTTTATTGAGTTTTACGAAAAGCTTCAGTATCTAAAGAACTACAGGTAAGCATAGCTTCTTTTAATTTAGCATCACTATTAGAATAAGGGCCTTTACCTACGGCAAAATCTCTAGGAAATCCGTCACAAAAGGCCTTTAGTGATGAATTTCTGACGGAGAAAATCCTAACGAAAACCATGCTCAGAAACACTTAGGGTATGTTTGGCGAAATGGGCTGGGGCTGGGGCTAGAGTTGGGGTTGGGGTGGGACTTATATTATAATCCGAAATTAAAATTTGTATTTTTATAAACTTGTTTGGCAAATGGGTTGGGCTTATCATTGCAAAATTACTAAAAGTGACATAATTAAATGAGTTTCCGTATATGTTAAATATTTTTGTGGGTAAATAAGTAATTTATTCTTCAAAAGCCCCGGGCTAAAGTTTTTAGCCCCTTTTATGGGGCTAAAGTTTTTAGCCGACTTATTTTATAAGTTCTTCCATAAGCCTCATGACAAACGAGACTTATTTTATTAGCCGACTTATTTTAAAAACCCAAGCCCCTATAAGCCCTTGCCAAACACAGCCTTAGTGATGAAGCTTTCGGACGAATTTTATAATCTTCCGACAGATATTTTCCTTAGGAAATCCATCATAGTTTATCCAAAACGTATCGACATTCATCAGAAAGTTGTCACTAGTTTAGCGACGCATTTCCTAGGGAAATTGTGACAGTTCAGTGCGACGGATCCTAGCAAACTTACACTAGGAAATCCCTAAACTTTCTAGGAGAAAAATTCCTTTTTTCTCTAAATTATAATTAATTTTTGAATTCCCTGTAAAGTTACTGCATATAAATAAATTTTAAGGAAATCATTCAAAAATATGTAAAATTCAATAGTATTTCAGACAATATAACTACGTAAAACATTCAAAGTCAAATATTCAAATTCGCTAGCATCCAAACTTATACATTAATATCCAAAAACTAGCTTCGAGGGGGCACCTCATTGATGCTCCTTTGTTGTCATTAGCAGCAGCCAAACAACTAGCAAATGGTAATAACCAAACAGCAAGCCATCAGCAAACAAGACAGACAAACAGTCAACAATCAACAAATATAACAGCCAAACAGCAAACAAATTGATAATGAACCGATATGACCCATTACAACCTGAAATGACCCATTAAAATCATTGCAACCCATTCAAATATGTTATGACGTATTACAGCCCAATATAACCCCTTAAAACCCAATATTACCCATTTAAACAAAATATGATATATTCTAACCAAATAGAACAAACATACCTCATTTGAAAATACCATTGATATAATTCTTGCACATACTAGTCATCAGATGAATAATACTCATCCGAAGAATAATCAGCTAAATAAACTTCTTCATCAACATCCTCATTTGAATCATCATCTCTATCTATAAATTCTTGTTCATCGTCACAAATTGGTAAATGAGTATTGTCAACATAATCATAAGGAATTTCTTCAATTTCTTCTTCAGTGACAAGATAAACCTGTTCGATATCATCATATGTCCTTGTGTCCAGATTAAAAATCAACCTTTCACTCTCTTGAAAGAAATCTTCCTCCACCACGTTATCATTGTCATCTACTACAAATGCAAAATTGTTATGCGGGCCCAAGCGTAGAAGAACAGGCCCTAATGTTTCTGGACGCCCAAGACCGTGTAAGAAAAAGATGTTCACTAAAATCATCACAACTTGGGTTTACAGAACTTTCAGGCCCCAAAACACTCTACTTTATTAGGTTTTTTTTTTTTTTTTTTTTTTTTTTTTTTTTTTTCCTAGTTTGTTAGGCTTTGTTTGTGGGCTAGTGCTCAACCCATTTTGTATTTTAGGCCCATTTTGAGTTTCTAAGGTCTATTTAATAATGGTATTGTAATGTTGGCTAATCAGTTCCAAGTTATATGAAAAGCCTGTTTTTGGCAGTTGATGAACATCGCCGGTATTCTTTGAATCAACGATAGTTGGAAGAATTTTTCCTGGTATTCGGTTGAATCAACAAGTCCAATTTGTGTTATCTCGCTTTTAGTCTACAACAATTGTGCTGCTTCATAACTACTTCTAGGCTTAGTCTTCACAACAGCCCACCAATCTTTCAATTCCTTAGTCATAGAAGGATAAAGTGCATAATAAACTTGTTCCAGTTGTGATGCTAGGAGAAACGGGTCGTCAATACATCCTTTCGATTTGTGTTTGATATCAACCAAATAATGCTTACGATCCAGTTTTACCCCATGAAAAGGGTCAAACCACGAACATTTGAATAACACAACAATGCAACGTCCATCCTTGGTGTGGTAGTCAAGCTTGAAGACTTCTTCCAACAAATCCGTAGTAGTCAGTCTCGGAGTCGGTAGAATAAGACCCGCTCACGCATACACCACTACTGTGTGTAACCTACCCAATACCATGTTTTTTTTGTATGGAACTTGTAACCATTGACAGAATAGCTTTTATATGATTTAACATTACGTAATGGTCCCCATTCTAGAGCTTTCAAATGTTCATAGTTTCCATTTAACCTTTCAAAAACCTGCAGGAATAACAGAATTTACATTATCGTCTTAAAAACATTTAGTGCTGCTAGTTTTAATAGAGTTTACCTTTAGTTTTGTGCTTGCACGTTCCTTAAAGCCCTTATCAAACTTCTTTCTCTAGTTGTAGAAAGTGATTTTATATCAATATAAGGAGATGTTTCTCGGACCCAACTATCAAACGAGCTAGAAAATTAAACACTATGTTTACAAGTTTTTAGTGAGTTTTATATCATTTCTCCCCCTTTTTGTTAGCATCAAAAAGGTTATCCCGACGATGTTAGAACTCCCCCTCGACATGTACTCCCCCTCGTTTTAAGGTTATAAGACAATTCGAGATATGAAATGCTTGCAAAAAATATTTAGAACACACAATATATATAATGCATGAAACAAATATATAACAAGAGAACTTATAAAAGTGCACAAAAGAAATAAATCTTAACAAGCATTCATTAATTATTAAAATAGATTATGTTGAAAACATAATCATTAGTACAGAAGCATACATATATGCTTTTCTTAGCAAACTACAATGGATAATACTAAGTTGCCAACTTGAGGTCTCTAGGACTTGCTTGGAGATGGGAAGCATGGTGGATGGATTTAGTGGAGGTAGATTTTTGTGGGAATGTTGTTTGGAGAGTTTGAAGTGTTTGGTGGTGGAGAGTTTGGAGCGGAAGGGTTAGATTGTTGTGGTTGTGATGGCGGTGGAGAAGACCTTGTGAGGAGATACTCAATCCAAGTGAAGTGCTCATTGAGAGCAATGGTTTGTTTTTGGAGAAAAATGCAATAAGGACAATTGTTAACATGATTCTCAAGTTGGACCAAATTGTTGGGTGGTGAGGAGTGAGTGGAGGATGGTTGTTGATCCAAATTGCGTTGAGCAAGATGTAAAGCAAGAAGAGCACTAAACTCATGAGCTTCTTTGAGCTCCTCACCGAACTTTTTATGTTCGGAGGAAGGTGATGATGGTGGAGTTGGATTGAGACTAGGGTTGAGGCTTGAACATGGAGCATAGGATGCATGTTTTGATGAGAATGATGATTGTTGTTTTGAGATTGAGTATGTTCCTCAAAAGGGTCATTTGGAAGAAATGAGTGAGATGGATGTGGAATGTTATTGGAAAGTGAAATAGTGAGGTTGTCATATGGAGGTAAAAGAGAGGTTTCAATTGGGTGAGTTTGATGTTTAGTAGTTGGTTGGTTGGGGACAACATCATTTATTGATGCGGACTTTTGACAGGTATCAAGTTTTCTTCTCCACACGGGTTTGACGGAGATCTTAGCAACTCTTGAAGGCTTAGATCTTGGGTGGTTGGGAGATGACATGATGGGTTGAGTAATGATTTTTGATGATGAAGGGTATTTATAGTGTGATGATTATGTGTTTATGGAAGGATAATATGTGGTGGATTTGCTAGATAAAATGTGTTTGGGTATTTAGGGAAGTGGAGAATCAAAATAGGATGAAATGGGCTAAAAAGCAGAAAGCAAACAGGGAACCTCGACCATCAGATGCCGGCCCCTTAATTAATGGCCAGCCCCTTTAATTTTAAGGGGGGCGCCCTTTATAATTATGGGCGCCGCCCAGGCCTGATTTCCAGATTGCCAGAAATGGGTTGTTGGCAGAAATTTTTTCAGAAAGATGTTTGTTTTGAGATTTGGTATTGGGTAAATCCATCTCTTTAGGCAACTATGCATGTATTATCTTAAAGAAGTGTGCATGAAAAGTATATATGTAAGCAAATAAGCATATAATTACAACTAAGCATGCATGCAAAGATAACAATGTAATAGAGCAAATAAGCAAGTCATATTTCCTAAGACAACTAACTTAGAGTAAGAGCAAAGGCAACTAGTGAGTGATAAACTAGTGATGGAACAAATGTGACAAAGTGATTCTTGACGTTATTCTAGTGTGTGCCTATATGCAACTAATGTGGAGATGCGATTGCTTCGACTCCTAATGCAAAGATGAATATATCCTAAGAAGCAATCCAAATTCTCCTTGATTCAATTTGCTTAACCCATGATTGCCAAGGATATATATTAGATTATATATTTTGACAATTCATGTGAACTTTCATGCATGATTTTAAAGAGAGTTTTTAGCATTATTCAACAATGCAAGAAAGAAAAGAAATGATTTTCATGTGTCTCCTAGAAGTGAGAATTGTTTAGATAAAATAGATTGGGTTTTATGAAAATGTTTATGCAATGTAGAATTCCCAATCTTCAATTTTGTGCGCGAAACAGATTCCTAGACTCAAAGACGAAGAAAAAAAAATTATGCAATAAGTAATTAATGAAAATTCAATAGAATCTAGTCAATTTGCTCCATCATTCCTAATCCTAAACGCAAGTGGTTAAATAGTTCACGCTTAAGGGGTTTAGTGAATATATCCGCAATATTATCTTCCGATGCAACCTTTTCTATAGATATATTACCTTTTTGTACATTATCCCTAAGGAAATGTATTTCTATGTGTTTAGTCCTAGAGTGTTGAACGGGATTCTTACTTAAATCTATAGCACCTTTATTGTCGCACATTATAGGAATGTTTTCTAACATAATGTCATAGTCTACGAGAGCTTGTTTCATCCATAGTGTTTGTTGACATGCCTTTCCAGCGCTTACATATTCAGCTTCAGTGGTCGAAATAGCAAGAGCGGTTTGCTTCTTGGAAAACCAAGACGTTAGGCAACATCCCATAAATGTGCAAAAATCACTAGTGCTTTTTCGATCCACGTAGTCTCCCGCATGATCCGAATCCACATAGACAATGGTTTCTATGCCGGATCTCTTAGGATACCATAATCCTAAGTGTATAGTACCTTTAATGTATCGAAAGATACGCTTAACCGCTTCTAGGTGAGAGGTTTTGGGATCCTCTTGAAAGCGGGCACAAAGGCAAACACTAAACATGATATCGGGTCTACTTGCCGTTAAGTATAGTAAACTACCTATCATTCCTCTATACTTAGTGTTATCTACGGACTCACCTTCTTCATCTCTTGTGAGTTTCACTTCCGTAGACATAGGTGTCTTTAGGGGTTTTGAGTCTTCTAGGTCAAATTTCTTAAGCATTTCCTTAATGTATTTAGATTGCTTAAAAAATATTCCATCTTTTAATTGTTTTATTTGTAATCCTAGGAAGAAGTTTAGTTCACCCATCATACTCATCTCGAACTCATCATGCATGATTTTGGCAAATTCATCACACATTTTTTGACAAGTCGATCCAAATACAATATCATTGACATATATTTGAAAAATGATGAGATTCGGGTTTTTCTTTTTAGTAAAGAGAGTGTTGTCTACCATTCTCATAGAATAACCATGTTTAATAAGAAATGGTTTCAATCGATCATACCAAGTCTTGGGGGCTTGTTTGAGTCCATATAAAGCCTTCTTGAGTTTATAAACATAATCAGGTTTTGTGAAGTCAATGAATCCCAAAGGTTGTGCCACATATACCTCCTCATTGATAAAACCATTGAGGAATGCACTCTTCACATCCATTTCATATAACTTAAAATCTAGGGTACAGGCATAAGCTAGGAGTATTCTAATATATTCTAGTCTAGCTACCGGGGCATAGGTTTCGTCATAATCAATTCCTTCTTGTTATTATAACCTTGGGCTACTAATCTAGCTTTATTCCTCGTTACTATTCTATTTTCATCTAGTTTATTCCTAAATACCCATTTAGTTCCTATTATGGTCACATTCCTAGGATTAGGGACTAGTTCCCAAACTTCATTTGTTTTAAATTGTTTTAATTCTTCTTGCATAGCCATAATCCAACTTTCATCCTTTAAGGCTTCATTTACATTCTTAGGTTCTATTGTTGACACAAAACAAAAGAAGTTACTTTCGTCTTGAGCTTGCGATCTAAGGGTTCTTTGATTCAAACTACCTATGATGTTACCTAAAGGATGTGACTTAGATTCCTTAATATTTACAACCTCATTTTCTTCTAATATTTCTACGTCATTATCATTTCCTAATGACTTATTTTTACTAACCTCAATAGCAACTTCTTCAATCACATCATCATCATCTTCTAAAGGTAATGTTTTAGGTGGTGGAGGAGTTTCATCAAATGTTACATTTAAGGATTCTTCTACTTTCATAGTATGTTTATTTAAAATTATGTATGTTTTACTATTTTGTGAATATCCTAGAAAAATTCCTTCGTATGACTTAGGGTCGAACTTAGTGAGGTAATCTTTTGTATTAAGGACAGAACATTTACTTCCAAATACTCTAAAGTAGCCTATATTTGGTTTTCTACCTCTTAATAACTCATAAGGAGTTTTTCCTAATATTCGTCTAATAGAAACCCTATTAAGTATGTATGTTGATGTATCTACGGCGTGACACCAAAATTTTTGTGAGATAGATTGTTCATTTAACATTGTTCTACTCATTTCTTGTAAATACTTATTTTTCCTTTCTACTACCCCATTAGATTGAGGAGTACGAGGAGCGGAAAAGTTGTGAGATATTCTATTTAAATCACAATATTTTCCGAATTGTACTTCGTTGTCAAATTCCCTACCATGATCTGCCCTAATTGAAACTATTGAGCATCCTAGTTTATTTTGAATCATTTTACTAAATATCTCAAATTTTTCAAAGGCTTCGGTTTTATCACTTAAGAACCTAGACCACGTGTATCGTGAATAATCATCTACTATAACTGAGGTGTAACGGTTGCCACCGTAGCTCCGCACTGCGGATGGACCAGAAAGATCCATATGAAGTAATTATAAGCACCTAGTAGTGGATACCATATTTTTTGCTTTGTGACTAGCATGTGTTTGTTTTCCAATTTTACAAGCGTCGCAAAAGTGTTGATCATATCTTAGACTAGGAAAATTTCTAACTAGTTCGATAGAGACTAAAGATTGTAATTGTTGCATGTTAGTGTGACTTAATCTCCTATGCCACAAAGTGGAGTTTTCATCTATAGTTGCTAAGCATATCCTATCTTTCGGTTTGTCTCCTTTCATAACATATATCCCACTTTTCCTAATTCCTCTACCTATGACTTTCTCATCCTTAATTATTTCACTATCTTTATCGGTGAAGGTAACCCTACACTTATTATCACATATTTGACCTATACTAAGCAAGTTATAAGTTAAATTATCTACATGTTCAACATTTTCAATAGTTAGAGAGTCTTGAGAGAGCGTACCTTTGCCTATGATTTTTCCACGATGATCACTACCAAAAGCAACGTTACCTCCGTTATACGCCTTATATGTAGAAAATAGCTTGCGATTCACCGTCATGTGTCTTGAGCATCCACTATCCTTTATCCATTCATCGGGCTCCAAATCTACTCCTAGACATACTTTATTAGGTGCTTGAACTACGAAACATTTGTGTTTCATCGTTTCGTCATTAGATTTTCTTCTTCGGGTGGTTTTTCTTTTATCTTGTGCTTTTAGTCGCTTTTTAATAATATTCTTGAATTCTTTAACGACCTTTGCATATTCTTCATCTTCGCTTTCGGAGCTATAATTGTCATCATCACTAAGTTCCTTTTCGATCGTTAACTTTATACACCCTTCTTGTTTGCTCTTGATATGACTCATGGAGTTTTCGCCATCATTACCTTCACACAAAAGATTTGAACTAGCAGCACTTGTACTCATTTCAGCTAAATACTTATCTACTATACTTTCATTTTCAACTATTTTGTATACAAAATTTTCTTTGGCTTGACATTTCTCTTGATGAAAATTTAAAAGACTTTTCCACATATCATTTGCCGTTTGACAAAAAAATATTCTTTCATATTCAATTCCTGGTAAAGCTTTGTATATAATCATTTTAGCTATATTATTTTTATCAAGCAATATTTTGAAACAATTATCTTGTTTTTCAAAAACGGTTTTTGCTAGTTGAAAATCACCATTTGAAATGACATGCCAAAGATCATAATCTATTAACTTCACATAACTTTCGAATCGATTTTTCCATAAATGAAAACTTGTATTTTCAAAATATGGTGGTTTGAATGTCATGTTCCCTTCTAAATATTTTTTCGATTCCATAGATCGATTTCAAGTTTTAAAATACAATTTATTTTAAAAATCTTGTTTAACATAGATCTGATGCCAATTGTAGAAAACTAGAAGGGGGTTGAATAGTTTTACATCGTTTTTCATTTTATAAAAAAAACTTTGTTAACAAAATCTTCGATTCTAGTTTTATGTGAGATTAATGTTAAAACACTTATGTATACTAATATCTACGAAAGTAAATGACAACAATATAGGAAAGTAATTAAAGAGATAGAGATGGAAAGATCGCACCACAAGATAAAGGATTTATAGTGGTTTGGCTACGAAGCTCTTCTTCGCCCTACTCCACTCCCTGAGCACCTAACTCGAGAGTTTTCTTCACTATGTCAACAAGCTCCCTTATGGCGGAGAAAACCTTACACAACTTTCGCTTACACCAATTTACGACACTAAGCTAGATGTCGAGCCCTAATAGTAGCTAGAACCAATCTCACACCACTAGTCACTACACACCTTCTTCACAACTTATACACACCACTACTACTACACAACTTCTCACAACTTCACTGCTTCTTCTTCACAAGACTACTACTTCTTCACTACTTCTATTCACAACTTCTTTTCACTACTAACACACCTAAATCTACGTACTACAAAACTTCTACACCTTTACAAATAATTTACACAACTACAAGCAATATTCACAAATCTACAATACTTCTTAACTAGATGTTGAAGGAGTATTCTTCTCTTGCACTTTGAATGATGAGGGATTGGATCACTTGAAACAAGAACTTATAATCTTATGATCAAAGGATTTAGGAAGATGATTTGAGAGGATTTGGACAGAATGTGCCGGCCCCCTTAAAATTAAGGGGCCGCCCACCTGTAACGGCCAGAAATCTTGTCTTTTCTGGAGAAAGTTTATTTGGTGAAAATTTAACTGATTTTGGTTAAAATTTTGAATTCATATATTTATTATGAATTAAACATTTTTCTTTAATTACCAAAAGTGTTTTTCTAAATATATAAAATGTTTATACCATTTTATATAATTTGTAATGATTAAATAAACCTTCATTTGATCATAAAATATATTAGGCAATTGTTTATTCATACCTTAAGTGATTAAGTTGGATGTAATGATATTTTGTCACTAAATACTTGTTTACGTAATGATTTTACGTTTAATGATTTAAGATTTTGTGAGCGTCAAAACACAGGGATATCGAGAAATATTAATAATGTTTTTACGCATTATTTATTTCAACAACACACATAATACATACATACACAATAACAAATTACCTAAAAACAAATAATCATACATTACCATAATTATACTAACACATGCATTTGTACACATACATGCAAATAGTTATATATAAACGTAAAAACACATTTACACCCGTTAATGTTCGCAACTTGCTTAGCTTGAACCCAAACTCATACTTTTTTTTGACATTGTATAAGAAATTATCATCCTAATCTAGACGCATATGTATGTATAATAAGAGTGGATTTTTAATCGTTTTTGGTCAATCACTAGGAGATCCTTAGGAAATAGTTGAATTATTCCAAAGGATGTCATTTTATGCGAAGGAAGTATGAAGGAAATCCCTAGGAAATTAAACAAATTTTCTTGGGACATCCAACGTCATTTTATACATCAGAAATCCCTAGGAAAACTGTCACAATTTCCGACGGATTTATGACAGTTTTGTATCTCACTAATCGCAAGGTAATAACTAGGAAAGCGGTCACTAATAATGGTTCTCATAATCCGTAGGAAAATTGTCGGAATTTCTTAGATAATTTTCTACAAAAAAAATCCTTAGGAAAAATTTGTAGGTGTTGGTTCGATTTCTGGTAGTGCATTAAGATCTTGACTTCAAAATATAACTTAATTTGTTCTTGCCTTAAATCCAGCTTCCTGAATCAATTGGCCTTCTCCAAGATAATGAAGAAATATGATAAGGTTAGGGAATTTTAATTTAATTTTTCATATGTGTATTCACGTGTTCAATGGCTAACCTTGATTGTTAGCACAGATTGCAAGGAGAAATGCAGCGGATGCTTACTTACAAATGATTGAAGAATCTTACCTGGGCCAATCTGATGAGGTATATAAAAATATTAAATATAGATATATGATCTTTGATGTTGTGATCAACCTTCTAACCAAGAATTCCCTTCAGGTTGCTAAGCTCATAGAGAGAGTCGAAGTAGCATTCATAAAGCACTTCTGTAACGGGAATCGTAGTCAAGGAATGAACACCTTAAGGCCAAAAGCCAGAAGAGAGAAGCACCGTGTTACTTTTTTTGTTGGTAAGTTATTAGCATCATGCAGTATAAATCATTTCTTGACTAGCATCTGTTAGTTTTAATGGACAAATATTAATCAGTATATGTCTAGAATCGAACCCGAGACCACAGGATTGCACACATTAAGTATGAAGGAATTAATGAATAATAAATGAATATATAACGTTTATACCATAACAATTATATAAATAAAACAACTAACATCAAGTACACGCGGAAGCATAAGGATCAATTTTACATATAAAGAATTAACCGAATAATAAACAAGAACACAACTTTTGATTCTAGCAAGAACAAGAATCAAACTTCAATTAACCTTCAATTGAGATGAACCCTAATTAAGGTTTATAATTGGATCAATGAATAACCCCTTACCTTTTTGTTATTCGATCCAATATATTAACTATAATGAGTTAATACCATGTTTTTGTACACACGTAGTATAACCGAATTAATGTTTATGCTAGTAAATAAACACAAACAATTTTTTTTTTGAAAAACAAAATCCGAAACCCTTGTGGAAGGGGTATTCGGCCGAGCACAAAGAAAAGGGAAAAGAAAACAAGTTTAGGGTTATAGCAATGCACAAAAGGTGAGAAGCAAATAACCCTAGACCTTGTATATATATAGCCTTGATAACTTGGAGGACAAGTTGGAGTGGGAATGGGTTTCCCCTCCTTTTGTCGACAGGCCACCAAGCCCAAGAGGGCATTCTGGATCCTTCTTAGCTACTAATTACACTCTAGTCCTTTACTTTGACATTTAACGATAGTTAGTCAATTTCCGTTAACTACTAACGAATGTTAATCTTTATTTTGTGTTTAAATAATTGCATATATAACGTTTCATATATTAATTATTATTCATTGATTCCTTCATACGTAATGTGTACAATCCCGTGGTCTCGGGTTCGATTCTAGACATATACTAATTAATATTTGTCCATTAAAACTAACAGCATATACTGTAAAACTTAACAATGTATTTTCTTGTGAAGGTTGCTTTGTTGGATTCGCATTAGCACTTGTGGTGGTGATCATTACAAATATGCATACTAAAGATCTTCTAAAAAATGATGAAAAAACTCAGTACATGAATACCATCTTTCCACTGTACAGCTTGTTCGGATTTATTGTGTTGCATATGATGATGTATGCTGGAAATGTATATTATTGGGCACGCTATCGAGTCAATTACTCCTTTATATTTGGATGTAAACCGGGTACAGAATTGGGTTTTAAACAAGTTCTACTCATCAGTTCTGGTCTATCGGTAGTTACACTTGCAGCTATACTAGCAAACCTTGTAATGGAGATGGATCCAAACACTCGAAGTTACAAAGCTGTAACTGAATTACTCCCTCTGGGCTTAGTCATAGTACGTAATTCTGCTTTTAACTCTAATTGTTATCTATATTCTTGTGTATCTAAATCGTTGCAAACTATGTTTTCCAGGTTGTAGTTTTGATAGCAATCTGTCCTTTTAATGTCTTCTATCATTCAACCCGTTACTTCCTCTTGGTCTGTATATGGCACTGCATTTGTTCTCCTCTTTATACGGTCACTCTACCTGATTTCTTCTTGGCTGATCAGTTTACTAGTCAGGTAAAATTTCAATACAACTGAAAAATAGTACTAATAATATATTTAGCCAAGAAACTAAATTTGTATTCCTTTTAAATGGTTTCAGGTTCAGCTATTGAGGAACTTACAGTTCTATGTATGCTACTATGGTTGGGGTGATTTCAAGAAGAGGAATGCACAAACGTGTAATGACAGCGATATTTATAAAACTATTTCTATTATTATTGCTGTTATCCCACATTGGATTCGCGTCCTACAGGTACATGATCTACTCACGCATCATCAAATTAATATACAGATTGTGATTGTCTTCTTAATATTAATATTCTTGACTAACCAACTGACTTAGCTCAGTTGGCCACCTGAGTTCCTTCTGGAGCTTGGGGAGGGGTTTTACCGGGGTTCTAGTCTCACAAGTGACAAAGAAAATCCGGATTTTCCTCTTAGTGCGAAGCCGTGAGCTTAGGGGGTTTCCCTTCGCGGGTCTCTCCTAGTGGTTCGGGTCCCAGGGTCTGCCCATTTGGATGGTTTAACTCGGGGGTCAGATTTCAAGTGTGGTGTCGTTCTAAAAAAATTACAGTAAAAATAAATAAATAAATATTCTTGACTAATGTCTGTATGACTATCTAGTGTGTACGACGCTATTTTGAAGGGCGTGATTCAACACAAGCTCTGAATGGACTCAAATACTTTTCGACCATAGTTGCTGTTGTTGCAAGGTCAATGTATAGTCAAAAACATGGGATGACCTTAAAAATCATCGCTGCATCTACCTCAGGAATTGCTACGATTTTTAGCACATACTGGGATTTAGTTAAGGATTGGGGCCTGCTAAATAAAAATTCCGAGAATCCGTGGTTAAGAGATAAACTCATTTTGCCTAACCGGTCTATCTACTTCATAACAATGGTAACTAGTAATTACTAATATTTACCAATTAGGGCTACAAATAAGTATTTGTAACTAATGTTAACTAACTTTGAGGTACTGAATGTGATACTAAGACTTGCCTGGATGCAAACTGTACTGGATTTTCAAGAAGCTCCTTCCCTCCATAAAAATGCCTTAATTGCAATAGTTGCAACTTTAGAGATCATTCGACGTGGCAAGTGGAACTTTTTTAGGTCTAATTTCATTTCTGAATGTTAATTCGTTAACATAGTTATATGACATAACCTAACCTTGTGAATAATTCAGGTTGGAGAATGAACATTTAAACAACGTTGGAAAGTTTCGAGCTGTCAAGTCAGTGCCATTACCTTTTAGCTATGAAGATGGAGACGAGAATCTGTAGTTTGACTTTCTTAATGGAATAATTAACTATTTATACATGGTGATTGAACAACTACATCACATGTCAAATACTATGCTTGAAAATAAACCATAACAAACTCCAAATGAAGAACAAACACAGAGGAACAATTAACACTCTTAACTTCAACCAGCCCATTATGTGCATGTGAATGCAAAGAACCTATGATGTACTAATCCAATACCAACAGGTGCATGCATCATCATGAGCACTGATGGTGCATAGTGTTGTTTTCCTTTAACCAGAAGCATTGAAGGTTGTCTTGATCGTTATGTTGCCCAATCAGATTACATGGGTCATGTATACCACTGTTTTTGTCAAGCATATATCTTTTATATAATAAAACAAAACCTCAAGTGGAGACTTTCGTATTTCAAAAAAAAAAGAATGTTTCCTTATTAGATAATAATTGAATTATTATTTTTTAATTTATAAATTTATAAATTTATTTTGTTGATATACTACACAAGTAGAAGATAAATACAAAAAATATAGATAAGAAGCGACTAACAATATGATTAAATTTTTTAAATGATTATCTTTAATAATAAAAAAATATAATTAAAAATCATAAATCAAACACAACAAAACAAAGATTAAATTAATTGTTTTTAATAAATAAAAATATATCGTTCAAAAAATTTAAAAAAAAAAACCCGCGCGTGCACGGGCATTATATCTAATGGAGTTATGCATAATGAAAGTTATGGCATAGTTAAAGTTCCAAAAACTGAGAGTGCGTTTAGTTGGTGAAAAATATCCCATTTTTCTAGGAAAATTTTCACATGAAAATGAAAGAATTGAAAATCCGTTTAGTCACACTTTTTTTCAACAATTTTCAAAAAAAAAAGAGTTTCTTATTTTCTAAATTTTAACTAAGAAATTGAAAAGCTCATTCTACTATTCTCAGTTTTTTTCGTTCTCATTTTTTTCTCAACTCCAAAAAAACACATACACCGTTCTACCCCTAATATCTCGTGTCATCCTCCACCGCCGATCGTCGTTGCCACCGTTGTAATTTGAGGTAATCTTCTTATCATTTTTAAAATAGAAAAATATAACTCCAACTAAACAGGTTTTCAAAATTCTCAACTCTTCTCTAGAGAAGAAAAATCATTCCTTCTCAATAAATTTAAAAATAGAAAAATAGGAAAAATTTTCTACAACTAAACGGCACCTGAGTTCTTGTAGTCATTTTTTAGTCATAAGTAATTGCATTTGATACGTTGGTTTTTTAATTGAACTTAAAATTTAAAAATAAAATAACAGGTCAACCCAACCCAACATGTGATCAGTTTGACCCTTTATCTATACAACCTAACCCAACATGTGATTAGTTTGACCCTTTATCTATACGACCGTCTCTTTTGCTTGAAACTAATGATATACGCTATAGCACCTTCTAACAGTTATAATATGCCTTTCACAACCATACGTCAATCTATTCCACCCTCAATATCCTTTCCACGTTCCTCCATCATAAAAACAATAATCGCAGTCTAACCTTTAAGCAGGTATTCTAATAAAGTTGAATCTACTTATGAGAAATAATGAGTGGCCATTTTTGCACCTAACAAGCATAAGGTCAAGAGTTTAATCCTTAACATCCCATAATCACCACCGCTGAGCGAGATATGTATGCCCTCTACATTATGAAAATGATTGTGAGCCGATTGGGGCTACCGGTTATCATGGACGGAGCGAGAGGTTCCCGCAGGTGCCCAGGACCCTTATGGATTTTTTTTATGTAGTGTTAATTTTTGAAAAAAAAACATCAATTTTTTCTAAATGCATCTTTAATGCACCTGGTCCATCGAAATGGGTTTCTATATATTACAGTTACCTCTAAATTTGTGCACCCATATTTGGTCCTGGTTCCGTCTCTACCGATTATTAGCCTTTTGCACTTATAACATCTATTGCATGAATCACAAGTTTTAAGAAAATCTCAATACATTTACAATATCTTCAAACTCCTTTTCATGTGATTGTTACATCTTTAAAACCTGTGCATTCCTTAACATGTATTTCAAGAGCTTTATCATCAAACACCAACAAATCTTATGCCATTAAGCACTGTCATCAATCACTACTTTTAAAATTGATGGTATAAAAAGTTTTAGTACGTCCAAAACCAATATATTAAGTCCAATCATCATCGCCTCATGTTACGACAGAGGATGACACTGATGTTGATGATGATGGACATTATCCGTTTGGACTTCGTAAGATTTATGATAGTATATTTTTACTTAAAAATACATTAAAATAGAAAGTATTCTTTTTCACTTGGATTCACAATCCTTACTCAGTTCTCGAGTTGGAAAGGAAGATGAAAGGAAAGGAAATTGATAGGTTTTTGTGTTCTTGAGTTTTTTTTTAAGGAAGGAAAGGGAAGTGAAAAGGAAATAGGGAGGAAGTTTAGTTAAGTAAATCTTCCTCCCACTTTTGGGAGGAAAGGGAAAGGAAAAGGAAATTTATGTTGTGTAAAGACTAATATACCTTTTTTAAAACATTTTACATTAACAACTAAAGGGCATATATGTAATGTCACCAAGTTATTTTCCTTTTCATCCCACTCAAGAACATGATTATCATTACTTTCCTTTTCCTTTCCTCTATCTCAAGAACATAACAACTAACACTTATTTTCCATTTCCCTTTTTTTTCCCTTTCCTATTCTTTTCCATTTCCCTTCACTTAAAACTCGAGAACTGAGCGTTAATCAACTCATGTTATGCCACAAGAATAAATGAAAAATCACATTCATCCAACCATGAAAGAAAAAACAACGCATCCATCTTTCTTTTTATATTTTTACTATAAACCGAATCCACAAAGGTCTTTAACAATGACATACGTCATACGTGAACTCTATCTTTGACCATTGTGGATTCACCAAAATATGAAAACAACAACTAACTAAAACAAATACTAGACTGCTGAAAATCGAAATACCAAGAAAGTATTATTTGGCTAGCACTATAAATGATGGATGTTGACTTTTTTGTTTTGAACACTTTTTTGTAGGTTTTGGTTCACGGTTTGAACATCTGAAGCAACACTGCCCAAAGAATGTTTGTCCTCGTGTATATGCTCCAATTGATGTCACATCAGATTTATGTGCTTATATGGTACGTAGAAGTTTAATTGGATGTTCTATTGTACCATATATATCTTAAAAATCCGCATCTGATAAGGATTGTTCATGTGAAAAATAGGTGCAACTTTATGAGAAATTGATGAGCAATGTTCTGTTTAAAAAGGTAAGGTGGCATGTAGTTGGAAAACATTTTCTTTCATTTCCTATTTCTTGTTTTGTAGGAAAAAGGATGGGAGTTTGATTTTCACAAAACAATAGAAAATTTAAAAAACGCGTTTAGTCTGACAAACATGTGTTTGTGTTTTCCATTTTGCAAAACTAGAAAACATGTTTAAGTGTTTTTGTTTTATATCTCAATTCACTATTCACCTTAGTAATATTATAAAAACATCTTCAAAACACAAAAACAAATATTATAAACTAACCAACTAAATTATAAAATAACTTAAAAAATCTAATACAAGAAAATAAATAATTAAAAAAGTAATATATAACATCAATAATGTTTTGGTCCATTTTTTTACGTTTTCGGCAGATTTTTACGTTTTCGTCCGCTTTTTAACGTTTTGATCAGTTTTTCTACGTTTTCGCCAGATTTTCTACATTTTTGTCCGATTCTTTACATTTTCGTCTGATTTTTTACGTTTTCGTCTATTTTTTTACGTTTTCGTCAGATTATTTAAGTTTTCGTCCGTTTTTTAACGTTTTCGTCAGATTTTTTACGTGGTCATCAGATTTTTTACGTTATCATCCATTTTTTACGTTTTCGTCATATTTTTATGTTTTCGTCAGATTTTTTACTTTTTCGTCTGTTTTTTTACGCTCTCGTTAGATTGTTTACGTTCTTGCCAGAGTTTTAACGTTTTCGTCAAATTTTTTACGTTTTCGTCCGTTTTTTCATATTTTTTACGTTTTCGTTTGATTTTTTATATTCTCATATGTTTTTTTTACGTTTTCGTCAGATTTTTTTACGCATTTTTCCATTTTTTTAATATTTTCGTTTTTTTGTGATTTCTTCTGATTTTTACGTTTTCTTCCTATTTTTTACGTTTTCTTTCGATTTTTTACGTTTACATCCGTCTTCATCTTATTTTTACGTTTTCATCTTTGATGTATGTTTTTTTAGGTTTCGTCTAACGAAAACGTAAAAAAATAGACTTAAATGTAAATAAACGTAAGTAAACGTAAAAAATGGACAAAAACGTAAAAAAAACATAAAAGAACGGATGAAAACATAATAAAATGAGCAAAAATGGATGAATATGTAAAAAAAAACCCCACGAAAACGTAAAAAAAACGGACAAAATGTAAAAAAGCTGATGAAAACAAAAAAAATCTGACAAAAAAGGTAAAAATCTGACGAATACCTAAAAAATCTGACGAAAACGAAAAAATCAGACGAAAACGTAAAAAATCAGACGAAAATGTAAAAATCGAACGAAAATATAAAAAATCTGATGAAAACATAAAAAATCTGACTGAAACGTAAAAAAATAGACGAAAACGTAAAAAATCAGACGAAAACGTAAAAAGTCAGACGAAAACATAAAAAATCTGACCATAACGTAAAAAAACAGACGAAAGCGTAAAAAATAAGACGAAAACTTAGAAAATATGATGAAAACGTAAAGAATCAGACGAAAACGTAATAAATCAAAAGAAACCGTAAAAAATCAGACGAAAATGTAAAAAATAAGACGAAAACGTAGAAAATCTGACCAAAACAAAAAAAAAACATACGAGAACGTAAAAAAAGGGACGAAAACGTATAAAATCAACGAAATCTTAAAAAATCTAACGAAAATGTATAAAAAATGGACGAAGATGTAAAAAATCAGATGAAAGCGTAAAAAATTGGACGAAAACATAAAATATCTGACAAAAACTTAACAAAACTAAATAAAACATAAAAAAACGGACGAAAACGTAAAGAATCAGACGAAAACGTGAAAAATCAGACGAAAACGTAAAAAATCGGACGAAAATGTAAAAGATCTGACGAAAATGTAGAAAATCTGATTAAAACGTAAAAAAAAATGGACGAAAACGTAAAAAATCATACGAAAATGTAAAAAATGGACGAAAACGTAAAAAATCTGATGAAAACGTTAAAAAACGGACGAAAACTTAAAAAAATTGACGAAAACGTAAAAAAAACATAAAAAATCGGACGAAAACTTAAAAAAACGGACGAAAACTAAAAAATCTTACGAAAATGTAAAAAAACGGACGAAAACGTAAAAAATCAGACGAAAGCGTAAAAAATCAGGCGAAAACGTAAAAAAACGGACGAAGGCGTAAAAAATCTATCGAAAACGTAAAACAACTAACGAAAACGGATTTGGGGTATTTTAATTTAAAATAGATGAAAACAAAAAAAAAAAAGTGTTTTGTAGTTTTATTTATTAAAGTTGAAAATAAGAATTTTGTGTTTTGTAGATAATTTTATTGGAAAACACTAATTTGAACGCGATCTTTGTTTTTCTTGTTTTCCACAAAACATTTTGTGGATAACAGGGGTGTTTTCCCTCAACTAAACGCACCCTAAGCGTTTCTGTGTTTCTTCACTCTATTAAATACATTAGGCGCGAATCAACAACATTGCTTTGGAGGTGAACTTACCTAATTTTACAAGTGCCTCGAACATGTTTGATGGAATGTCTAGGCCAAACTAGATTATTAAAGAAGTTCTAAAACATTTCGAAGTAACCTATGGAATTTTGTGGAGCAGTACTAATTTTTTTATAAAGCCTCGATTTTTCCTAAATGCGTATGGTCCAAAAATCATTGTAGTTCAAAACCTTTAACAAAACCAAGTAATGATCTTACGCTCTATATATCTCTACAGTAAACTAGAGAATTCAATTTCAAATGCATTTGTTCATATGAATATGCTTGAGGTTATCCGTAACAATGGAAGCAACAACTGATACAAATATGGTTGTTGCCTTATTGGACTGAGGGCTGAGGTTAGTTATGAATTAGTTTCAACACAGCTGGTGAACGGATTCACATTCAGCATTGAAACGGGAACAAGAATATGAGACTATGCATCCATGGAAGCAGAGACGGAGCCAGGATTTGAGATTAAAGGGGGCCGAACTTCATTATAAATTAGTAACGATTATAAATTAGTAACGATATTTTATAGATTGATATTTATATATTATAACTAAAACACATAAATAAATAAAAAAGATTATACGGAGTAATTGTGGTGCTTAAGTTTTGAAACAAACAAAAGAATTATACATGGAATATAAAAGTCAAGCAAGTTATTATAATGGCCACTCACTTTTTATCTCTATTTTTGACTTATTTATCTTTCTTCTTCATAACTCACCGTCTCTCTCTTCAGTCATTTCTCTTCTCCTTCATAACCCACCGTTTCTCTCTTCACTCATTTATCTCTTCTTTTTCATAACGCACTGTGTCTACCATTCAATGATGGCTTAATTGAGTGACTGCAATAAGTAGTTAAATCAAACAAGCATCATGAGAGTATGTATGTATGTTTAGATATGGGTGATTGGAAGGGCTAGATTGACACAAACCGTAGGCCAGAAACAAAGCTACAAGCGACTCTAGCCGGCCGGTTGTGGGGGGTCGAGCACCCGCCAGCGCCCCCCCCCCCCCCCCCCCCACTGGCTCCGTCCCTGCATGGAAGACATTAGTGGCAACTCGAAGAGGAACAGGTGTGTGATCTATGTGCAAGTATTCGACTATTCGTCTTCTTGATGCATTATCGTTTTTGCTTAGATTTGATTGAGAGCATTGACAGCCACTTTCTGCTTTATAGTTCAAACTCTTAATGTGCTGTGTTAATAGACAATTTACATTAATAAAGTTAGCTGCTATTGTTAAAGAATGTATGTTTTGTATGAATAATATTGTTCCGAAATCAATGTCTAAATTCTTTTTTTTTTTTTTTTTTGTAAAAGGGTGAAATATATTATTATCAACAAAACAATTTTTACACACCATCATCCACTGCAATAGACATACCTATTCAGTGAAAGAAAAAGTTAAAACCAAACAATACATTATGAACATATGTCAATCAACAGAGCACCCATTCACTCAACCAGTCAAGGGCTCTTCCAATGTTCCTACATTTCCATCTCAAAGAATGACTTCAGAACATTAGAAACACACACCTTGAGGGGAACACTCCTTACCTCCTATGGACAATGTATTGCTAGGACCAAAGTAGGTTCATCTTTCACTCCTCACTATTCCTAGCATCATACATTGTCCCACCAAGCAAACATTACCCTACACACACGGATACCTACTTTATGATGGACAATATTAACTCATATGTTTATAAAAGCATTCCAGAGAAAGCTCCTAACAAAGGCAAACTTATTCTGAAAATGATTATAAACAAAATAAGCAATAAGCCACCAAGATACAAGGCCATCATGTGTAGTATGCTTAAAATACTCCAAGTTCCAGTGAATTAGAAACTATGAAGTAAAGGATAAAACCTTTTTTGAATCAAATCTCTGATGAGTTAGGACTTTGAGATTTGAATGCAGATATCAAAATTGACTCCATGAGGATAGCAAAGCCCCAAGATACTAGCCCTCTGCATTTTATCAACCCTGAATATTCTTGAATTTGACCTCCCAATCTATTGCAACACACTGAACATTAGCAGAATTCAAAACTTTAAGTCCAGATAATCTCAATTGAACAGACTCGGTAATAATAGTTGCCATGTTTTGTGCAGTTCTTTTTTCACTTGTGAACTGTCTTTTATTTCTTTCCTGCCAAATGAAGTAGACCAGAGAACCAAAAATAAGCCTGCTCACAACATCTTTGATGGAATTAGAAGATTTAGTAGCCATTAAATCAACATTATCCTTCCAATTAGACCTTAATGATTGAATATAACTCTTCCTTCTAATCAGCTCCCAAACACTAGTAGCAAATGAACATTGAAAGAACAGATGATCATGTGAATCCATACATTGACTACATAAGGAGCATCTCATATTACTATCATTATTCCACTGAAATAACCTATCTTGAGTTTGTAATCTACCCAAAATGGCCATCCATAGTACAAAAGAATGACTTGGAATGCACTGTGAGAACTAAACAATTTTAAACCAGTTGACATTAGGCTGATTTTCTCTAAAGTCTTCCCAAACCTGTCTTGTTGAGTAACTTTTCAACTGACCTTTCTGACTTCTCCATACAACTTTATCATCATTATCATTAAACACTGGAACATGTATCTTAGTAACATCAGGAAACTTAGATTCCTACACATCATTCCAAATCCACTGATTATCAATAACCATATCATATACAGAAGCAATGCTTTTAAATCTTGCATCATAGATGTCTCTTCTACTAATGATCTGACTAAGAGGACCAATATCACACCATTTATCATTCCAAACAGAAACTTTCCTCCCATTACCTATCTTGAACTGAATATGCTTTTTAACCTTATCTCTCAGCCCAATAAGATTTTTCCAATTCCAACTATCATTATACTCAGTGTTCACCTCCTAAAAACTTATCCCTCTCAACTTAATCAAATGAACCCATTTTACCCATAGACTTTCTTTATTAGCAGCAATGTTCCAAATGTGTTTAGTGAGAAGCACTTCATTCTATTTACCCAGATCTTTAAATCCAAGACTCCCTGCATCTTTGGCTTGCATAAGGTTTTCCAAGCAATCTTAGCTTTTCCTCTTCCTAATTCACCTTGACACCACAGAAAACCCTTAAGAACTTTTTCAATATCTTTAACTGTTGATTTTGGTAAAAGAAAGACCGAAGCCCAATAAATTTGCATAGACCCTAACACAAAAGCAATTAGTTGAACTCTGCCAGCATAAGAAAGCATCTTATTTTTCCAATCATTCACTTTAGTTTTGACCGTATCCAACAGTTGTTTGTATTCACTTTTCCCCAATCTTTTAGTAATTAAAGGAACACCAAGGTATTTAACAGGAAACACTCCAACTTTGAAAGGTACAATATTCTGAATACTTCTCTGTTCTCCACTTGTCACATTGCTAAAGAAGATAGTACTTTTCTCCAAATTAGCCACCAATCCAGAAACTTTACTAAAAACTTCCAAAGCATTCTTTATAACATTGACTGAATCACCACTTCCATGACACAAAACCAATAAATCATCAGCAAAGCAAAGATGAGTCAACTTTAAGTCTTTACAGCCTGCATGATACTTGAACTTGGGAGCTTGGTTGATTTTATGAGCCATGATTAGAGTAAAAACTTCCATAACCAGGGTAAAAAGATATGGAGATATAGGATCTCCCTGCCTGAGACCCCTTCCACCTTTAAAATATCCATTAACATCTCCATTCAAGTAAATAGAGAAAGCAGAAGAAGATACACAAGTAATGATCCAATCAACCATTATAGTATGGAAACCAAACTTCAGAAGAATGCTTTTAAGAAATGTCCAACTTACAGTGTCATAAGCTTTGGCAATGTCAATTTTCAAAGCACATATTTTAGATCCACCTTTCCTGTTATACCCTTTTAACAACTCCTGAGTCAATAGAATATTATCATGAATACTCCTACCTTGTATAAAAGCACTCTGGTTCAGATTAACCAACTTATCCAGACTGCTTTTGATCCTATTAGTGAGAATTTTGCTTATACACTTATACAGGACATTACAACAAGCTATAGGTCTAAATTCATTGACAAATCTAGGTTGACTTACCTTAGGAATCAAAGCAATAACAGTGGAATTGACTTCACCCAATAGCTTACCAGACACAAAAAATTCCTTGATTGCTAAACAAACATCATTACCAACAATGCTCCATGCTTTTTTAAAGAAGTAAGCTGTATAGCCATCAGGACCTGGTGCTTTAGAATCATTGATATCAAACATTGCATCCTTGATCTCTTTGTCAGTAATTTCCTTAATCATATCCAAAGCTTCTTCATGATTGAGAGTCTTACTGAAAATATCACCAATAGAATCCAAATGATCCACAGGTCTTTCTTTCCCAATAAAATTCTCAAAATGATTAACAAACTCTTTAGTCATTTGATCACCCTCAACAACTTCTCCCAAAGCATTCTGAATATTAAGAATTCTATTCATATGCTTTTTACTTTTAACCACATTATGAAAATAAGCAGTATTCTTATCTCCTTCACATAACCAATCAACTTTTGCACATTGAAAAAGAAGTTTTTCCTCATCACCTACAGCTTCATTATAACTTTCAAGAATTTCTGCAGCTAATTTTTTCTTCACAGCATCATGAGGAAACTTATCCACATCTATCTGAGCTGATTTAAGATCACTTCTAAGCTTAATGACTTTATCAAACAAATTCCCATTCTTCCAATTCATATTATTAAGATGTCTTTTCAAAAGCTTTAAGTTTTTAACCAACTGATACATATAGAACCCATGAATTTCTTCTTCCCAAACTTTTTTGACCAAAGGTAAGAATTCACTCTTGTCTGCAACATAATTTGCAAACTTGAAAGATCTTCTTTTTTTCACCATATTATTAGGAATCACCAAAACAGCAGGGCTATGGTCAGAAACAAGAAAAGGGTGAAAAACAGCATAAGCCTGACTATACTTATTGATGAACACCTCATTTGCCATAATTCTATCAAGTTTCTTTAAAACACTAGTACTAGGTTTAGAAGGAGATTTAATCCATGTATAATGCAACCCTGTTCTGCAAACATCCTCTACTTCAATATTATTCACACAGTCAATAAACTCTTGCATATCACTAGTGATAGTGGACTTACCAGCAGAGTGTTCATCAATCTTAAGAGTCACATTAAAATCACCCATAATAATCCAAGGAGTACCACTAGTAACACATTTAGCAATTTGTAACTCTCTCCAAAGACATCTCCTATTCATACCATGATTATCAGCATAAACAAAACTACAATATATCTTCTCATGAGAGTGAATATCCTCAATTAAACAGAACATCATTTGCCTAGTAGATTGAATAACCATCACATCCACAGTATTCCTATTCCAACCCACAGTAATCGTGCATCCTCCATTACAATGACTAATATTGGAAACCCACTCCCATTGACCATAAACTTTGTCACAAACCTTCCGCAGCTTAGTAACTTTTACATGGGTCTAAATTCTCTTTTATGCGCAGAGTATTATGGAAACTATGTAGAAACAAGCCTAACGAATCTTTACAACATGCTATTCTAGTGCAAAAACGAATTAAAGATGCTTAATCCCGTCCTCATGGCTAAAAGGTAATGGCACTGACTTGACAGCTCGAAACTTTCCAACATTGTTCAAATGTTCATTCTCCAACCTGAATTATTTACTATAATGTTAGATTATGTTATCATAATATTGTGATTATGTATTTAGTATTTACAGTTAGGGTTGAACTTAGACCTGAAAAAATTCCATATACCACGCCGAATGATCTCCAAACATGCAACTATTGCAATCATGGCATTTTCATGCAGGAAAGCGGTATCAGTGAAATTCAGTACCGTTTGCATCCAGGCAAGTCTCAGTATCACATTCAATACCTGCAAATTAGCCCATGTAGATTAAGATCTGAAAGTTTATAAAATAGATAGATGGGGCATCATATTATATGTACTGCGGTTATCCGTTATCTATTAAGAGCAGTAATTACCATTGCTATGAAGTAGATGGACCGTTTAGGCAAAATGAGCTTATCTCTTAACCACGGATTCTCAGAATTCCTGCATAGCAGACCCCAATCCTTCACTATATCCCAATATGTACTGAATATTGTTGCAAATACTGAGGTAGATATTGCAATAATTTGCAAGGTAATCCCTTGCTTTTGAGTATGAATTGTTCTTGCAACAACAGCAACAATGATGGAAAAGTATTTAATTCCATTCAGAGCTTGTGATGAATCATGCCCTTCACACAAGCGGCGTAGGCACTATACATCCATATAGACAACACTTAAAAAATATTTATACGGAGTATTAATAACAAGTTGACAATGCATTGTAGATCATATATGTACCTGTAGGACTCGAATCCAATATGGGATAACAGCAATAACTATATACATAATATCATAAACATCACTCTCATTGCAAGTTTGTGCATTCCTTTTCTTGAAATCCCCCCAACCATAGTAGCATACATAAAACTGCAAATTCCTCAATAACTGAACCTGTAAACATAGAAAAATAATAATAATTAAAAAAAATGAAAAAAAAAAAAATCAAATGATATTTGGTTCATTGATAAAGCATGATAATTTTTTGCAGCTGGATGTGAATCCTACCTGACTAGTAAATTGATCGGCCACAAAGAAATCAGGTAAAGTGACTGTATAAAAAGGAGCACAAATGCAGTGCCATAAACAGACCAAGAGGAAGTAACGGTTTGCGCGATAGAAGATGTTAAACGGACAAAATGCTATCAAAAGCACAAGCTGCAAGACGTAGTTTACAATTAACTTAGAAACATGAATACATAAATACTTTTAAGATACAAGGCCAAAAGAGGAAGTTCTTACAATGACCAAGCCTAGGGGGACTAATTCAGTTAAAGCTTTGTAACTTTGAGTATTCTGATCCATTTGCATTTCAAGGTTTGAGAGTATCCCTGCAAGAGTGAGTACAGATAGCCCAGAACCAAGTAGTAGGATTTCTTTAAAACCCAGTTCTGTACCCGCTTTGAATCCAAATATAAAGGAGTAATTGACTCGATAACGCGTCCAGTAATATACATTTCCAGCATACATCAACAGATGCAACACTAGAAATCCGAACAAACTGTATAGTGGAAATATGGTATTCATGTATGGAGTTCGACCTTCACTCTTAAGAAGATCTCTAGCGTGTATAACTGCAATAATTGCCACCACAAGTGCTAAAGAGCATCCAAAGAAGCAACCTGCGCGGGAAGATACATTTGTGAGTTTTACTATACAAGTCAATATAAGGTTTATATCACAGGATGCTCAAATACTTACCCACGAAAAAAGTTACCCTATGTCTCTCTCTTTTAGCTTTAGGCCTTAACGTGTTCATTGCCTGATGACGATTCCCATTACAGAAATGCTTAACGAATGCTGCTTCTACCCTATCTATGAGCTTAGCAACCTGAAGCAATTCTTGATTATATATTAAACCCGCCATTATATATTCAAAATGATCAAGTGCAATTACTTATAATATAGTAATATACCTCAGCAGATTGGCTCAAGTAAGATTCTTCAATCATTTGTAAGTACGCATCTGATGCATTTCTTGATGTGATCTGCACGAACAACTCAGGTCACGAGTTGTAACGCTGTAAGACACATATGAGGAAAAAAAGACGAACCCCTAACCTTATCATACTTCTTCATTATCTTAGAGAATGCCAATTGATTCAGGAAGCTGGAATTGAAAAGCCCAAGATACAGGTCAGTTATATTTTGGAGTCAAAAGTCTTTCAGATGAAAAAAGTGGTTTATTAGTCCTTACGCATAGTTCTTTAGAAACCGAAGCTTCTCATGGAACTCAACAAAAGCCTGCTTCAACTTTCCTTGTGCATCTTTGAGTTCATTTTTATTGAAATTAAAATCTGATTTCAAAAGATGGAAAACACTTTTCATGGTAGATAGTGGTGTTTCGGTCGTGGCATTGATCTTTACTTGATTCAAAACTTCTAAAGAAGCCATATGGTATTCCTTTCCATCACCCGATCTCTCCTCTTGTTTTTCTTGACTCATCTCGGATTCTTTAATCGTCTCCAATGGGTATGAACCTTAAATGCATCACAAATCATTTAATACATTCTTTAATTCAAACATCATCCATATCCATATGCGCAGGTCATGTTGGTATCCAATAAGATTGTCATGTGGCCAACTAACTGGATATTGACATGAATTGCTCATATGGGTATGCATATTGCATATAATACAACTACAAATGGCCAACGTCTGCCTAGCAGAGTTGGTCAGGAGGCTCTTCCCCATGCGAGAGGTCTCGAGTTCGAGTCTCCCTATGGTGGTTTCCTCATGCACTAACTATATCTGCACTTACTCATTCTAAAAAACATACAACTACAAATGTCTTTTTTATCTACAAACTACCTGTGTTTGCTTGATTGATGAAGGGCGAAACAGCAACAGCATAAGGATCGTTGACTTTAATCCGAAGAGCAATGAAAGCATCCATTTGTATATTCAACTCTTCAGCCTGTTTCACCACCTCCTCAACTTTCTCTCTATAAAAACTATTAACTTTATTAAACTCATGATCAAGTCTTTTAAAGAAAACAAGTTCGAATTCTCCGCCATCCTCGGAAGACCGAAGAAAAACCGTTTGGTAACTCCTGCTATCTTGATCCCCTTGTTCTTCATCTGCTTCTTGCATTGCACTTACAAGAATGACTTCATCTTCTTTATTTTTTTTAGGACTAGTGTTACCATAACGACTAGTTAGTCCACTAAATGCTCTAAAAAGAGACACCCTTCTTTTTAAAGAGGCTGACTGACGTGGGTTCACCGGTGCTGACGTGGTCAGCCGACGCCGAAAAATCAAGATTTCTTTCAAAAGAGTCTTGAGATAGTTGTAGTTCATGTATGCTTCTTGCCATTCTGGCACCATTTGTGATGCAAACTCTTTTCCAAACTTCATTTCACTAAACCAAAACACCCACAAATAAATAAATAAATAAATGTCCCAGAATTAAACCTCGTGTATGGATATTTAAAAGGTTAAAGTGTTGAAGAAGTAAGGAAGAACATTCATATGTGTGTGTTTAATGTGTGTTTTGTTTTCACATTCATTATCTTCAAGATTTTGAATAGACCAAGCTGCTTACAGCTTTTATTATGTGTTTTTGCTTAAATATTTGTAATTTTGTACGTATAAAAGAATGAATCAATAAGAGTTGGTCAGTAAGTCAAGTTGATTTAATTTCCAACATAAATTAACAATCTTTGTCTACTTCTTGGTAAGAGATATATTTAAATAAAGCTTTAAAACACAATGACAACTGACAATAGTTGACTACATTTTTGGTCCTTGTGTTTTGCCAGTATTATATTTTCAGTCTATATTTTTGAAAAGTATCGGATACTATCTTAAAATGAAACACTTATTACAGGTTTTGTCTAATTTTCTTGACTGTTAGTTTGACTAGTTAAAATTACCTCGTATTATGACTAAAATATCCTACCTTCATTCATTCATTTATTTATTCATTTCTATTATTAATAATAAAATTATTTTGATTATTATTTATAGAGTAAATTGCAAAAAATGTCCTTAAACTTTGCAAAAAATGCAAAAAAATGTCTTAAAAAAATTGCAAGAAATGTCCCTAACATTTCATTTTTCTGCAAGTTATGCCTTTCAAGGATTGTTATAGCTGCAAATTCTTGTTTTTGGCTAACTTTAGTTAACTTTTTGACGTTAATGGCGTGTGAAGTGACTAATTTACCCTCCTCTTCATCCCACAATTACTTTTCTTTTAATTTTCAATTTTATCTCTCACCACCACACGACATCACCACCACCCTCCACCACCACCACCCTCTACCACCACACAACCACCACCACCACCCTCCACCACACGAACTGCTAGAAATTCAGTACGATGATTAGTAACTTTTGTATATCATATACTAAAATATCTAGTTGAGTTTGATGATTAGTGACTGTTATGTCAAATATACTACTAGTCAACGAGAAGGGTGATTTTAGATAGGAGTTTTTTTCTCAAGTTGCTTTATTCTAAGCTATCACTACATCTTTTGTGATCGTGCATATATATGTTTGTCAAGCTATTAAATTGACTTCGACTGCAGGACGACCAGAACGGTCAGGTCAATGAAAGATCTTCTAATGTCATCTCGAGATTCTTCACCTGTCAGAGAGAGAACTGGTTTGAATTTCTCTTCAATGAAGTCATTAGTACTGAGGGATAAGGAAAATAACATTGATATGGAGTTTGGTGCTGAACAGAAAGTCGTGTCTCTATCCAATTCACTTCTTGGTGCAGGTAGATTCTTTGTTTTGGTGAATGTTTCTAGCCAAAAAGAAATTTGTTGGCTCTTGATGATTGTCCAATTTTTTGCAAGATACTTGCAGAAGGACATCTTTCTGGAAGGGATAGTTGTAAGTTGGAGACAAATACAATTACATCGTTGCGTAAAGACCTTCATGGTGCTCCACCTAACAGCTTTGTTGTAGAGCTTGCTGAAGCCATTGGATGTTATAAAACTATAAGGAAAATGGCATCATTTTGGTGCAGGATTGTTTCAGAAGTAAGTGAGTTGCTTTAATTTTATAATCTTAGAACTAAACATATATTGAAGGGTCACAGTTATCACATGCCTTGATGAGAAAAACACTCTTTGTTATCATTTTGTTTGTTTTCCTCTAACTGCATAACCTGTTAGAGTTCTAGCATAATCCAAGTTGACCCATTTTTATGTAAATGGGTCAAAATGCCATCTCTGGTCATGTAAAATTACTCAAGTCTTGGTGTTTTATGAACTTTTTGTGTGCAGTTGAGAAGACTATGATCTGAAGGACAACATATTTTTGGTAAAGTTCCAGATCTAAATTGTTGTTACTGTATCAGAAGTTGCAACTCATCAATTGTTGTATCTCTAGCAAACACCTGCGTGCTATTGCCACAGAATCACTGGATTCCATCTTAACACAAGCTAATCTTAATGGTCACGTGTCAACATTAAATGGAGAAACTGACCTCATGTATGCCAGAGTTAGCTCTGGAGAGCTCGTACTTCGATTGGGAGCTGATAGACAATGTGAAAATCTAACACTTTTGGGAACTGGTGAACCTGTGTATGCCCCGGTTATGTAGGTATGATCAGTATAAATGCTCACTGTATTTTGATGTTGTGTTAGACTGATGCATTTTATGTATCTAAATTATGGACAAGTTTTCTAGGATTTTATTATATGAGTACACTAGTATTGTTATATGGATTACTATTAAGAGTGCTTGGCATCGTGTTTTGGAAGTGATTATACGATTATTGCGTCAAGTCAAATGAGTTACTGCTGTTTAGGTAAGATCTATGTTTTTGTTTGTGTTTGTACACTCGTAGGTATGGACTACATATTTGTGTTTGTAGACTTGTGTGTTTTTGTTTGTGCTTGTGTAACGAGAGAGAAATAGAGACATGCATGAGTGAAGGGAGAAAAGAATGTGTTTTTGTTTGTAGTTACCTGAAGAGAAAACGGTGAGTGAGTGATTTTGTGAAATGACTAAAAGTCTAAAACAATTGCGAAGTGTGTTCATTTTTAGACATGATATTATACTTTTTAAAAATTTGGACTGAAAATGGAACACCCGGTAAACCACAAGGACAAAAAGGGATTTGACAAATACGACATTTATTTATGGCATAAAATATGCAAAAGTTTCTATTGATTCTTAAGCATGCTTATGTTATATATATATATATATATATATATATATATATATATATATAGGGTAGGGTTCTAGATAAAAGTGCATTTCGGTAGAAAAGTGAGAAAATAACTGTGATGCACTAAAATAAACACTGTGATGCACCGTTTTTTCTTTTAATTGTGATGCACTAAAATAAAAATTTGTGCATCACAGTTATTTTCTCACTTTTCTACCGAAATGCACTTTTCTCTTGAACCGAACAATATATATATAGGATCAAACAGGAAGAATATATATATATATATATATATATATATATATATATATATATATATATATATATATATATATATATATATATATATATATATATATATATATAGGATCAAACAGGAAGAATAATTAAAATAGGAATGATAAGAAGTAACCACAACCACACATTTCAGATGCACCTACAAAAGTGGATGCATCTTCCTTCAAAATTTCCTTCCTAATTTGAAATGTGTGACTAGAATTACTTCTTATCATTCTTATTTTAATTATTCTTCTTACTTTATCTATTTCCTATATATATATATATATATATATATATATATATATATATATATATATATATATATATATGAGAATATATTAGCTACAATTTATTGTAGCTAATTGGCTACAATTTTAGGTTATAAAATGTGGGTCTCTGATTCTTTTTGTAGGTCCTGATTATTTTCTGTGGGTCCCTGATTTATTGCTAGTTTAATTTTTGTGAATGATTGTACCCAACTGGCTACAATAATTGTAGCCAAGATTTCTCATATATATATATATATATATATATATATATATATATATATATATATATATATTATGGCATAAAATATGCAAAAGTTTCTATTGATTCTTAGCATGCTTGGTGAACGTGTGGCTTTAAAAGAGCTAATAATTATGATGCTAACAAATTAACGATAGGGTTGTCGAGTTAGTTAGGGGTGGCAACCTTGCCTAAGGTTGTCTCAACTTTTGATGCAAACAACCAATCACCTAGTTCCAACACATTTTATTTCTAAAATTGCTTCAACATGAATTTTAAGTGACAATCTTGGTCTCCAAAATACTAATTATTATTATTATTATTATTATTATTATTATTATTATTATTATTTGAGTCAATGCATCAAACGGCTACCCCATTTAATTCCAACGTTCAAATTTTACCTAGAATTCCTCCCCACCGATTCGGTGAACTCTCCCATTTGCAGCACCGATCTAGCCATGCCGAAGGACTGGTAGTCCTAGTCGCCGATCGGCAAGCCATGTCGATCCCTATTTGCCGCAAGATAGACACTGCCCTTACTACTACCGCCAATTTGTTTTAGAATGCTACGACAATACTAAATCATGACCAGGGACGGAGCCAGTGGGGGGGGGGGGGGGCTGGCGGGTGTTCGGCCCCCCTCAACCGGCCAGCTAGAGTCGTTTGTAGCTTTGTTTCTGGCCTACGGTTTGTGTCAATCTAGCCCTTCCAATCACCCATATCTAAACATACATACATACTCTCATGATGCTTGTTTGATTTAACTACTTATTGCAGTCACTCAATTAAGCCATCATTGAATGGTAGACACAGTGCGTTATGAAGAAGAAGAGATAAATGAGTGAAGAGAGAAACGGTGGGTTATGAAGGAGAAGAAAAATGACTGAAGAGAGAGACGGTGAGTTATGAAAAAGAAAGATAAATAAGTCAAAGATAGAGATAAAAAGTGAGTGGCCATTATAATAACTTGCTTGACTTTTATATTCCATGTATAATTCTTTTGTTTGTTTCAAAACTTAAGCATCACAATTACTCCGTATAATCTTTTTTATTTATTTATGTGTTTTAGTTATAATATATAGAGTAAACTTCAAAATACATCTATGTGGTTTATCCAATTTCGCACCATACATCCTTCTTGAAAAAGTTGTAACAAATACATCCCTCCGTTAGTAAAAGTAAACCAATATACATCCCTCAGTTAAAAAAAGGACTAACGGTGCAAATTTTTTCTCCGTTATCTCCTAACGAGATAGAGCACATTGCACCGTTAGTCTTCTGGGTTAACGGTATTTGCACCGTTAGTCCTTTTCTTTCATTTTTTAAGTTAAAAAAATTTAAAATTAAAAAAAAAAATTAAAATAAAAAAAAGGGAAAAAAAATTTAAAAATTAATTTTTTTTAAGTTAATATTTAAAAAAAAATCAAAATTTTTTAAAAAAATTAATATTTGCGAAAAAATTTTTTTTTTTTTATAAATACTAATTTTTTAAAAAAATTAAAAAAAAGGAAAAAAATTTTAAAAAATTAATTTGTTTTAAAGTTAATATTTAAAAAAATCAAAATTTTTTAAAAAAATTAATATTTGTGAAAAAAAATAAATTTTTTTTATAAATACGCATTTTTTTTAAAAATTAAAAAAAGGAAAAAAAATTTAAAAAATTAATTTTTTTTAAAGTTAATATTTTAAAAAAATCAAAATTTAAAAAAAAAAATATTTGCAAAAAAAAATTAAAATTTTTTTTATAAAAAAAATTAAAATTTTTTTTATAAAAAAAAAATTAATTTTTTTTTAAAAATTAATATTTATAAAAAAAATTTTAATTTTTTAAAATTTTTTCCTTTTTTTTTAATTTTAACTTTTTTTTAATTTTAAAATTTTTTAACTTAAAAAATGAAAGAAAAGGACTAACGGTGCAAATACCGTTAACCCAGAGGACTAACGGTGCAATGTGCTCTATCTCGTTAGGAGATAACGGAGAAAAAATTTGTACCGTTAGTCCTTTTTTTAACTGCGGGATGTATATTGGTTCACTTTTACTAACAGAGAGATGTATTTGTTACAACTTTTTCGAGAGGGATGTATGGTGCGAAATTGGGTAAACTACAGGGATGTATTTTGAAGTTTACTCTAATATATAAATATCAATCTATAAAATATCGTTACTAATTTATAATCGTTACTAATTTATAATGAAGTTCGGCCCCCCTTAATCTCAAATCCTGGCTCCGTCTCTGATCATGACCATTGACCCGTCATTATATTTCACAAGGATCTAACACGGATGCGTGTCACGACTAAGCCAAAAAACACGAAGACACATTAGTACCAAGTTATCTTCTCCTCTTACTATTTCTCCCTCAGTTTTTTCTCTTGAAATTATCTTACTATTTCTCCCTCAATTTTTTTCTCTTGAAAATCACCAAAAAGATAGGAAAATCTTATAAACAATTCGGTTCAACAACTTAATACGAGCATTACTTATACAATTACTAATTAATAATAGGTGTTTCCAAAATGGGTCAATAAATAATTGTTTTGTTTGGTAAGGAAAAAAAAAGAAAAAAAAGTACTCCGTTTTTTTTTTTTTTTTTTTTTCCTCATATAAAAAAAGGGCTTCCATAGATTTTTCTTAAAAGGACATGCTTCATATTGTTAAAAAATTACTCTTACCTTTACAATCAAGTGTTAATTAACTAATGCATTTGGTCTAATAGTATGTGAGTAGACACTAATCTAAAAGTTGTGAGTTCAAACATTGCTAAAAGCATTTGTGAAATATATTATAAAATAGATAATACAGGTATAAAAGAAAATTGATTTTCGAGTTAATTGCATAAATCGTTCTTGAACTTTGGCCAAATTGCATGTTTCGTCCTAACCATTTTGAAAGTGCAAAAATTGTTCATGTGAGAAACCTTTGAGTAAATTTCCGTCTCTAATTGGGATGAAACATGTAATTTGGCACTTTTGAAACATGCAATTTTCGTCTCAATCAGGGACGAAAATTTGCTCAAAAGTTTCCCACATGAACGATTTTTGCACTTTCGTAATGGTTGAGATGAAACATGCAATTTAGCCAAAGTTCAAAGACGATTTATGCAATTAACTCTTGATTTTCAAACAAAAAACCATCAAGTGTTAATTTATCACCCTCATGCCTCTCATTAGCATAGCAATATAAGGACACATAATAGTTTCACATTTTCACGTGGTCAACCATTATGGATTATGGACACATATTTGAGGATTTGGTCCAAGAGTCATTATACACATCTATCGTCCTCTCTGTCACCGGCGGCCTGTCCCCATCGGTCGATGACACCTTCAAAGTGGTGAAAGAGCTACCGTACCAATCTTGTATTTAAATATTAGAAAACCACAATTATTAAATCATTTTTTGAGAAAGTCAATACTGAAGAAACAATTTCGGCGTATACCAATCAATATTATATAGTTGATGATTTTATGAAATTTAGTCCAACTAACATCTTATGGATAATTTATAATGATAATTTAATTTCAAGTCTGTGACATGTATTATTATGGATTTAAGATCATTTGATACCAATGGATTAATTTTCACCTTCTATCTTTATTTGATCTAATTTATAAAATTAATCTCGACAATTTAAAAAACTAAATTTCATTCTTTTTTTTTTTCAAATATTAATATCTTTCAAACCGTTTATCTTTAAGCGAAAAAAATATAACATTACGACGAGTATTTAATTATCTTTCTATAGATAGGCACTTTGATATATTTTTGACAAAAAATTTTCGTTTTTTTCACTTTTTTTTCGTTATCGAAAGGTAACGGAAAAAAAGGTGAAAAAACAATTTTTCTTGTCGAATGTGTATCAAAGTGCCCGTTTATAGCAAGATAATTAAATGCTCGTCGCGACGGTGTTATTATTTTCGTTTAACAGTTTAAGATATATTTAAATTATAAAAAATATGTGAAATATTAAAATACTTTTAATCTCAACAATTGATATCTTTTTAGATGCATGATGTGGATGAATCCTTTGGTATATATAAAAAGTTTGGTATGTAAAATAACACATTATTATATACATTTACTTTTTTTCAATGATGAAACTACTTGCATAACAAAATTAAATTTAATAACCACTTGTACTCCGTACTAAATATGACCTATTGGTACTTTTTTTTTGTTTATTTGATCTTAAAGTAAAAATATACCGTTCGTCCCTAAACTTGTCAAAACACATAATATTGGATCGTACATTGTTTTTTTTGTTTCACCGTGAGTCCGTATTCCATGTTTTGTGATCATGTTGAGTCCATTTGACTTTTATTTCTCGGTCAATTCAAAATAAGTGAGGGCATAATCGTCTTTTTACTATTACGTACTAGTTAAAATGTTTCCATTTCCCTATATTACTCTTCTACCATAATTTTTGTAACACCCCCTAATTTGTAATGTGGCAGCGGAATAGTAATTAGGGTGTTACGGTCAGGATCGAAGTCATAATGATAGAAAACGGCTCGATAGAGATGTTTTAAAAATATAAGTTCATTAATAAAGATTCGAATACAAAAGGTCACATTCAAAGTATTATAATAAAAGTCTTGATGTTTTAAACTAAATCAAACATCTTTTATTTTACACCATTATTTAGATAAAGTAGATAAGTTTTGAAGTTTTCGCCCGTTTCATGCTTGCTTCCCCTGCTAAATACCTGAGATAACATGTTTAAAAGTCAACAAAAATGTTGAGTGATATCATAGAGTTTGAATTTAGTAATCATTTTGATACACAAGTAAGATTGTATTGGAAATACAATCAGTTAAAAATTGATATTGCAGTATATATTGCTCTAAGTCTCATGACACGCAAAACATTAACAAATACCATAAATACGGAGGTGTTATCAAATTCATGATAATATTGCCCTCATGTAATAGGTGATTTGCCAATTCCTATTTTTACTCAAATATAATATATCACGACTAATACGACTAACCACATGCATAATGGCATTCCGTCAAGTATTAATGGGATAGGCTGTCAAACCTTAAATAGATCTATTCATTATATTCGCGCTAACATAACAGTGATTAATGGCTCATGATCAAGGGTCTTTTGGCAATAGGTAACTTAGGCATATATCAAGTCAGGTAGCATACAGAAAATTACTTGTGATCTGTTTATAATATGTATCCCCCTCACGGAGTTTGAAAATAAGTAAATGTGAGGCTATGACTCACCTTGATTGATACTGAAATGAAGAAAATAAAGTCGGACGAATTTATGATAATGGCTTCGAAATACAACCTGATCAATAGATTTATCTGAGAATTTGACCAAATACTATTTGGTAAATACGAAATGAATAACGAATAATAATTATTCGTCATGATGAATAGATGATGTGCAGTGTAATTCTTATGCTATGCATGATATGAAAAAATACGTTATTTAAATTATCCATCGAAGTTTTACCTTTTTAACCATAGATAATAATATTAGATTTGAAATATCGTTATATATATTATTAAGTTACGTTATATAATATATATAAATAAAAATGAAAGTTTAAATGCATATGAAATAAATTTACGAAAATAGAAAATAAGTAAGAATGTTAAATAGAATAGGTGTAGTCCTTGTCCTTTTCCAATTTTACCATTTTTACTCTAACGACGTTAGCGTTACACCGTTAGTCCTTTACATATATAAATTACAATTATAGTCCTCTAATTGTCCAATAGTCAAACCTAGGTTTAGGATATTAACTATTATCAATTTTTACCCTCATGGTTCTGTTTTTACAGTTTTAGTTCTCACTTTTCAATATTTAGAATTTTAGTCCTTCGAGGTATCGTCGCGTTACATTTTTATTCCAAAGTCATAAAAATGATTAGAAAAATTATCTAAAATTTTCCAAGACTTATTTAATAAATATCAAGCTTATTTTAACTGCTTATTTGGTTAAAAGCTTATTTTTCAGCTTATGGGCCTTTAACGAGTGAAATTTAAGTTTAAGGCCCATTAAAGTTTTGAAAACCGTGCATCGTGAGACGAATTGAGCTCATCAAAAATATCATTTTTCATGTTCTAAATTCGTATCAAAAGTCGTAAATAAGCTAGCTTATCTGAAAAGCTTAAAAACAGCTTATTGGGCTTTAAGGCCCAACTCGCTTATTTTGTGACAGTTTTAAGAACGAGTTTTGCAATTCACTTTGGTGAAAATAGAGTGTCGAGACGTGAGTATCTTTACAAGTTATCTAAATGAAATTGGTAGTTAGCTAGGTGGTCTATCGAGTGGTGTAAAAATATAGTATGCTTGTTAAGCTAGATTTCATTTTATACATTCGTTTTATGAGCTACATGGGACGTGTTTATATATAAGTTAAAGACTTAGAATATTTCTAAGTGTTTATATAGTTTTAATTCGATTAAGCATGGTTCAAAATGAGTTCGTAATATGCATGTGAAGTAAAAACTAACGTGAAATATGAGTGTGTCGTGACTCCTAGGCCTTTCAAGATAGAGGCTAGTCACATGACGTGTACTATATGATAATATATACGTAAAAATTATATATAAAACTTATATACAATCGATAAAACATATATATGGTGCATGGAATATATTGAACGTGTGAAATGAATTGAAAAGAGGTTGAAACAACTTACTACATCTCTTGGGTGGTAGAGAGTCGAGAGTGGAAGAATGAAGCACAAGAAACAATGACTTTCGATTATAACCCAAAGTAATAGTCGAATATATCAAACCCGATTATCCTTTCTTGCTTCCAAACGATCTTGTAACAACTTCTGGCCTTCAAGAGAGAATTTTTAGGAAGTTTTGAGAGTTTGAAAGTGTATGGTGAATGATAGAAACGAGTGCATGAACAAGGAGTATATATGGTGACTTTTTATAACACGTAAGTGTAATATTTTTCAAGGAAACCAAAAATACTATGCAATGTCAGTAACTATAGGTTCCTAGGATGAGTTTTAAACTTATAGTAACACTTGAGAGTGCTTGAAATAAGGTGGATGTCTTGGTGATTCACTAGTATGTCGACCAACATATTTATTTTATACACGAATTGAGTAATCGTGTACAACTTGAATATAGCTGATCATTATTGACATTTAAACATGAAAACATGTTAGAAATGTTATTAGGAATACTTAGGAATAAACGGGAAACAAAACGGTTAAGAATTGAGTTTATTACATATCGATTGGATTGAGTTTTTGTCGAACACTTTGCCTCTTAAAAACGTATCAAACGTCGTCCTATGAACATGATACTCGACATACTAATATTTGGCTAGGTGATGAATGAGGTGGTGTAAAAATATATATGTGTCGTGTGAAAGAATCAAGAATACGAGAGGCATTTTGGAGCTTGATTACTAGTCGATCTTGTGAAATATTATGAATTGGAGTTGGGCTTGTACTTTGGGCATATGAATAGTAACAGGTCGGCTGAAAAGAGTTGGGCTGAGAATTGATTAAGGGTCCGTTTGATATTAATTAAGGATTAGTGAAATTTAATTAGGATTAAATGAAATATTTAGGTTTCGAGTAACGTGTCGAGGATTGGTCCTGTCATTTCGTGAATTATATTATGTCGTGATAACGACTAATTAATATAATAAAAAAAATTTCAAATTTTTCTGTAATAATGGGAATTAGTACGGTAACGAAAGATTATTTATTTAATAACGATATAATTACAAGAAATTTTTACAAGGTTCTATAGTACCCACTTGTCATTCTGAATTTCGTCCCGAAATTCGATTTTAAGAAATCTAACAAGTGTGATCTATGAAAATAAATGTGGATATTTCTCACGGAATCTATCTTCTCGTTCCCATGTGTAAGTTGGTCCTCGCTTTGAGTCCCATCTAACCTTTACAATGGGGATACGATTCTGTTTGAGTTGTTTTATTTCTCTATCCATTATTTCCACAGGCTCTTCTGTGAACACTAGTTTGTCATCCAATCTAATCTCCTTTAGTGGAATGACGAGAGTTTCGTCAGACAAACATTTCTTGAGTTGTGATACGTGAAACGTAGGATGTACCCTACTGAGTTCTTCCGGAAGTTCTAACTTATAAGCAACTGGACCAATTCTCTCCAGAATTTTGAAAGGTCCAATGTACCTTGGATTTAACTTTCCACGTCTTCCAAAACAGATCATTCCCTTCCAGGGAGAAACTTTTAACATAACTCTGTCTCCTACTTGAAATTCCATAGGCTTTCTCCTGACATCAACATAACTCTTCTGTCTGTCACGAGCAGCTTGTAAGCGTTGCTTGATTTGGAATATCTTCTCGGTCGTGTCATGTATTAATTCTGGTCCGGTGAGTTACATATCACCAACTTCTGTCCAACAGACTAGTGATCTGCACTTTCTTCCGTAAAGTGCCTCGAAAGGTGCAGCTTTTATGCTGGCATGATAGCTGTTATTGTAAGAGAATTCAACTAATGGCAAGTGTTTATCCCAACCTTTTCCGAAATCAATTACACATGCTCGGAGCATATCTTCCAAGGTTTGGATTGTTCTTTCACTTTGTCCATCGGTTTGCGGATGATAAGCGGTGCTCATATCTAAACGAGTACCAAGAGATTTCTGTAGAGATTCCTAAAATCTTGAGGTGAATCGGCTATCTCTATAAGAAATAATGGATATCGGAACTCCATGTCTAATCACAATTTCCTTAAAATACAACTGAGCGAGTGTTTCCATCTCGTCAGTCTCCTTGATAGGTAGAAAATGTACAGACTTGGTTAATCGATCGATGATAACCCAGATTGTGTCCAACCCGGTCGAAGTCCTTGGTAATTTGGTAATAAAATCCATGGTGATTCGTTCCCATTTCCAGACAGGTATTTCTGGTTGCACGAGTAATCCTGATGGTTTCCGAGTCTCTACCTTTACTCTAGAACATGTTAAACATTTACCAACATACTCTGCGATATCAGCTTTCATATTTGGCCACCAATAAATCTTCTTAAGATCTTGATACATCTTATTAGAACCAGGATGAATAGAATATTTGGATTTATGAGATTTATGCATGATAAGGTCTCGAATACCTCCAAAGAGAGGAATCCAATATCTTTCCTTAAAACATAACATTCCATTATCTCTTCTCACAAATTCTTTTTCATTATTTGGCATTCTGTCAATCTTCTCTTCATTGTTTGACCTTCTGTCAATTTTCTCATATTGTCGGTTTTCTTCTTGGAGAGCTTCTGTTTGAGCTTTGATGATTTGAGCTGGAACTCTGGAAGTGGCGAATGAATTGTCATTCCTAGAGATCGAACTCTAAGAGGTTTAATTCTGTCTTTTCTGCTCAATGCGTCGGCTACGACATTCGCTTTACCAGGGTGGTAACGAATTTCACAGTCGTAGTCGTTGAGTAATTCCAACCATCTGCGTTGTCTCATGTTCAGCTCCTCCTGATCCAGTATATGTTGAAGACTCTTGTGATCGGTGAAACCCGTACACTTTGTACTGTATAGGTAATGTCTCCATATCTTAAGAGCAAAAACTACTGCTCCTAATTCTAGATCATGGGTGGTATAATTTTCTTCATTCTTCTTGAGCTGTCGTGAAGCATAAGCTATGACCTTGTCTCTTTGCATTAGTACCGCACCTAAACCATGATGAGATGTGTCACAATACACAACAAAGTCCTCATTTCCTTCCGGTAATGCTAATATTGGTGCTTCACAAAGCTTCTGTTTCAACAGTTGAAATGCTGAATCTTGCTTCTCTTCCCAGATGTACTTCTTGTTTTTCTGGGTGAGATCCATCAAAGGTTTTGCAATCTTTGAGAAACCTTCTATAAATCTCCGATAGTAACCGGCGAGACCTAAAAATTGACGAATTTCGGTTGGAGTGGTGGGTGATGTCCAACCTTTAACTGCTTCTATCTTCGCGGGATCTACATGGATACCTTGGTTGTTGATGATATGGCCTAAAAATTGAACGGTAGAAATCCAAAAATCACATTTGGAAAACTTGGCGTACAACTTTTCTTTCTTAAGTAACTCCAAAATAATCCTTAAGTGTTCGGCATGCTCTTCTTTATTGCGCGAGTAGATTAAGATGTCATCAATGAACACAATAACGAATTTATCCAAGTATGGTTTGCATACTCGGTTCATTAAATCCATGAACACTGCTGGTGCGTTGGTAAGACCAAATGGCATTACTTGAAATTCATAATGTCTGTACCGTATTCGATTTTTGAGTAAACACTAGATCCTTGTAATTGGTCAAATATATCATCGATCCTTGGTAATGGATATCGATTCTTCACCGTGAGTTTGTTCAACTCTCTGTAATCGATACACATTCAGAACGTTCCATCTTTCTTTTTGACGAATAGGATTGGTGCTCCCCAAGGGGATGAGCTTGGTTGGATAAATCCTTTATCTTATAGTTCTTTCAACTGTTCAGATAATTCTTTCATTTCGGAGGGTGCTAATCGATATGGTGCTTTTGCAACTGGTGCTGCTCCAGGCACTAAATCAATGCGAAATTCTACTTGTCGGGTTGGTGGAATTCCAGGCAAGTCTTCAGGAAATACTTCAGAAAATTCTTTTACAACTGGCACTTCATCAAGTTGTTTCTTCTTTTCTTTTTCTTCTCCTCCCGTTACTTGAATTTGGAATACATGGCATCCTTTGCTTATGTATTTCATCGTCTTGGCGTATGAGATAATATTGAATGAGGTTTTAGGTTTATCACCTTGGATGATTAAGGTTTCACCGTTGAGTGGAATTTGAATGACTTTCTCATCACAAATTATTCTGGCACGGTGTTTAGATAACCAATCCATGCCAATGATGACATCAAAACTTCCCAGTTGGATGGGCATGAGATCAATGGGGAAAGATTTACTTAGAAAAGTTAAGGTGCAATTTTTGATTAGGGTATTGGTACTTAGGATATTTCCATCTGCTATTTCTATTTCGTATATAGTATCTAGTTCTATGGGAGTAATATTTAGAATTGAGGCAAACGAAGTAGACACAAAGCTTTTATCTGCTCCAGAACCAAATAATATCTTAGCATCTTGTTGATTTAATAGGAACGTACCCGTAACAACATCAGGATTCTGAGTTGTGTTTCCATCACCGAGTACATATGCTCTTCCTCGGGCAACATTATTGGCATTCTTCGGACAGTGAGTTCTGTAATGTCCAACTTCACCACAACCATGGCACTTTACTGCTATCGGTTGTGTGTTGGCTCCAGTTGCTTGACAGTCCTTAGTCATGTGTCCAATTCTTCTGCAGTTGCCACAAGTAGCCTTACATGATCCGGTATGATGCATGTTGCACTTGTTACACGGGGGTAGAGTTCCAGCATAACCTTTACTTTCTGCGGGCACTGCTGCATAAGCTCTGGCAGCTTCTTGTCGACGATTCTGATGCTGATGATGAATACTGCGGTTCTGTTGTTGATCTCTGTTGCGGTTGCTGCTTTGATTGTTGTTGTTGTAGCTCCTGTTACCACTGTAGTTGTTGTTGTAGCTTCGGTTGTTGCTATTGTTGTTTCCGCGATTGTCAGCACTCCTCTTATGCTCATTGATCGTGGAGGTAGAACCTCTTTTGATCACCTGGGTCAACAATCTCTGTGCAAGTCCTATGGCTTCTTCTACCGTCTAGGGTTCGATGCGGTAACATCCCCTTCAATAGATGGTGGCAGTCCTTCCACATATTTCTCCAATGCTTTTTCAACATCGGGTACTATTGTTGGGCATAACACCGACAATTCCAGAAATTTTATGTCATATGTCCTCAGATCATTGTACTTCACTACTAGCTGATGAAATTCATCCTCTAGTTTTTTGATTTCTGTCCTGGGACAATACTTCTTAAGCATTTTATTCTTCAACTCATTCCAGGAGAGTTTGAAAGCTTCATCCTGACCCATAGCATTCGCGGTAGTATTCCACCACGATAGTGCTTCTCCCTGAAGAGCTCCTGTAGCAAATGTAACTTTGCTATCTTCAGAACATCCGCTCCTCTTGAAGACTGTCTCAGTATGCTCATACCAATGGGCCATTTCTGTAACTCCTTCTATTCCTTTGAAATTAGTTGGCTTGCAAGTCATGAAGTCTTTGTAAGTACATTTACGATGAGTAGATGTATTAGCTTCACTGTTTGCTCCATTGATGTTATTTAAGCGATCAACTTCACGAGCTGCAGATATACCCTCGGCAATCATCGTTTGAACCTCAGTAGGTGTCATGATCACTTCAGGGTTGGAATTTTCACTACTTGCATGCTCCATATTTCTATTGATAAAAAAATATAGCTTTAGAATTTTAAACAAAAATTTTGTTTAAATGATCTTGAGAAGTAGGGAATGAATATTTATGAGTTCTAACAATAATTGGGCACCATATGTAGTTTTATTTTGATACAACAACCAAAATTTTCCGATATGTTAGATGCATTATTAATACACATGAACAACCATAAGCATAAATTAACATTTGTATATAGTAATATCACAACCAACAACATAACATTAATAACTTGATTTGTTGAGTTTTCATAACAAAACGATACAAGATTCTTTATTAATTGCCACATGCGGCAGGCTTAGATGCCTCATTACTAATACAAATACTAACTGCCTCTAATGGTTAGGTCCGTCCACATGTCCTCTCATTTCTAAAATCTGAGTTCGGAGATCCTGCATCTCGGTATGGTGTTGAATCTGCATATCTCCCACTAGGTTTTCCAATGTATCCGCTCTTCGATGTGCTAGTTGGGCTTCCCAAGTACGGTTCTGTCCCTCTCTTCGCAATGATATCGCGAAAGAGCATGTCTCGGAGATATCTGAATGTATCTGAGCCAAACCCTGCTGCAACTCTATCCTATTGGCTATAAGATTATGTAAGGTATTGCTGATAGTATCCGAATGGTGAAATGATGAATAGTCAATCATCTGAAGAAACGTGTCTATCTGCTCTTCGTGATGCTCCAAACGTGTCACTACTACAGAAGGTGAAAGAGTAGGGGTAATTTCCATCCTAGCACTCTTGCCAGTTTCATAGATATGAGCTGGGGGAGTGAAACCAGGAGGATACGGTAATGATGGTGAAAGTGGATGAGTAGAGTCGGAAATACGAAGTCGGCTAGATGCGGGTATATCTTCCTCAGGAATTTGTTCTCTATGGTGAAAAGTATATGGATAAGTTTGGCTAAAAAGATCGAATAGGTGATCGGGTGCATATGAATCAAATTCATGGTGCGGTAATGGTATATGTGTTGGTAAAACCAATACATCGGGATTTTCAGGCGTTGTTACAATTTTGTCTTGCTCGAATGGTTCTGTTTCTTGGGAAACAGCGTCAGGTACTAAGGTAGGACGAAAAACAGGCGACGTAACAGATGCGACGGAAATCTTAGAGTCGGAGTCTGATATACTCATATTGAAATAATACCGTAATAATTCGTAAATAGTGCAGAATAAGAATTTATTATCGTCAAAGAATGTAAAATTCTAATATATCAAGATTAAAGTATCATAAACTTAATGATTAACTTACTCAGTATGGTAGCAAGCAGGCACGGCGGGCGAAAAAATAGTATGGTGTAAATTTACTTTATTTGAAAGTGTGGTTATAGTTCAATGTTTGAAAACATTTGGTTCTCTATAACTATCTATCTGATACTAATCTGTAACAACCCCTAATTTGTAATGTGGCAGCGGAATAGTAATTAGGGTGTTACGGTGAGGATCGAAGTCATAATGATAGAAAACGGCTAGATAGAGACGTTTTAAAAATATAAGTTCATTAATAAAGATTCGAATACAAGATGTCACATTCAGAGTATTATAATAAAAGTCTTGATGTTTTAAACTTAATCAAACATCTTTTATTTTACACCATTATTTAGATAAAGTAGATAAGTTTTGAAATTTCTGCCCGTTCCATGCTTGCTTCCCCCGCTAAATACCTAAGATAACATGTTTAAAAGTCAACAAAAATGTTGAGTGATATCATAGAGTTTGAATTTAGTAATCATTTTGATACACAAGTAAGATTGTATTGGAAATACAATCAGTTAAAAATTGATATTGCAGTATATATTGCTCTAAGTCTCATGACACGCAAAACGTTAACAAATACCGTAAATACGGAGGTGTTATCAAATTCATGATAATATTTCCCTCATGTAATAGGTGATTTGCCAATTCCTATTTTTACTCAAATATAATATATCATGACTAATACGACTAACCACATGCATAATGGCATTCCGTCAAGTATTAATGGGATAGGCTGTCAAACCTTAAATAGATCTATTCATTATATTCGCGCTCACATAACAGTGATTAATGGCTCATGATCAAGGGTCTTTTGGCAATAGGTAACTTAGGCATATATCAAGTCAGGTAGCATACAGAAAATTACTTGTGATCTGTTTATAACATGTATCCCCCTCAAGGAGTTTGAAAATAAGTAAATGTGAGGCTATGACTCACCTTGATTGATACTGAAATGAAGAAAATAAAGTCGGACGAATTTATGATAACGGCTTCGAAATACAACCTGATAAATAGATTTATCTGAGAATTTGACCAAATATTATTTGGTAAATACGAAACGAATAACGAATAATAATTATTCGTCATGATGAATAGGTGATGTGCAGTGTAATTTTTATGCTATGCATGATATGACAAAATACGTTATTTAAATTATCCATCGAAGTTTTACCTTTTTAACCATAAATTATAATATTAGATTTGAAATATCGTTATATATATAATTAAGTTACGTTATATAATATATATAAATAAAAATGAAAGTTTAAATGCATATGAAATAAATTTACGAAAATAGAAAATAAGTAAGAATGTTAAATAGAATAGGTGTAGTCCTTGTCCTTTTCCAATTTTACCATTTTTACTCTAACGATGTTAGCGTTACACCGTTAGTCCTTTATATATATAAATTACAATTATAGTCCTCTATTTGTCCAATAGTCAAACCTAGGCTTAGGATATTAACTATTATCAATTTTTGCCCTCATGGTTCTGTTTTTACAGTTTTAGTCCTCACTTTTCAATATTTAGAATTTTAGTCCTTCTAGGTGTCGTCGCGTTACATTTTTAGTCCAAAGTTATAAAAATGATTAGAAAAATTATCTAAAATTTTCCAAGGCTTATTTAATAAATATCAAGCTTATTTTAACTGCTTATTTGGTTAAAAGCTTATTTTTTAGCTTATGGGCCTTTAACGAGTGATATTTAAGTTTAAGGCCCATTAACGTTTTGAAAACCGTGCATCGTGAGACGAATTGAGCTCATCAAAAATATCATTTTTCATGTTCTAAATTCGTATCAAAAGTTGTAAATAAGCTAGCGTATCCGAAAAGCTTAAAAACAGCTTATTGGGCTTTAAGGCCCAACTCGCTTATTTTGTGACAGTTTTAAGAACGAGTTTTGCAATTCACTTTGGTGAAAATAGAGTGTCGAGACGTGAGTATCTTTACAAGTTATCTAAATGAAATTGGTAGTTAGCTAGGTGGTCTATCGAGTGGTGTAAAAATATAGTATGCTTGTTAAGCTAGATTTCATTTTATACATTCGTTTTATGAGCTACATGGGACGTGTTTATATATAAGTTAAAGACTTAGAATATTTCTAAGTGTTTATATAGTTTTCATGCGATTAAGCATGGTTCAAAATGAGTTCGTAATATGCATGTGAAGTAAAAACTAACGTGAAATATGAGTGTGTCGTGACTCCTAGGCCTTCCAAGATAGAGGCTAGTCACATGTCGTGTACTATATGATAATATATAGGGAAAATTTTAAAAAAATACATTGAAGTTGTCACCTTTTACCATTGTATGATGCCAACTAATTTTTTTGTCATTGTAACACAAAAGTTTTGATTTTTTGTCATTGTATGTATTTTTTCCACCCTGTCACTGCCAGCGTGTCTATTTGTGACACGTATCATCCAGCGTGGATCAAAATACTTTTTTTTTTTTTTTTTTTTTTTTTTTTTTTTTTTTTTTTTTTTTTTTTAACCCTTTTATACCCCACATCCCCCCACCACACAACTGATATCTCGCTTTCACTCTCTTTTACCCCACAAACCCTAGTTTAATATACTACAAAATCCTTGTCGATTACAGTGCTATTTCTTAAATTGATGTGGGCAAAAGGTAATATACTGTATATTCTATTGGTCCCCTACACTAATTTGTTATTTTATATGTGTTTTTATATGCATGGTGTTTAGGGTTTTAAGTATTTAATATATATTTAATATTTTTATCATTTTTTCGTTACCAGGATGGCTATTCTACCAGATGTTTACCTCATTGATGTGCACTTTGATGGGGTGTTTTACTTCTCACCATTAAGGTATGAAAACGGTGTTGTTTACACATGTGGGTAAAAAAAGATAAGATGTTTGACTATGATAGTTTGCGTAAGTATTTAGAAGAGCAGCTTGAAACAACCTTTTATGCCATGTTTTTTAAGTTACCAGAGTGTGAGTTAGAAGTTGGACTGAAAATAATTGGTGGTGATGTCGAATTGGAATCAATGTATGTATTTGCTAACACTTATGGGAAAGTTAACATGTATTTGGCACACATTCCTCAAAAGTTGGAGGATTGTTACATTCCCAACTTGTGTTTTGATGAATCTTGTGATGATGCCACATCTAAAATTAGGATTAATGGGATTAGGAAAAAGGATGCTGGGAATATGTCATGGGAAGAACTAATAGGATGGGCTGAGGAAGAAGCACAACACCTTAATGATTCACCACTTAAGCCTAGAACAGCTAGGAGAGAACATGTCACTAAATCACAAGTAACTGATGAAATGCTCATTGATCATTCTGATGCACCACAAGTTAACGATGAAACACAAGTTAATGATGCACCACAAGTTAATGTTGATGAAGTGGTTGCTGACCATTTTGATGCACAAGTTAATAAGGTAGTAGATAAGGGTAAGGGTATAATGATTGATGAAGGTAAAGTACCGAAAAGAAAGTTGGTGTTTAGAAAGGCTAAGGGTATTGTGATTCAAGAAAATGTCAACCCAAGTGTTATGGATCATGTGTCTAGTGAAAGTGAAAGTGAAAGTGAAGTAGAAGAAATAAGGCAATATTCAATGGATAATGATTCTAGTGATAATGACAGTGAATACTCAGATAAGTCTATAGATTACTTGTCAGAAGGTGAAGTTGAGTTAATTGAACTTAGAAAGAGAAAATCTATTGCAAAAAGGGCCCTCAAGAATTGTAAGCAGATGGTATGTTCTGATAAAGATGGGTGTGAGAGCAGTTCTAGGCAGAAGAGAAGTTATGATGATGCTGATAATGCAACAATCATGGAACATGAGGAATTCATGGAAGATTTGATGAGGAGCTTGAGGCAAGATGATGCTAATCTTACAGATCCATTTAAAATGGTGGAAGCAAAGCTGGGCAAGTATCCTATTCATGACGTGGATACGCACTGGAGAATGAGGAAACCAAAGGTAATGTGTTTTAGTCCTTACTGTTTGAAACCTTAATGATTATGCACTCTATCATTCATTCTAAGTAACAAATTTCTTTGATTTCAGGTTGGTGAAAAGTATGTTAATGCCGACCAATTGAAGGAATGCCTAACCTTTTATGCCTTGGCAAATGGATTTTCTCTGTGGTATGCCAGAAGTTCTAAAATGCAGATAATAGCTAGGTGTGGGTTAAGGCCAGAGAGGCTCAAGGATCCAGAAAAGGGGAAGACAAGTAAGTGGAAAAGGTACCCTAGTCAGAAGAAAGGTGAAGGCAATAAATGTCCATGGAGGTGTTATGGAAAACAAATGACAAATGAGAAATCATTTCAGGTAATTTCTCTTGAAGATGACCATACTTGCACTAGAGATTTTAAGTTTGGAACTTTAGTGAGCTACAAGTGGATTGCAAAACAATTTGGCAGTAAGATTAGGTTGAATCCAGATATTAAGTTACATGAAATTGCAGAGTTAGTAATGAAAAAATATAAGTGCATTGTAAGTCCAAATCAATGTAGGTTTACAAAAAAATTGGCGTTGAATGAAGGGCAAGCAACTATTGAGGACCATTATGCTCATATATGGTCATATGCTAAGGCTTTATTAGATTCTAATAAGGGTTCAACAGTTAGGGTTGGGGTAACAAAGAATCCAGATGAGAAAACCTTTTTTGATAGATTTTATGTTTGCTTAAATGGACTCAAAGAGGGGTGGAAGAAGGGATGTAGACCTGTAATTGCTTTAGATGGATGCTTCCTTAAGAAACCAAATGTTGGGGAAATCCTTACGGCAATTGGCAGAGATGGAAACAATCAGATTTTTCCAGTTGCTTGGGCTGTTGTTAATGTAGAGAACAAGGATAATTGGTCATGGTTTTTGGAGTTACTTGGAGGCGATATTGGTTACCCAACTGGAAATGGGTTAACATTGATATCAGACCAACACAAGGTAATTTAGTTATGATTGTTTAATTTCCATAACCAAATGAAATTATTTTTAAACTATCTAATATGTTATTGCAGGGATTGATTGAAGCTGTAAAAGATGTGATGCCACATGCGGAACACAGACAATGTGCTTGACACATTTATGAAGGTTTTAGGAAACAATATAGTGGTGTTGAGTTTAGAGGCTTATTCTGGGGTTCTTCTAAAGCTAGTTATTCTGGACTCTTCAACTATATAATGGGTAAGATGAAAACAGCAAATCCAAATGCATATCAGTATCTTTTAGATAAGGATCCAAAAACATGGTCAAGAGCGTATTTTCCAATAGGATCCAACTGTGAGGCTATAGAGAATGGTTTTAGTGAGTGTTTTAACTCTGTGCTTTTACAAGTAAGAAACAAACCATTGATTACTATGTTGGAAGGGATTAGGGTTATAGTTATGGAGAGAATGAATACAATGAGGAAGATGATGGCAAAATGGGATAATGATACAGACATTTGTCCAAACATTAAGAAGAGATTGGAAATTCTTAAAGATCAACACAGGTAATTTACATATACTTATAAATTTACAACATTAATGATTAACAAATACTACTTTCATTGACATTTTTATATTGTTTAGTTTTTGGCATGTTATCCCGGCTGGTGGAGCGATTTTTAAAGTCAGAAATGGATCAAGATCCTTTGGAGTGGATGAAGAGCACAGAACATGTAGCTGCAGGATGTGGCAACTATCAGGTTTGCCATGCAGTCATGCCATTGCAGTTATGTTTAAATTGAATAGGAGGCCAGAAGATTATGTCCCAAACTGTTTTAGAAAAGATCAATTTCATGCTACCTATCATTCATACTTACAACCTGTAGATGGAATGACCTTTTGGAGTGATTGTAGTGAGATGTCTAGGGTATTGCCTCCTAAAGTTAAGAAGATGCCTGGCAGGCCGCGTAAGAAAAGAATTAGGGCCCCTCATGAAAATAACTATAACCCAAACAGAGTGCCTAAGACTGGTGTGAAAATGACTTGTCAAAATTGTTTGCAACAAGGACATAATAAAAAAGGTTGTAAGAATCCAACTGTTGTGAAACCACCGAAACCCCCAGCTAAGAAAGGTAGACCTAAGAAAGATAATTCAGTAGGTGAAAAGGATCCTATGGTACCACAATCCATTCCTGTTCCAGGTTACGAACAAATTCCAACAGTAGTACCACCAATTGCAAAAGGGACAGGGCAAAATGAACCTGGGCCTTCTCAGACTTCTACTGATGTGTTACCAGGTAAGAAAGGTAAGAAAAAGTTGAATGTTGTTAACAGTCTAAGGCAAAGAGGGACAGTGCAAAAGGGATCAAGAAATAGGGGAAGGGGTAGGTTTTTTTTTTGGTTCAAGGTTGGGAAGATGGTTTGGTATTGGTGAAACAGATAACATGTCAGATCCAATTGTTGAACCTACTCAGACTCAAAATGAAGCTGGACCTTCTCAGACTTCTACTTATGTGAATCATGAAGCACCTACTCAATCATCACAGACACCATCAGCTCCCATGGCACAAGCACCAGCTCCCATGGCACAAGCACCACCTCCCATGCCACACGCACCAGTTCCAAGAGGAAGGGGAATCTTTGTGAGACCAAGACAAAGAAGTGAAAGAATCCTCAAGAAGAAACTTGCAAAGAATCAACCAGGAATTGGTAGCTCAAGTTCCAGTCCTCACAATTTAAGTTGAAATGAATTCTCAATCTGTCCATTTCTTTTGTATCTATATGTTGTGGACTTAAACAATTAGTACTTGTGTATGTAAGTAATGTTGGACAAATGTGCACTTCTTTTGTACTTATATGTTGTGCACTTATATGTAATCTTGTATTTGGGTGACTGTCATACCCAATTAGCAACTAAAAACTAGTAAGTGATGCAGTTTAATGCCCAGTTTTGTACATGTATGGGCATTGGTATGTATTTACAGTCTTCCTTATGGAAATGCATTTGATGCAGTTTGATGGTATGAGTTTGATGTCACTTTTACATGTTTGTTATACATCTTATACATCTGAGTTTAATGTCATTTGATCTCAACATTGTAAACACAAAATAAACTTAAACCATTGCATTGAATTCCACAATGCTACATATTATAGTTGTAGGATGTTACATATTATACCAAAACACATCCTACTAAAAAAACACAGCCTACCCACATCTTAGATCCTAGTTGCAACAACAAAACCCAACACAAGAACACAGACACTTAAGACAACCAAGGCTTTGTCATACACTCTAACTTTTGACCTTATCACATTCATTTCTTTCTTCATCTGTCCCATTTCCAAACTTGGTCCTTCACTGTTGTTTCTTTTCATGAGCATGTTCTTCAGTTTCTTGTTTTCTTCACGCATGTTGAAAAAGAGATATCTGTAGTAATCACTTGGTAGCTTAGGATCTAAAAACCCATAAAAGTTACACTTTTCATGTTCATCCTATCACAAACACAAGAAAAATCGACATGTAACCAAAGTAAAATAAAACCAATCTATTACAACAAAAACACGAAAAGCAGAATACTTACATATATCGGGCAAGCCTTGAATCTTCTTCCCAGGTTATCAAGTGTCCAAGCAACTTGTTCTTCGACAGGCAAAGGAGGCTTACAATTACAATGAGTAGCATTCCAAGCATCTTGCAAGGTCATACGATTGGATCTTGAAAAAGATGATCTGGAATGAGATGATGAAGATCTCATGTTTGATTTTGTGTGGATAGGGTGAAAAGGGAATTAGGGTTTGTGGTGAGGAATTATGTGGTGGGGGGATGTGGGGTATAAAAGGGTTATCAAAAAAAAAAAGTATCTTGATCCACGCTGGAATGATACGTGTCACAAATAGACACGCTGGCAGTGACATGGTGGAAAAAATACATACAATGACAAAAAATCAAAACTTTTGTGTTACAATGACAAAAAAAAAAAAAAAATTGTTGGCATCATACAATGGTAAAAAGTGACAACTTCAATGTATTTTTTTTTTTTTTTTTTTTTTTTTTTATCATTTTCCCTAATATATACGTAAAAATTATATATAAAACTTATATACAATCGATAAAACATATATATGGTGCATGGAATATATTGAATGTGTGAAATAAATTGAAAAGAGGTTGAAACAACTTACTACACCTCTTGGATGGTAGAGAGTCGAGAGTGGAAGAATGAAACACAAGAAACAATGACTTTCGATTATAACCCAAAGTAAGAGTCGAATATATCAAACCCGATTATCCTTTCTTGCTTCCAAACGATCTTGTAACAACTTCTGGCCTTCAAGAGAGAATTTTTAGGAAGTTTTGAAAGTTTGAAAGTGTATGATGAATGATAGAAACGAGTGCATGAACAAGGAGTATATATGGTGACTTTTTATAACACGTAAGTGTAATATTTTTCAAGGAAACCAAAAATACTATGCAATGTCAGTAACTATAGGTTCCTAGGATGAGTTTTAAACATATAGTAACACTTGAGAGTGCTTGAAATAAGGTGGATGTCTTGGTGATTCACTAGTATGTCGACCAACATATTTATTTTATACACGAATTGAGTAATCGTGTACAACTTGAATATAGCTGATCATTATTGACATTTAAACATGAAAACATGTTAGAAATGTTATTAGGAACACTTAGGAACAAACAGGAAACAAAATGGTTAAGAATTGAGTTTATTACATATCGATTGGATTGAGTTTTTGTTGAACACTTTGCCTCTTAAAAATGTATCAAACGTCGTCCTATGAACATGATACTCGACACACTAATATTTGGCTAGGTGATGAATGAGGTGGTGTAAAAATATATATGTGTCATGTGAAAGAATCAAGAATACGAGAGGCATTTTGGAGCTTGATTACTAGTCGATCTTGTGAAATATTATGAATTGGAGTTAGGCTTGTACTTTGGGCTTATGAATAGTAATGGGTCGGCTGAAAAGAGTTGGGCTGAGAATTGATTAAGGGTCCGTTTGATATTAATTAAGGATTAGTGAAATTTAATTAGGATTAAATGAAATATTTAGGTTTCGAGTACCGTGTCGAGGATTGGTCCCGTCATTTCGTGAATTATATTATGTTGTGATAACGACTAATTAATATAATAAGAAAAATTTCAAATTTTTCTGAAATAATTGGAATTAGTACGGTAACGAAAGATTATTTATTTAATAACGATATAATTACAAGAAATTTTTACAAGGTTCTACAATTTTCATCCTCATTTATCATCCTTTAAACTTTCATCAAAACCTTTCTTCTAGGGATGGCAAAAAAACACGAACCCGACGAGAAAACTCTAAACCCGAACTAATTAGGGCGGGGCGGGGCATGCTAATCGGGTTACGGGGAGGGGTTTGGGGATTAAACGGGGATTTTAATCGGGTTTGGGGCGGGAAGCGAGGAAGTCTCGCCCCGCCCGATTAATATATACACATATACAAATATATCTATACCTATATAGTATTCTTAGGTTTTGTTTTTATATGTAAGAATGCAAAATTGTGATTATACAAACTCGTTTAGTATCACATTTTTAAGTTTTAATTTTTGATGGTATAATTTATCATTATTTATGTATAATACTATCGTTAAAAACTTAATAAGCTTTATTTGTAATTGATTGTTAATAGGTTCGTTATTGATAATGGTCTAAAAATAACAATAAACGTGAAATGGTGCGGCTTTGTTCGGGAATTGCAACCAAAGAGGACATCCCTGATAAGATCCCCGATTAATACGGGGCGGGTTTAGGGACCATCATGCCCCAACGGGGGGCCCCGATGGGGATCGGGGCGGGTTTGGGGAGAATTTTGGTAATCAGGTTTGAGGATGGCGATGGCCGCCCCGCCCCAAACCCGCCCTGTTGCCATCCCTACTTTCTTCTCCAAAACCTTAAACATGTCAAAATAATCCGTTGTTGGTGTGGTAAGCAAGCAATAGTTCGCACGTCATGGACACCAATCAACTCAGGGCGTCGATTCTATTGTTGTCCTGGCAAATAAGTGCATGTTAAGATTATTTTTTTTCGTTATTAGCAAAGTACATAGTAACAATGATGGTTGTTTAATGACTTGTCATTTTAATGAGTAGGGGTCTTCTTGTTGGCTCATAGCATGGTATGATCCAGAAATGTGTGCTCGTTCAAGAATAATTATACTATTGTGAAAGTAATGAACAAGAATAAAAGATGTAGGAGAAGAGATAATTGTTATTGATTAATAATAAATACCAAGAGGTTACGAGCAGGATGTATTTATAAGGCTAATAGTCTAAAACCCTAACTTGTTCTAAAGATTAGATGAATAGACATAAAACCCATAAGCCCATCATATTTTGCAATACTCCTCTTTGGATATTCATTGTATATTATGCGCCATAGACTACTTCATTAAAAACCTTACCAAGAAATAACCCAATGGGATAAAACCTTGTTGAAGGGAAAAAGAGTGCAATACGCATAATACTCCTCCTCAAATTAATGTAAAACTTTCAAGCGCTGAAGACCGATCTTCCGAACCAATTGCTCAAAAACCTTTCTTGGCAAAGATTTTGTGAATAAATATGCCAAATTGTTACTTGATCGAATCTGATAAACATCAATAACTCCATCCTTTTGTAGATCATATGTAAATAAAAATTTCGGAGAAATGTGCTTCGTTTTGTCTCCTTTGATATACCCTTCCTTGATTTGAGCTATACAAGCCGCATTATCTTCATATAATAAGGTTGGAGTTCCTTTGATAGACTCAAGACCACATTCTTCTTGGATGTGTTGAATCATCGATCTTAACCAAACGCACTCTCGACCGGCTTCATAAAGTGCAATAAGTTCATCATGGTTTGATGATGTAGCAATTAATGATTGTTTTGTCGACCTCCAAGAGATTGCAGTGCCTCTATAAGTGAAAACATGCCCTGTTTGTGATCGTGCCTTATGTGGATCAGACAAATATCCAACATCAGCGTATCCAACCAACTTTGATTTTGAATTCTTTTGGTAAAATAATCCCATATCACGGGTACCACAAAGATAACGGAATATGTTTTTGATTCCATTCCATTGTCGGCGTGTTGGTTCAGAACTATATCTTGCTAGTAAGTTTACTGAGAATGCAATATCTAGATGTGTATTACTAGGAAGGTACATCAAAGCCCCGATTGCACTTAGAAATTGTATTTCAGGACCAAGAATGTTCTCATCATGTTCTTTGGGGCAGAATGGGTCGAGTTCTCGGGTTAAGCTTACGACCAACCATTGGTGAGCTTAGTGGATGAGCTTTATCTATATTGAATCATTTCAATATTTTTTCTGTATATTTTGATTGATGGAAAAATATTCCATTTGACAAATGCTCGATTTACTAGCCGAGAAAAAATTTAGTCACACCAAGGTCATTCATTTCAAATTCGTTTTTTAACAAATTTGCAGAATGTTCAATTTCTTCAAGATTTCCGATGATATTTAAATCATCAACATACACTGTAATGATTGTGAAACCCGCCCTTGATATTTTGATAAAAACACACGGACTTATTTGATTACTTTTATTGATGACATCAAATAATCTTAATATTTAAGTGTCAAATTCCCCCTATTATGCTCATTTATATTACAGATTATGTCGATATATACTTTGATTCCTTTATATTTTGTATCCAGGTTACAAGTGAGCATAAGAGCTAAAGAGACGAGAAAATTGGAAAGAACGTGCAAAGATAGACAAATCCAAGTATGCTGGAAGAAGCTACGGCGTAACTACATCTCTCAACTACGTCGTAGCTAGGATTTCAACTAAGAATACCAAGTCAACGATGATCAAGAGTTTATGGCATAACCAATTGCATGGTTTACGCCGTAACAAACACAAGTCTTATGAATCCTCATATCTGAAGACTACACCGTAACACAACTCTGGATTTACGGTGTAGTAACGTGTACGAGAGTAGTCCTAGATCAAGAATTAACTTACGGCGTAACACATCATTGGATTAAGACATAATGAAGACTATGAGAGTAATTTGAGATCCGAGAAATTATCTACGGCGTAACGCACATGAAGATTACGACGTAGACAGAATCCTAATATCATTGTTTCGGCGTAACATTTCATCAATTACGCTGTAACCTTTAGATCTGAACAAGATTACACTAGTTACGGCGTAACACATTTCTGATTTACACCGAACTCTCGATGGGCCTATAAATACAACCCTAAATCTTCATTTTATGCATCTCTCTTCACCCCCCCTTAGGGGTCGATTAAGGCACCATTCCAGGGCCATTTTCAGCAGTTCCAAGCCATCTTTTAAGGGAGAATTCACCACCAATCATCATCATTATTAGTTCTACATCAAGTAATTTTGTATTAAACATTATGATCAATTCAATTCACGTTTTATTCATCATTATTGGTATGATTTACTATATGATTGCTTGATATTGTTAATCAAAGGAACAAGTACATACATGATATGGAGCTTGTGCGTCCCTCGGTGCAGATGTTAAAGTGTTTGGAGTATTTTAAGAAGCTTCAAAAGTCCGACGTTATCGAGCTTTTGGAATTGAAGAAGAAGATTGCCGAAGCGAAGCTGAAGGTCTTTAACAAGCACGCATTTGTTAAAGGACTTTAGGCATATGTGGTTGGGTCATTGGGATATGGTAACCATGATGTACTTGGTTCCTTTTGAATTACAAATTATGTTATGTTGCTCTTTGTTAATCAAGTTATCTTTTGAATTATAAATTATGTTATGTTGCTCTTTATTGATTAATTTTGTTATGTTGCTATGTTAATTATGTGATGTTGCTTTGTTAAAAGTCAAACAAAGATTGTCAAAATGGGTAAATTTGTGCATGTACATTCATTTGCAAAAGTCAAACTTGATTGTCAACTTGGGTCATTTTGGGTAGTTTTGTGCATGTACATTCATTTGCAAAGGTCAAACATGATAATCAATTTGTGCCATTTTGGGTAATTACTACCAAAAGATATCGAGTAGACAAAAGATCAAGATCAGTTAAATTTACAACCAAACACTTAACCATTCACCAAAAAGATGGGGTACATGAGCCACTACAGCCAAAAGACAAACATTAAACAAAGAAACTAGCTTAACTGCCACAAAATGGCCAAACACCATCCTCAAAACAAACATCTACCAACAACGACGCCACAAACCCATTGCCTTCATCCGGAACAATCACATTTCCGGCATCATCCACAGGTGGAGGCGGCAGCAGGCTCTGGGTAGGCGGCATGAGGCTTTGGGGAGGCGGCATCAGACTCTGGTACTCCTGGAACTCCTGGTATTCCGGCTGATCAAAAGGGGTAACATAAGCCGAAGTGGTGGTGGGGTTCATGAGTTTTTTCCTTTTTGTGTTTTTTCGACTACCACCTCCAACAGGGATGTTCCGGAGAACGCCACCATGAGTCCAGTGTCTACGGCAAAAGTGACGAGGCTGTGATACGGTGTAGTTGTTGTAGTAGCAAAATTTAGTGTCATGTGAACTACAACGTGGACATTGACGTCCTTCAGGGATTTGTTTTGTGGTTGTGGTGACCAACGTTGATGTTTCAACGTGTGTGTTGGTGGTGGTGGTTTTGGTGATGGTGGTGGTTATTACTGCGGTGTTTGGTGACTGTGTTGATGATTGCATTTTCAAACCCGTGTTTTTTTTTTACTGAACTCGAGTCGTGGTGGAGAAGCCGTGGGTTGTAGGGGGTATATGGGGTTAAAAGTTATAATTTACTTTGCAAATTTAGCCATTGAGGTCATGTCGCATTGATTCCCAAACACACAGGTTATTATGGCGGCAACTGATTAAATATGAACAGTAAAATGACAATACTACACTCAATGACGTGAAACTTAACGAGCAAACTAACGGAAAAACGCTCTCGGTGGTTTTTTTGCACTTTTACGAAACGTTAATGGCAAATTTGCACGCCTTTATGACTCGGTCTCATTTTTGCAATTTCGTGATACTTTAGTGACCATTTTTGCAATTTACCAAAAAAAAAAAAATGTGATAACCATATAATAAAATTCACACCAAACAATAGAAATGAAATCAATATTCTCAATACTATACTACCCTCTAATTAATGTCATACTGATTATGATTCCGGATAGTATACCAAATGCACCCTTAGTGACTTTCATGCATATATTATTTCGGTTTTTGATTCCGATGTTAACTAACGAAACAACTATACATGAAAATCAAAGTATTCCCTAATTCCGATTGGCACACAACTATACATGGAAATTGAACATGGAATTAAGCAAGCTAATTATAAAGAGTAAGATGGACTTCAATGTCGTACTACAGCCAAAAAGGAAATGTGGTGTAAACAAACATATAATTACGCTAACATCGAATAACAAGACACATAAAGGACCGGTCCCAGATCTTTTGTTACTTTATTTATTTATTTTTTGAACTTGTTACTTTTTTAATTGTATTTAACAACTTCTTGATCCTATTTTAAATAATGTTTTTTGCCAATCAAACTCTAATATGCATGCTTAAAGAAGGTCTTCATTTTTACATCTATGATTTCATTTATACACGGGTAATATTTTCTCTGTAATTATTGCCTTGCTTATTTTGGTTTGTTGATTGTTTTCCTATATATTTGTAAAGGGAAGTGATTTGCACACTCCCAAAAGTGATTGTCACACTCAAATTATGAGTGTGTTGACATTTATACTCACATATTATTTGGACTTATTCATATCCTGTAAGGGTATAAATGTCAACACACTCACATTTTGAGTGTGCCAATCAAATTTTGGAGTGTGCAAATCACCACCCATTTGTAAAGTACTCCGTAATAAGCAAAGAAAAACATCTATACTAATTGGCAATAATAATATCAACAAGTCATCAAGATGTCAAAAGATCAATTAAATAAACACAAACAATTAAAATCAACATTAACCGTCGTGGGCTGTGCTTAGCATTGCATCAAACACTACTTAGTATTGTTACAATAGTCCGTATATGAATTATGAAGTAAGCAACAAACAAATATTTTATCCTTAGATACCAATTTTTATTTCACCTACAAAATTTCAAAAAACAGATATGATTGAATTAGTTTCAACATTGTTGGTGAACTGATTCCCATTCGGCATTGAAAAGTCACACCAATAGGTACCCAAGGCATTTGGCCAAGTGTTATGTCAGTTGCCCACAACCAAGAGCTTGCAGGTTCAAGTTTAGTTTGAGACATTTGTAAGATAGGTGGTGTAAGTTGGGACAAAATTGTCAGTAAGGAAACTTACCAATTTTAAGAGTGCCTCGAAAGTGTTTGATGAAATTTCTAAGCCAAACTAGATTATTAAAGAAGTTCTAAAACGTTTCAAAGATACCTATGGAATTTTGTGGAGCAATACTAAATTTTTTAAAAAGCCTTGATTTTTTCTAAATGTGTATGTTCCAAAAAACATTGTAGTTCAAAACCTTTAACAAAACCAAGTAATGATCTAACGCTCTATATATATCTCTACAGCAAACCAGAGAATTCAATTTGAAATGCATTTGTTCATATGAATATACTTGAGGTAATGGTCAAAAGTCTATATAGTTATCCATATCAATGGAAGCAACAACTGATACAAATATGGTTGTTGCCTTGTTGGCCTGAGGGCTGACGTTAGTAATGAAATCCAGCTGGTGAACGGATTCACGTTCAGCATTGAAAGTTTGAAACGGTAACAACAAAATGAGATTATGCATCAATGGAAGACATTAGTGGCAACTAAAAGAGGAATGGATGTGTGATCTACACCTAAGAGCATGTAAGTATTCGTCTTCCTAATGCAATACAATTTTTGCTTAGATTTGGTTGATAGTTTGACAGTCACTTTCAGATTTAAAATTGAACTTTTACCCTAACTGGCAATTCACATGAATATAGTTGGCTGTTATCGTTAAAGAATGTATGTTTTGTATTTATAAAAATATTGTTCCAAAAATAATGTTTAGTTCTCTTTATGCACAGAGCGTTATGGAAACATTGAAGAAACAAAACTCACGAATCTTTACAACGTGCTATTCTAGTGAAAAAACGAATTAAAGATGCTTATATCCGTCCTCATGGCTAAAAGGTAATGGCACTGACTTGACAGCTCGAAACTTTCCAACATTGTTCAAATGTTCATTCTCCAACCTGAGTCATTCACTAAACTGTAAGATTATGTATTCATGAAACTGTGTTTATGACTATGTGTTTATAATCAGGAATGAAACTAGACCTGAAGAAATTCCATATGCCACGTCTAATGATCTCCAAACTCGCAACTATTGCAATTAGCGCATTTCTATGTAGGAAAGGGGCTTCATGGAAATCCAGCACAGTTTGCATCCAGGCAAGTCTCAGTATCACATTTAATACCTGTAGATTAGCCAATGTAAATTAAGACCCGACTGTTTCTGCAAAGAATATACGGGGCATCATATTATATGCAATAGGGTTATCAGTTAAGATCAGTAATTACCATTGCTATGAAATAGATAGATTGGTTAGGCAAAATGAGCTTATCACGTAACCACGGATTCTCAGAATTCTTACATAGCAGACCCCAATCTTTTACTAGATCCCAGTATGTACTAAATATTGTTGCAAACCCCGAGGTAGATGCGGCGATAATTTTCAAAGTCATCCCTTTCCTTTGACCATAAATTGTCCTTGTAACAACAGCAACAATGGTGGAGAAGTATTTTAGTCCATTCAGAGCTTGTGATGAATCATGCCCTTCACACAAGCGGCGTACGCACTATACATTTATACAGACAATACTTAAGAACTTGTATGTTAAAATACAAGTTGACAACACTCAGTAGATCATGTGTGTACCTGTAGCACTCGAATCCAATATGGGATAACAGCAACAATAATATAAATAGTTTTATAAATATCGCTGTCATTACAAGTTTGTGCATTCCTCTTCTTGAAATCACCCCAACCATAGTAGCATACATAAAACTGCAAATTCCTCAATAACTGAACCTGTAAACATAAAAAGAAAAATAATAAATAAATGATATTTGATTCATTGATGAAGTATGATTAATATTTTGCAGCAGGCTGTGAATCTTACCTGACTAGTAAATTGGTCGGCCAAAAAGAAATCAGGTAAAGTGACTGTATAAAAAGGAGCACAAATGCAGTGCCATAAACAGACCAAGAGGAAGTAACGGTTTGCGCGATAGAAGATGTTAAATGGACAGAACGCTATCAAAAGCACAAGCTGCAAGATGTAGTTTACAATTAACTTAGAAACATGAATACGTAAATACTTTTAAGGTACAAGGCCAAAAGAGGAAGTTCTTACAATGACCAAGCCTAGGGGGACTAATTCAGTTAAAGCTTTGTAACTTTGAGTACTCTCGTCCATTTGCATTTCAAGGTTTGAGAGTATCCCTGCAAGAGTGAGTACAGATAGCCCAGAACCAAGTAGTAGGACTTCTTTAAAACCCAATTCTGTACCCGGTTTGTATCCAAATATAAAGGAGTAATTGACTCGATAACGTGTCCAATAATATACATTTCCAGCATACATCAACAGATGCAACACTAGAAATCCAAACAAACTGTATAGTGGAAATATGGTATCCATGTACTGAGTTCGACCTTCACTATTAAGAAGATCTCTAGCATGTATAACTGAACTAATTGCCACAACAAGTGCTAACGAGCATCCAAAGAAGCAACCTGCACGAGAATATACATTTGTCATTATTCTATACAAGTCAATATATATTATATCACAGGATGCTCATAAGTCATAACTTACCCACGAAAAAAGTTATCCTATGTTTCTCTCTTTTAGCTTTAGGCCTTAACGTGTTCATTGCTTGATGACGATTCCCATTACAGAAATGCTTTACAAATGCTGCTTCTACTCTATCTATGAGCTTAGCGACCTGAAGCAATTCTTGATTAAATATTGAACCCATCATTATCTAATCATAAAGAACATATGCAATTACTTGCAATATACCTCATCAGACTGGCTCAAGTAAGATTCTTCAATCATTTGTAAGTATGCATCTGATGCATTTCTTGATGTGATCTGCCGTAACAACTCAGGTCAGCAATTGTAAAGAGGTATGACACATATGAGGAAAAAAAAAAAGAATCCCAAACCTTATCATACTTCTTCATTATCTTAGAAAATGCCAATTGATTCAGGAATCTGGAATTGAAAAACAAGATACATATCAGTTATAGTTTGGAGTCAAACATTTATACCAGATGAAAAAAGTGGTTAATTAGTCCTTACGCATAGTTCTTTAGAAACCGAAGCTTTTCATGGAACTCAATAAAAGCCTGCTTCAACTTTCCTTGTGCATCTTTAAGTTCATTTTTATTGAAATTAAAATCTGATTTCAAAATATGGAAAACACTTTTCATGGTAGATAGTGGTGTTTCGGTTGTGGCATTGATCTTTACTTGATTCAAAACTTCTAAAGAAGCCATATTGTATCCCTTTCCATCCCCCGATCTCTCCTCTTGTTTTTCTTCACTCGTCTCGGATTCTTTAATCGTCTCCAGTGGATATGAACCTTAAATGCATCACAAATCATTTAATGCATTCTTTAATTCAAATTTCATCCATGTCCATGTGCGCAGGTCATGTTGGTATCCAATAAGATCATGTCGTGTGGCCACTAACCGGATATTGGCATGACCTGCTCATATGGATATGCATATTTTCTTTGGAACAAAGAGTATGCATATTGCATATAATATACAACTATATATGTTTTCATTTACAAACTACCTGTCTTTGTTTGATTGATGAAGGGCGAAACAGCATAAGGATCGTTGACTTTAATCCGAAGAGCAATGAGAGCATCCATTTGTATATTCAACTCTTCAGCCTGTTTAACCACCTCCTCAACTTTTTCTCTATAAAAACTATTAACTTTATTAAACTCGTGATCAAGTCTTTTAAAGAAAACAAGTTCGAATTCCCCGCCATCCTCGGAAGACCGAAGAAAAATCGTTTGGTAACTCCTGCTATCTTGATCCCCTTGTTCTTCATCTGCTTCTTGCATTGCACTTACAAGAATGACTTCATCTTCTTTATCTTTCTTGGGACTAGTGTTATCATAACGACTAGTTAGTCCACTAAATGCTCTAAAAAGAGACACCCTTCTTTTTAAAATGGCTGACTGACGTGGGTTCACCGGTGGTGACGTGGTCATCCGACGCCGAAAAATCAAGATTTCTTTCAAAAGAGTCTTGAGATAGTTGTAGTTCATGTATGCTTCTTGCCATTCTGGCACCATTTGTGATGCAAATTCTTTTCCAAACTTCATTTTACTAAACCAAAATACCCACAAATAAATAAATGTTCCAGAATTAAACCTCACTACCTCAGTATGGATATTTATAAGGTTAAAGTGTTGAAGAAGTAAGGAAGAACATTCATATGTTTGTTTTTGATGTTCTTGTGTTTTTGTTTTCACATTAATATCTTTAAGATTTTGAATAGACCAAGCTGCTTACAGCTTTTATAACGTGTTTTTTGTTTAAATATTTGTATAGAGGAATGAATCAATAAGAGTTGGTCGGCTGGTCAACTTGATTCCGAGATAAATTAACAATATGTGGTTAATTCTTGGTAAGAGATATATTTAGGGCCGTTTACATTTGAATTGAAGTAATGGATTCATTACCGTTTAGTAATTCATGTGGGACAGAATGATAAAAAAAAAAAAAAAAAAAAAAAAAAAAAAAAAAAAAAAGGAATCCAGGCTTGGAAGGTGGGATTCAAGTGAGATTCAAAAGTAAAAAATCAAAATGGGCCCTACATACTCACAATCCACATTTAAATAATTATTAAAAAAAATGCCAAATCCTTATTTATACAATATATAATTATTTTATTTTATTTTCCACTCTTCTCTTTTAATTCAAAACATACATTAAATTTAAATCTAAATTCAAATCTTAATTCAAATTCAAATCCAAATCCAAATCCTAAACCCTCTTACAAACCAAACAGGCCCTTAAATAGAGTCCCTCTATTTTGCTTACCTATAAATCTATGCACACCAAGGATAAAACTCCATCATATATATCTCATTTGATCTAATAGTGGGGATTAAGTGATTAACCTAAGATTTAATATGTAACATAAGTCCATGTTTTTTTCTTGTATTTTTGTCTTTCTTATTTATTCACATTTTCTTTTGTCTTTTTCTTCTTTTTCCCCTTTAAATTCACCATTTTTTTAATTCACGTTTTTTTTTTTTTCGTTTTTATATGTTTTCATACGTTTTCATCTGTTTTTATACGTTTTCATCAGTTTTCGTCCGTTTTCTTACGCTTTCACCCGTTTTCGTCCGTTTTCTTACTTTTTTGTCCATTATTCATATGTTTTCGTCCATTTTCGTCCGTTTTCATACGTATTTTTAAGCTGTCATCCATTTTCATACATATTCGTCTGTTTACTTTCATTTTCGTCCGTTTTCATACATTTTCGTCCACTTTTAAATGTTTTCGGCCGTTTTTAAACATTTTTATATGTTTCTGAATATCACAAGTGATATTCTGTGATATTCGGAATATCACAAGTAATCACAAATTATATTTTGAATATCACAAGTGATATTTTGTGATATTCAGAATACAACAAGTGATCACAAATGATATTCTGAATATCACAAGTGACGTTTTCATATGTTTTTGCCCGTTTTCGTCCGTTTTCATACGTTTTCATCCATTTTCTTCCGTTTTCTTTTGTTTTCGTCCATTTTTCATACGTTTTCTTTCGTTTTCATACGTGTTTTTACGCTTTCATACGTTTTCGTCCGTTTTCATACATTTTCGTTCGTTTTCATACGTATTCGTCTGTTTTCTTAAGTTTTCGTCCGTTTTCTTACGTTTTTGTCCGTTTTATACGTTTCTGAATATCATAAGTGATATTCAGCGATATTCAGAATCTCACTTGTGAAAAATGGACGAAACGTATCATGGTGATTGTTCACACAAATGACGTTTAGGTACAGTCTAGATGATGTTTGGGTACAGTCTAGATGACGTTGACTCTAATTGCATTATATGGCTCATTGCAGGCACATACAATTAAATGCACCATCTCAACTTAATTTCTAATGGATCAATCTGGTAATACCATCAACATCATCAGGCCTTCATTATCATTAGGTCACCTTATCTTTCAATCTCAACCTTTGATTCTTAACTAATGTTTTGTTTGGATATAGTGGTGTTCTTAATTGTACGGTTGATTTCGTCTTTAATGGACTGAGATCTTGTAATACACTTGTGTTAGGGTGATTGACGCTAAACCACCAACTTAAATTAACCAAAGAATGGTCAACTAAGTCAAATAGCCTAGATCAATGCTCCGGGTAGTATAAGGTATCACCAGGTCGTTAAGTCCCGTTGAAGTGTGAATTGTAACTTTAGCGTATTCGTGATCGGGTAATTATTCACAGAAAAGGGTTATGATCAAAATTATTAACAAATATAGCTTAGGAAAGCTATGTGATTGATTACGGGAATTTAGATTACAAAGATTTGAGCTAAAACCTAAATACGTACGTTTTAATTAAAAAATGTATTTAGACGAATAAAACAAAAAGTACAACTGCTGAACGGAGAGGGTTAAAAGTGTAAAATTAATATTTTTACAATCCTAATAATTAAAGAAAATTTTAAGAAAAATAAAAACTATTTTTACACTATTTAATTATTTATTATTAATTAATTACTAATTATCTATTTAATACTAATTAAACTAATTAGAATTATTAAAAATACTAAAAAGGCTTAGAAAATTAAGAAAAATTTTATAAATCTAATTAACCATTACAGGACTCTTAAAAAATTATAAAAAGTTAATTTTATGTATTTTTAAACTAATTAACTAATTATTAATCTAATTACTTATTAATTTCTAATTAAACTAATTAAATTATAAAAAATAGAAAATGAACAGTAAAAATTCTAGAAAAATTTATAAAAATGTTTTAACTAAAATAAAAGCTAGAAAAATTATAAAAACTAGGTTATACTATATAAAATCTAATTATGCTATTTAATTGATTAATATTAATTAAAACTAAATTAAACTAAAATTAATTAGAAAAACCACTAAAAGACAAAATAAAAATCTGGAAAAATTTATAAAATTATTTTAACCTAAAATAGAATTTCTAAAAATATAAAAGTGATATATTACTTAGAAATAAATTAAAAAGAAAAATAAATTGATAAATCCTATTAAATAGAAGCTATCACTAATTGTAAAGTTGGTTTTTTTGGATTTTTTTCTTTTTCTAAACTAATTATAAACAAAAAACAACTGCTTTTAATGAAAACACTTTTATTTTAACCCAATAAATAAGCACTTGGAGTGCTTATTACTCCCACAGTTGACTTTTGTTGACTGTGGAGGTTTTAAAGCTCAAATGTGAAAGTGTGGGGTCCACAATGATGGATTATGGTTTCTCTGAGTTCAATGAACAAGATTAAGCAGAATTGGCACAAAAAATTAGCTTCAATAAGCCACAATAATCAAATAAGCAATTTGCTTATTTGAATTCTGATGCAGTTGTGGGACAAGGTTTAGGGCCAAAAACAGGTGGGGTCCACAGGTCAAAAGGTCAAAGAAATGGTCAATGAGTCAACCCTGGTAGGAGGGGGGTTGAGGGAACCCAAGATCAAGGGTTGTGGACCACTGAGTCAACCACAATGAACCACCAAAGTGGGTGGTGTGAGGCTGAACTGCTGAGACAGGGCAAGTATCTTGCCCTGCAACTCACTTTGAGGCTTGGTAGGACCCACTAAACAATTTCCAAAAATTCTGAGAAAAATCTCAAAAATCAACAAGCTGGTAGAGATTAAGCTTGTAAAAGCTCAGACCCTAAAACCTTATATCCAACAATTTAAAAGCTTCCAAAGTTTGATCAAAATCCCTGACTCAGCTTTTGACTTTTTAAAGAAACCTAGCTATTTGACTTTTATGAGTTTAAATCTTGATTTACTGAGTTGTTATGGATTATCTAACTATATTAAAACTGAATCTAGTTAACTTGAACAAATGATCAAAGATGTGAGTGGTTTAGGGACTGACTGATCCAACAGTGGATCAAATCAAGAGGTACAAGCTCAATTTTGACTTGTGGTAGTTTAAGACACCATTTTATGACTTACCAATCCTCTATAGACCTTAAGTGACTAATGCAAGCAGAAAGCAACAACCAAATCAATCCTACACTCAGTGAAATGGTCTGAGCCAAACACCCCTATATATGACAGTTTTGCAAGATTTTCAAAACAATTGAGCTTTTTAAACACAGCTACCAACTCAGACACTTAGTTTATGAAATAATAAGATTAATAAAGCACAAAGAACACTAGTTTAACACTAATTACCCAAATAACACAACATTGCAGTTTTGACTGCCTATTTATAACAACTAGCAACTATCCAATTTAACTAACAACCTACCAATTTTAAGTTATAATTTCACTAATTAACTACAACTAAACATGAAAAAAGAGACATGAAACTGAAATGAGAGTAAATAAAGAAAATGGTGAAAATTAAGAACATGTGCTTACATCTTGAATCCAGGCCAAAGATTTAGAACCAAGAACAAGTACCACACCTATAGCTTTCCACAAAGCTCTAATACCCAATTCCCATCCAAGCTTAGCTCCAATTCATTCTCAGCTTCCTTTCTTCTTTATTTTTAATTTTTCTTGATTTATTTTATATTTTTTTGAGGAATTATTTTAACAATGAGTTTTAGACAGATTCAAGAGTTCATGAAGCTTTGGAACTCAATTGTGGAATATTTATGATCTTAAAATGAGCTTATACTACTATATAGCTTAAAATGACAAATTGAACAACTTAGGCAAATTTTGAAATCTTAAGAAAAAGGAAGTAACTTAAACTTAAATCTTCATTAATTGATAAACACAGTACAATGAAAGGGAAATATACTGAATTACAAACATATATTAGACTAGATAGCCACATTGGCTTTTACAAAAGCTTATATATACTAAAATTTTGACCTAACTGCTTCTCCTCTCTCCTCTCTCTGAATTATTGATTTCCTCTGACTTCTTGCATCTCCCTGATCAAATCCCACCCATTGGATTGGGTGGGAATTATCCTAGCCGTTCAAACCATTTTTTGCCGCCAAAATTGTCAAAGGTGATTGGAGATTTCTTGGATGAACTTGGAATCAATAAATGCTTTTTGTTTTCATTGTGGAGTTGAGGGAGACATGGAGTGGTGAGCATTAATTAGGGTGAGGAGGGGGGTTGTGTGTCTGGTTGGTTTAACAGTCCAAGTGGTGAGGGTGAAGGGACGGTCAAACAAAGGTTGACCGTTTTTTTATTTAAAACGGTTGTGGGTATTATTTGTTATGGGAGTGGGCTGGTGGTGTTAGAGTGGGCTGATGGTTTGGAGTGGGCTGGGAATTAGAGGGTTTATGGATCAGATTTGCTTTTTGGGTTAGTGTTTTGGGTAGTGATAACTTTAAGGGTCCGGTTTGTATAAGGTAGTAACACAAGGACTATTTTTGAAATTTGACAAAACACAAGGGCTGAATTTGCCATTTTCCAAAAGTTATATCAAGGACCATTGTTGCCAAGTTAAGTATTCCACAATCCAATTTTTGCAAATTTTTATTTTCAAAATTCCCAGGGACTGAATTTGCAAATTCCCAAACTCCAGGGACCAAAATGTAACTTTTCCAAATTTATCACCCAAAGTCCGTTTTTGATAAATTTTGATTTTTCAAGGACTTGGGTTGACTTTTATTTCAAAATGAATGCATAGGGACTATTTCTGAAAACTTTTGAAACTTGGGGGACTAAAACTGCCAATATTGCAAACTTTGATCGTTTTTCGTTTGTTTTTGCTCGTTTTGCATTTAAAACACATAAAACACAATCCCTGGGATAATTTAAGTATTTTGATTACTTTTCGATTGTTTTTGTGCGTTTTAGCAGTTTAAATATGATAAAAATGATGAGTGTTTGCGCACTCATCAATCCCTCACACTAAACTATTGCTAGTCCCTAGCAATATTTTTGGAAAACTTGATGGATTTTAAACTCTTTACCAAAAGCCATCACTTCTGGAGTAGCCAGGTGTAAGAATTGTGGCACACCTGATAACCGTGTGATTTTGAGCAAACCACCAGCTTTCAACGGATTTGATTTGTCTTTACCAGGAGCCGTTTGCTCCTGGACTAGCCAACTCTTGATGGAATAGTCAACATCTTGGTGAGCTGATTACCAATTATGGTTTTTCCACGGCCTTTACCACAAGCCATAATCTTGCGGGCTAGCCAACTCGTTTGTTTTCGGGGAGTTGAGGAACCATACAATTTTGGGCAAATTGCAAGCCGTAAACGGATTTGAGATGTCTTTACCAAGAGCCGTTTGCTCCTGGACTAGCCAATCCCTTTTGTCGCTTAGACAAGGCGGACTGATTACCACAAAAATTTTTAAATAAAGTGAAAAATTTTTGAAAATTTTGGCCAAAAATGGGGGTATTTGAAAGTATTTTGCGACAAAATTCGCTAGAATTTCCCCCCCACACTTAGAAATGAATATTGTCCTCAATATTCAAAGTTCCGGCTATTATGCCGAAGCTATGAACGTAAAAAGCCAAGATTCGAATCTAACTGCGGAAATACCAAATTCACTTTATTTCTATATATACACACCTTTTTTTTTATTTTTTATTTTATTTTTTATTTTTTTAGTAGAGCTTATATACATATATACATTTTCAAATTAGCGGGGGGTTGGCCATTCCCCCACACTGGGTGGTAGAAAGTAGAAGGAAATCAGAGATACGGGTGAAAACCCATATTGTGCTATTGTTTTTGTTCATCGAGTCGCTAGCTTGACTCGATCCCCGAATTCAATTGTCCTTGGGGAAAGTTTGGAGATCCGGGACGACCATGGATGGTACGTCCTCTCCAAAGTAATGTTTCAACCGATGTCCATTCACTTTGAAATTTGGACCGTCATTTTGAGATAATTCGACGGTACTATAAGGATAAACTTTTGCGATAGTGAATGGACCAGTCCATCGGGTTTTGAGCTTTCCCGAGAAGATCTTGAGTCTAGAGTTGAAAAGAAGGACTCGATCACCAACGTTGAAAACGCGGTTTTTGATTTTTGAGTCATGAATCTTCTTTGTCTTTTCCTTGTAGATTAAAGAGTTCTCGTAAGCTTGATCACGAAGTTCGTTTAATTCATTTAGTTGAACTTTTCTATGATCACCCGCCGTTTTGAGGTCGAAATTGGCATGCTTGAGAGCCCAATAGGCTTTATGCTCAAGCTCGATCGGAAGATGGCACGCTTTCCCGTACACAATTTTATAAGGCGTACACCCAATGGGTGTTTTATACACCGTACGGAAAGCCCAAAGTGCATCATCTAATTTGTCCGACCATGATGCACGATTTTCCCCAACGGTTCTTTCCAATATTCTCTTTATGCCTCGATTGGAAACTTCTACTTGTCCACTTGTTTGAGGGTGGTACGCAGTAGAAAGTCGGTGAGTTACACCATACTTTTGCATGACTTTATCAAATTTGTCATTGCAAAAATGCGTACCACGATCACTAATTATAGCACGTGGAGTTCCAAATCGAGCAAAGAGAGCTTTCAAAAATTTCACGACTACTCGGGCATCATTTGTGGGTAAAGCTTTTGCTTCAACCCATTTTGACAAATAGTCAACTGCCACGAGTATGTATTTATTTCCATGAGATGATGGAAATGGCCCCATAAAGTCGATGCCCCATACGTCAAATATTTCACAAACTTCGATTGCATTTTGTGGCATTTCATTCTTTTGTGAAATATTCCCGTGACGTTGACAAGCGTCACAGGATTTGACCAATTCATGGGCATCCTTGTAAATTGTGGGCCAAAAGAAACCGGAGTCAAACACCTTTTTGGCGGTGTAATTTGGATTGTGGTGGCCCCCCGTGGGACCAGCATGGCAAGCCTTTAAGATTTCAGCGGCTTCTTGACCATATACACACCGCCGGATGACTTGATCCGCACAGATTTTGAACAAGTAGGGGTCGTCCCAAAAGTAATGTTTTACGTCTTTGAAAAATTTATTTTTTTGTTGGGACGACATCCCTTTCACAATGAAGTTACCTGCAAGATAGTTTGCAAAGTCGACAAACCATGGGGTAATCGAGTCTCCACGAAATGAAACCGCATCGAGGGTTTTGAGAGGAAATGTTTCATTTATTTCCTTTTTCTCGAAAGCATTTTGGTAAGGGTTTTCAAGACGGGAGAGATGATCAGCAGCTAGGTTCTCAGCTCCTTTTTTATCACGAATAATGATATCAAATTCCTGAAGGAGGAGAACCCAACGAAGAAGTCTCGGCTTTGCATCTTGTTTTGCAAAAAGATACTTCAAAGTCGAATGATCCGTATACACTATGCTTTTAGTCAGAATCAAGTATGGCCGGAATTTTTCAAAAGCATACACCACAGCTAATAATTCTTTTTCAGTGGTGGTGTAATGACTTTGAGCCTCGGTTATAGTCTTGCTGGCATAGTGTATAGGCTGAAAATGTTTTGTTCTTCGTTGCCCCAAGACTGCCCCTATCGCATAATCACTAGCATCACACATGAGCTCGAAGGGCAAGTCCCAATTGGGGGCAACAAGAATCGGTGCCTCAGTAAGCCTTTTCTTTAGTGTTTCAAAGGCTTCGATGCACTCAGGGGAGAAGATAAAAGGAGCATCCTTCTCGAGGAGATGGGTCATAGGCCGGGCGATTTTAGAAAAATCTTGAATAAACCTACGGTAGAAACCGGCGTGACCCAAAAAGCTCCTAACACCTTTCACAGTCGTGGGATGAGGCAATTTTGCAATGACGTCCACTTTGGCACGGTCAACCTCAATCCCGTTTTTTGAAATTTTATGGCCGAGGACAATGCCCTCTTTGACCATAAAGTGACTCTTCTCCCAATTTAGACATAACTTTGTGTCTTCACAACGTTTTAGCATGCTGTCTAAATGGGAGAGACATGATTGGAACGAATCCCCAATGACCGAAAAATCGTCCATAAAAACCTCCATAGTTTTTCCGATCATGTCAGAAAAAATGGCCATCATACATCTTTGAAACGTGCCCGGAGCATTACATAAGCCAAATGGCATACGTTTATATGCGAAAGTTCCATAGGGGCACGTGAACGTGGTCTTTTCTTGGTCTTGCGGGTCAATGGGAATCTGAAAGTAACCCGAGAAACCATCGAGGAAGCAATAGTACTCATTCCCCGCTAATCTCTCGAGCATCTGATCCATAAAGGGCAGAGGAAAATGATCCTTACGAGTGGCGTCATTCAATTTACGATAATCAATGCAGACGCGCCAACCCGTAACCAAACGAGTTGGAATTAACTCATTTTCCTCGTTTGTGACAACAGTAATGCCACCCTTTTTTGGAACGCAATGAACTGGGCTGACCCAAGGACTGTCCGAGATAGGGTAAATCAATCCGGCATCTAGAAGTTTTAAAACCTCTTGTTTGATAACCTCGTGAATTTTTGGATTCACCCTTCTTTGTTGTTGGACTGCAGGTTTGAAATCGTCCTCCATTAAAATTTTATGAGTACAGAATTCAGGGTCAATGCCCTTGATGTCGGAGAGACGCCAAGCAATTGCTTGTTTATGAGATTTCAAAACCTTGATAAGAGCAGCCTTTTCCTCATCACTTAAGTCTTTGGCAATTATGACGAGTAATTTATCGTCACCCTCCAGAAATGCATATACAAGATGAGGTGGCAAGTCCTTAAGTTCAACCTCAGGGAAGTCATCAGTTTTCTCAACATTTTTGACCTCCTCTTTATGAAGTTGTTGTGGTAGAACAGGAAGAGGAGAGGGATCTTCGTTTAACAATTTTTCAAGCATGAGAATATCCCTCTCGAGGTCAATCTCTTGGTTATCGACTCCATCGGGAATCGAGTCACTTTTGAGAAACGCCTCCATTTCTTCTAAGATGAACTCGCTTCCCTCAAACGGAGTGAGGGAAGGAGAAGAATTGGCAATGATGGGGTGAGAAGACTGAGTGAGGTTTTCACTCGAAGAATCATCAATGAAACCTAAAATCTCTTGAGCATACTCCTCAGCAGCAACATCGATGATATCAATTTGATTCACCGACTCACAATCATAATTGGAGGAGTATCTCGAAGTTTGATTTAGGTTGAAGGTTATGGCTTCCGTTCCAACACGTAATGTGATCTCATGCTCAAATACATCGATAAGAGCTCGCCCAGTTCTAAGGAATCCCCGCCCAAGAATGAGAGGGACCCTTGAATCGGCATCAAAGTCAACAATCACAAAATCTGCCGGAAAATGGAACTTCCCCACTTTAACGAATACGTCCTCGGCAATGCCAATGGGACGAGAAATCGAACGATCGGCAAGCTCTAAAGTCATGCACGTGGGGGTAAGTTCGGGGAGAGATAGTTTCTTCCACACAGAATATGGCATCAGGTTGATGCTAGCACCTAGATCGGCCAGGGCGAAGCAATCAACCATACCCGGGAAAGTACAAGGAATGAGGAATTTCCCGGGATCTCCAAGCTTTTCAGGAAGCTTTTTCAAAAGAACCGCAGAGCAGTTCTCATTCAGAGGAGTTCTTGCCATCTCAAATAATTTTTCTTTATTACTCAACAGATTTTTGATTGTCGATGCAAACTTGGGCATCAAGAGAATAGCATCCGCGAAGCTGATATCAAAATGCAAATCTTGGAAGATTTGGAAAAATTTATCCATTTAGTGATTAGCTTTTTCGCGGAGCTTTTGTTCACTGAGACGTGATGGATAGGGAATAGAAGTTTTGGATTTAAGGTTGTCCACTGGAGTTTCAGGTGGTTCAAATACAACTCCAGGCTTACATCTGGTTTCAGGAATAACCTGAGGTTGGACGTGTGCTGTACTTCGTGAGCTAGGATTTTGCACCTTGTCCTTTGTCACCTCAGGTTCACGATTCACTACCTTAGGAGGAGAGGAAGAAGAGGTAGTAGGAATCGCGGGTTCATCATATGAAGCACCACTTCGTGTTGTGATCGCCTTAGCATCGCCCCTCGGGTTAGCGATCGTGTTGCTCGGTAAAGTAGTACCTGAGCCCGAGGGTCGATCATTTAAAGACTTCTTGATGTCAGAAATCTGGCTGACCAGCAACTTGTTCAACTCTTCTTGGGACTTCATGAATTGTTTCAACAACTCGTCAGATGAAGGCCCGGTTGGAACAATGGCTTGATTCGGATGAGGAATATTTGGAGCTCGATTGTTCGGATTGGGACCTTGATTTTGAAAATTACCCTGATTAGGGTTGTTGTTCCCATGAAAATATCCCGGATTGAAATTACCCTGACCTTGGTTCCGATTAAAGTTTTCTTGATTTTGTTGTTGGAAACCTTGATTTTGGAACCCTTGGTTTTGATTTTGAAAACCGTGACCCTGATTGAAGTTACCTTGGTTTTGATAACCTTGGTTCGCTCTATTTTGATTTTGGCCACGGTTTTGGACATTTTGGTTTTGATTAAAACCAGGAGGTCCAGGATAATGATGTTGAGGATGATAGCTAGGGTCCATAGGAGGGCGATATTGATTTCCTCCTTGATTTTGGGACCCAGCTACAGCATGAGCTTCATATGGGGTACCATTAGTAGCTGTGCAATTGTAGTAGGCATGCGGCCCACCACAAGTTACACAGACTTCCACTTTTTTAACCTCAGCAGGTGGAGGATGTTGTGGAAATGAGAATTTCTTTGTTTGGGCGAGAACCAAAGCTTGGATCGCTTCAGTGAGCTTCAATCTTAGCATCCGTGCTAGATTGACCCACAGAAGATGAAGTAGAAGGTCCCGCATTGATTTGAGAAACAATCGGTTTGCTTCGTGTAGAGCGGACCTTGGACTTGTTTTCTATGATTTGCAAAGCTTCTTTTGTGGTTCTACTCAAAAAATTACCTCCCGCGGAGGCATTGAGAGAATCCTGATCAGCTTGGCTCACGCCATTGTAAAACGTATCGAGTTGCATCAACTCAGAGAAACCATGATGTGGACACTTGCGAAGTAATTCTTTGAAACGATCCCACGCTTCACCAAAAGATTCATCATATTTTTGAGTGAACTTGGTGATTTCGTTCTTAAGACTCGTGGTCTTGGAAGGTGGGAAGAATTCATTCACAAACTTTTTGACAAGATCTTCCCAAGTCTCGATAGATCGTGGAGGTTGTTTTTCAAGCCAAATCCGGGCTTGTCCCTCCAAGGAGAATGGGAAGAGAAGAAGTTTTATTGCTTCACACGGGACATTTTTGTACTTGATGGTTGATGTGATTTTATTGAACCATCGAATGTGAGCATGAGGATCGTCCCTCTAAAAACCGTAAAATTGACTCGAGGTTACAAGATTGAGTAACCCGGTTTTGAGCTCAAAATTATCAGCCACGATGGTTGGAACGACAATGGCATCTCCGTAACCCTCGATGGGTGCTTGGAGAAGTTCACACATGGGATGGTCTTCCGCCATGGTGATAGTGGGTGTGGCAACAGTACGGATCTCAGATCCGACTGTTGGTGCTGAACGTCTACGAGGTCTTCTAGGTTTTCGTACAAGCTCACGTAATGGGCTAGTAGACCTAGAAGAACGAGTGCGCATGCACTAAGGATAAAAATCAATCAAAACAAAGTCGAGACAAAACCACAATGAACTTAAACCAATAATCACAAGTGAGTGGCTTCTTTAGAAAAGGTACACCACTCACAAGGATACAAAGGCAAGTTTTAATCTTTTTGGTTTGGGAACTTATTTGTTCACACCCCCAGTTGGCAGGTGTTCTGTCTTGGTTTGCGACGGTTGATTTTTATGTAATTATTATTATTCACAAGAAAAGACGGATGTTTTTGTGTTTTGTGTAAGGGTTTAAAAACTTTTTGGAAAATATTTTTGGTGTTGTCTCGTTTACCAAAATCGTTTCTCTTTAAGAATCACCTTAAAAGAAAACCGAATCAGAAAACGTTACGATCTGTTTTGTTGTTTTTAATTTTTTTTGGTGTTTTAACACTTTAGGAAAAGTGTTAATGACTTTCTTGTATTTTTATTTTGAAAATATACACAAGTGGTGGTATTTGTACAGTGAGTGAGGTGAGATAACACTAATCTCAAATAACGCTATAGAAACGCGCACACTTCCCCGGCAGCGGCGCCAAAAGTTGATTGACGCTAAACCACCAACTTAAATTAACCAAAGAATGGTCAACTAAGTCAAATAGCCTAGATCAATGCTCCGGGTAATATAAGGTATCACCAGGTCGTTAAGTCCCGTTGAAGTGTGAATTGTAACTTTAGCGTATTCGTGATTGGGTAATTATTCACAGAAAAGGGTTATGATCAAAATTATTTAGAAATTATTAACAAATATAGCTTAGGAAAGCTATGTGATTGATTACGGGAATTTAGATTACAAAGATTTGAGCTAAAACCTAAATACGTACGTTTTAATTAAAAAACGTATTCAGACGAATAAAACAAAAAGTACAACTGCTGAACGGAGAGGGTTAAAAGTGTAAAATTAATATTTTTACAATCCTAATAATTAAAGAAAATTTTAAGAAAAATAAAAACTATTTTTACACTATTTAATTATTTATTATTAATTAATTACTAATTATCTATTTACTACTAATTAAACTAATTAGAATTATTAAAAATACTAAAAAGGCTTAGAAAATTAAGAAAATTTTTATAAATCTAATTAACCATTACAGGACTCCTAAAAAATTATAAAAAGTTAATTTTATGTATTTTTAAACTAATTAACTAATTATTAATCTAATTACTTATTAATTTCTAATTAAACTAATTAAATTATAAAAAATAGAAAATGAACAGTAAAAATTCTAGAAAAATTTATAAAAATGTTTTAACTAAAATAAAAGCTAGAAAAATTATAAAAACTAGGTTATACTATATAAAATCTAATTATGCTATTTAATTGATTAATATTAATTAAAACTAAATTAAACTAAAATTAATTAGAAAAACCACTAAAAGCCAAAATAAAAATCGGGAAAAATTTATAAAATTATTTTAACCTAAAATAGAATTTCTAAAAATATAAAAGTGATATATTACTTAGAAATAAATTAAAAAGAAAAATAAATTGATAAATCCTATTAAATAGAAGCTATCACTAATTGTAAAGTTGGTTTTTTTGGATTTTTTTCTTTTTCTAAACTAATTATAAACTAAAAACAACTGCTTTTAATGAAAACACTTTTATTTTAACCCAATAAATAAGCACTTGGAGTGCTTATTACTCCCACAGTTGACTTTTGTTGACTGTGGAGGTTTTAAAGCTCAAATGTGAAAGTGTGGGGTCCACAATGATGGATTATGGTTTCTCTGAGTTCAATGAACAAGATTAAGCAGAATTGGCACAAAAAATTAGCTTCAATAAGCCACAATAATAATCAAATAAGCAATTTGCTTATTTGAATTCTGATGCAGTTGTGGGACAAGGTTTAGGGCCAAAAACAGGTGGGGTCCACAGGTCAAAAGGTCAAAGAAATGGTCAATGAGTCAACCCTGGTAGGAGGGGGGTTGAGGGAACCCAAGATCAAGGGTTGTGGACCACTGAGTCAACCACAATGGACCACCAAAGTGGGTGGTGTGAGGCTGAACTGCTGAGACAGGGCAAGTATCTTGCCCTGCAACTCACTTTGAGGCTTGGTGGGACCCACTAAACAATTTCCAAAAATTCTGAGAAAAATCTCAAAAATCAACAAGCTGGTAGAGATTAAGCTTGTAAAAGCTCAGACCCTAAAACCTTATATCCAACAATTTAAAAGCTTCCAAAGTTTGATCAAAATCCATGACTCAGCTTTTGACTTTTTAAAGAAACCTAGCTATTTGACTTTTATGAGTTTAAATCTTGATTTACTGAGTTGTTATGGATTATCTAACTATATTAAAACTGAATCTAGTTAACTTGAACAAATGATCAAAGATGTGAGTGGTTTAGGGACTGACTGATCCAACAGTGGATCAAATCAAGAGGTACAAGCTCAATTTTGACTTGTGGTAGTTTAAGACACCATTTTATGACTTACCAATCCTCTATAGACCTTAAGTGACTAATGCAAGCAGAAAGCAACAACCAAATCAATCGTACACTCAGTGAAATGGTCTGAGCCAAACACCCCTATATATGACAGTTTTGCAAGATTTTCAAAACAATTGAGCTTTTTAAACACAGCTACCAACTCAGACACTTAGTTTATGAAATAATAAGATTAATAAAGCACAAAGAACACTAGTTTAACACTAATTACCCAAATGACACAACATTGCAGTTTTGACTGCCTATTTATAACAACTAGCAACTATCCAATTTAACTAACAACCTACCAATTTTAAGTTATAATTTCACTAATTAACTACAACTAAACATGAAAAAAGAGACATGAAACTGAAATGAGAGTAAATAAAGAAAATGGTGAAAATTAAGAACATGTGCTTACATCTTGAATCCAGGCCAAAGATTTAGAACCAAGAACAAGTACTACACCTATAGCTTTCCACAAAGCTCTAATACCCAATTCCCATCCAAGCTTAGCTCCAATTCATTCTCAGCTTCCTTTCTTCTTTATTTTTAATTTTTCTTGATTTATTTTATATTTTTTTGAGGAATTATTTTAACAATGAGTTTTAGACAGATTCAAGAGTTCATGAAGCTTTGGAACTCAATTGTGGAATATTTATGATCTTAAAATGAGCTTATACTACTATATAGCTTAAAATGACAAATTGAACAACTTAAGCAAATTTTGAAATCTTAAGAAAAAGGAAGTAACTTAAACTTAAACCTTCATTAATTGATAAACACAGTACAATGAAAGGGAAATATACTGAATTACAAACATATATTAGACTAGATAGCCACATTGGCTTTTACAAAAGCTTATATATACTAAAATTTTAACCTAACTGCTTCTCCTCTCTCCTCTCTCTGAATTATTGATTTCCTCTGACTTCTTGCATCTCCCTGATCAAATCCCACCCATTGGATTGGGTGGGAATTATCCTAGCCGTTCAAACCATTTTTTGCCGCCAAAATTGTCAAAGGTGATTGGAGATTTCTTGGATGAACTTGGAATCAATAAATGCTTTTTGTTTTCATTGTGGAGTTGGGGGAGACATGGAGTGGTGAGCATTAATTAGGGTGAGGAGGGGGGTTGTGTGTCTGGTTGGTTTAACAGTCCAAGTGGTGAGGGTGAAGGGACGGTCAAACAAAGGTTGACTGTTTTTTTATTTAAAACGGTTGTGGGTATTATTTGTTATGGGAGTGGGCTGGTGGTGTTGGAGTGGGCTGATGGTTTGGAGTGGGCTGGGAATTGGAGGGTTTATGGATCAGATTTGCTTTTTGGGTTAGTGTTTTGGGTAGTGATAACTTTAAGGGTCCGGTTTGTATAAGGTAGTAACACAAGGACTATTTTTGAAATTTGACAAAACACAAGGGCTGAATTTGCCATTTTCAAAAAGTTATATCAAGGACCATTGTTGCCAAGTTAAGTATTCCACAATCCAATTTTTGCAAATTTTTATTTTCAAAATTCCCAGGGACTGAATTTGCAAATTCCCAAACTCTAGGGACCAAAATGTAACTTTTCCAAATTTATCACCCAAAGTCCGTTTTTGATAAATTTTGATTTTTCAAGGACTTGGGTTGACTTTTATTTCAAAATGAATGCATAGGGACTATTTCTGAAAACTTTTGAAACTTGGGGGACTAAAACTGCCAATATTGCAAACTTTGATCGTTTTTCGTTTGTTTTTGCTCGTTTTGCATTTAAAACGCATAAAACACAATCCCTGGGATAATTTAAGTATTTTGATTACTTTTCGATTGTTTTTGTGCGTTTTAGCAGTTTAAATATGATAAAAATGATGAGTGTTTGCGCACTCATCATAGGGTTTTTGTTTTATTTGTGTTGGTTGATTAGCGTTCATTTTGAATTAGTGCTTAAAAATAACAACACCCGTGTTAGGGTTTCAAGATTTAGATTTGTGATATTTGTATTGTCTGGATTAGATTTGCATATATGACACGTGGAACGTTTTTAGGTGATGTGTAAAATGATTATTTGTTAATTTTTGTCGTGTTTTCGGTAACTGTGTTTGTTTATATTAGTGTTGATGATTGTTATTTGGTAGTGTTTAGTTTAAAATTAGTGATTTTAATGAAATTAGGTGATTAAATTAGCGATGCCTATAGTTGAAAATTACTTGTAATATTCAGAAAATCACTTGTGATATTCAGAAAATCACTTGTGATTATCTGAATATCACATAATATCACTTGTTATATTCAGAATATCATTTGTGATCACTTGTGATATTCTGAATATCACAAAATATCACTTGTGATATTCAGATATGTATGAAAACGTCTAAAAATGGCCGAAAACAATTTAAAACAGACAAAAACGTAAGAAAGCGGATGAATATGTATGAAAACATGTAAAAGCACAAAAACATGTATGAAAACGGACGAAAACGTATGAAAACGGACAAAAATTGACAAAAACGTAAGAAAACGGATGAAAACAGGCGAAAATGTATGAAATCGGGCGAAAACATAAGAAAACAGACGAAAACATAAGAAAATGGATGAGTACGTACGAAAATAGAAGAAAACGTATGAACACGTATGAAAACGGACAAAGCGTAGGAAACATGGATGAAAACGAAAGAAAACGGATGAAAACGTATGAAAACGAATGAAAACGGGCGAAAATGGAGGAAAACGTATGAAAACAGAAGAAAACATATGAAAACGGACGAAAACAGACGAAAATATATGAAAGTGAAAAAAAAAACGTGAATTAAAAAAATGTGAACTAAAAAAACAAAAACGCGAATTAAAATCAAACTAGATGGATGGTCATGATTTGTCCCTTTGTAAATAACAATAAGCAAATGCATTTTTCTTATTTAAACAAATCTTCCAAACAGACAAATACGACTAGGGGTGTCATAAATCTTGACCCGACCCGAAACCGAACCTGACTAAGGATAATCGGGTCGGGTTACTCGGGTCAAGAATCTAAGTCGGGTCAATCGGGTCAACCCGATTAACCCGAATACGAACTAGGGTTGGGTATCGGGTTCAAAATACTTTGCCTAGTCGGGTTCGGGTCAACCCGACTAACCCGAGTTAGTTTTGTCTTTTTCTTTTCTTGTATTTTATTATTTGCTTGTAATCTTGTTCACAATGTTATTTTCCTTAGCTGTTGGCTTGTTGTCAATTTCATTATCTCTAAATGTATGGTTAAATGCTACTAGTACTACGTTTACCATTTCATTAATATTGTGAAGTTTTCATGTTTGATAATTGTTGGGAACATACTTTTGTATTTAGTCAAGTCTCGGTCATTATATTTTGTAATAGGTTGCTTAGTTATTTATTTCATTATATTTAAGTTACTAGGCTTAAGTATTAATGTCCAATGGGCGTTACAGCCCACGTTCTAGATGAATGAGGGAGGAAGGGAGTGTTGCCGTACTCCTCCCCTATATATACTAAGCTAATGTAAACATAACATTTGTTGGTTATTTTGATATCTTAATAAAACTATTGTTCTTTCACTTTTCATAAATCTTGTAATCAACCAATCCTTATATCTATGTCATTCTTTACTTGTGTAACATCAATATGGGCACCTAACAAGTGGTATCATTCGCCTAATAGAGATTGAAGTGTTTGTTTCAAGGTTAATGTGGGTTAAGGGTGTTATTTCTTTATATTTTTGTTTTTTCTTTGTTTCTTTCACTCAAATCTTGAAGCTTGGATAAATTTTAAGATTGATATAGTGATTAGAAGCTTAGATTTTGCATAAAGTTTTGATCTTTTTAAGATTTTAGTACTTTTACCCTTAGTTTATTGAGTTTTGTAGCTTGTTTGATATTAGAAAACTAGTTTTTGGTAGCTAAATCTTTCATATTTAGTGTTTTCTAAGTGTTGGGGAAGTTATTTGATCAATAGAACCTTATTTCTAAGCATTTTTCTTCAAAAACTAGTGATTTTTACATGTTTCTGGTCATTCTACGCGTGAGTTTTGCCAAAAACCCCATTCCTACGCATAAGATCACTATTTACGCTTAAGTTTTGGTGGAAAACCCCTTTTATACGCCTAAGATCAATTCCTACGCTTAAGATAAAGATCCTACGCTTAAGTTGCCAGTTTACGCAGAAGTTGGAATCTTACGCATAAGATTTAATCTTACGCGTAAGTTACAGATCTACTTTTAAGCTTCATCAACGGTCTTCTCTTCGTGCTACGGTGACTATGTCAGTGGGAACATTGAAATCAGTCATGTTTATTATGTGGAAGGCTTAGGTCACAACCTCTTTTCAGTCGGTCAATTTTGTGATGGGGATTTAGAAGTAGCATTTCGTGAGAAAACTTGTTTCGTTCGTGACTTACAAGGAAATGATCTTATGTCTGGCTCACGTGGTTCTAATCATTATACTATATCGATGTCTGACATGATTGCAACATCTCCGATATGTCTTTTCTCTAAAGCAGAATCAACAAAATCTTGGTTATGGCATAAACGTCTTTCGCACTTGAATTTCAAAACTATGACTGAACTTGCTCGTCATAAACTTGTTGATGGTTTTCCAAGATTCCGTTTTACCAAAGATCACTTATGTTCGGCCTGTGAACAAGGAAAAAGTACTCGAGCTCATTTTCCTTCTAAAACTGAGCACAGTACAAATCATATTTTACAATTGCTTCATATGGATTTGTGTGGCCCAATGCGTGTTCAAAGTATCAACGGTAAACGCTACATACTTGTAATTGTTGATGACTACTCCAGATGGACTTGGGTTTATTTTCTTCGAAGTAAAGATCAAGCTCCTTCAATGATCATCACCTTTCTCACTAAAATTCAAGTTCAGTTACGCAACACGGTTCGAATGGTTAGAACTTGTAATATACTCTATTATGAGAACATGGATGGTTTAGTGATTAGATTGATTCAAGGTTATGTTTTCTAGTGAGATGTTAGAGAGATAAAGAGATGAGAAAGTTGGGAGCCTTGTGAGAGAAAAACTTGTAGAATGTTAGATTGCAAATGAAGGTCCAACCCTTTCCCATGGGTGGGAAAGGGTATATATAGTTAGAACGGAAACGCCCCTTGAAACGGGCTGTAGAGCGGGCTGACAGTGGGTAAGAGACCAGACCCGACTCCACAAATACTAACTAATACTACTCTGCATACTAACTAATATGATAATTACTACGAGCTACAATGTGCTAAACTATACTCGGGGTGACCGAGTCTTCATATGAATAATCGTATTCCTAACAATCTCCCCCTAAGGGAGGTCACCCCGGAAAATAAGTGTTGAATCATAGCATTCAGATCTTAGATGACATCTTCGTAGCTCGTAGTCTTTTGATTCTTCATTGTTGAGATCTTTGTGCATTAAGTGGTAGACTCTAGATGACACCTTCAATATGGTGGATGATTTTTGGAAATTGTAACAGCTTCATCATCCAAATGGTCATCAGAGAGTCGTCTATGAGTAGTAACGTCTCCATGTGATTCGAACATCTTTGTGTTGACATGCCCACACTTTTCAGGATCATGATCTTTTACATCAGAGTTGTGGAAGCATATATGAGGCCCAATCAATGATCATGATTTCTTAGATTGTGGTGTCGAAGTGTGAGCATGTGTTGATGGATCAGCATCTTTCCAACAATCGACTGCACCCGGCAAAAATTCCTGCAAATAGACAGTTAGCAACAAATCATCCGGTACTTATAGGTTTGGAATTAGAGATTGTCAACAACATAGTGTGAAGACTCCTTCTAATCCTCTCCAAGACCGTTCCCAATCGGTAAACCCTGAGAGGATTTACGCGAACTACCTAAGTAGATCAACGAATGGGTGAGTCGCTGGAGATCACTCCACGACTGTTGACCGTTAGTAACCATCGCGACTTCTAAGCGTAATTCACAAAGAATTACCTAAGTGACCTGCTTTCAGGGCTGCATGATGTTGACCCTGGCAGGAATTTCCATTCAATCACTGGGAGTTACAATAGCAACATCCCTCATAAATGTTCTGGTAGATTGCTAAGATCTGCGTAGGACTCATAAGTTTACCACTGCTGTCCTTCAAGTTGAACAACCAGGGTAGAAGCAGCATGTGTTCCTATGAGATCTTTTTATGTATCTCGAGGCTCTAGACTCAATAAGTGCATTTGGTTTTCCTATGCGGAGATTAGGGAGAGGTCTCCTGCTTCAATATCAACCATCTCTAAGAGATAAGTCGATAGATTACACCGGTTCCCCGTGAGAATGAAACAAGTTCTTTTAAGAGAACTTGAGTGGCTAGAAGGTTTAGTGCAGTGCGCCACTGGGTCCATGACGTCTTGTCTTCAATACCAATGTCGCCTTAGCAACAATTAGTAGATTATGAATTGAACCCGGTTTCTGCCCTAAGGTTGAATAATTGGAGGGCTATTTCTTTTCACCCTTTCTCATTTCATTTCTTTTTAATTCTTCAACCCCTTCTTTCCCCATTCTCACATTTCTCCTTTTTTCATAATCATACCTACAGACTTCTTAATACTATCTATTTGGTATTGTCCATGGGTAGATCCCTCCAGCTCTGGCAGATCATAGGACGGTTTTCCTAGCCTTAGCCACCTTATAACTCCATGACTATCCTAAGTTGCCATTTACCAAATCATTGAAAATTCTCTCAACGTGTTTATGATTGAGAAACACATTTTGTTAACACATTGAGAGTTTGGACATTTTCAAATGCTCCCCCTTAACATGTGCTCATATGTATTGATTTGAAAATTTGCACATGTCGGGAAGAGTTGCACTTTTTGAATTGATCTACCTTAAGTGATCATGACCGGGCATTCGAGACACGCTTACATCACTAGGTAAACTAGCTTGAAGTTATTACCTCTCAAAACGGTACATTCTACTTAAACTAGTCCTCTTCGAGACACGCTTACATCACTGGTTGAACCAGCTTGAAGTTATTACCCGTCCAGGACTAGTCCTTTCGATTCAGGACATTTGTGTTTCGTCAATTCATGAGTCAAGACTGAGATGCACTCATATGAGATGCAAGGATCCTTTTACACAAACCATTTTGCTCCCCCTCAATATGTGCATTGATATACGAAAGATTTTGGCACATAGGAAAGAGCATATATTTGTTTTCAGGTTCAAAACATCATGTTTTAATCAATTTTTCATATTTAAATCACATCTTCTCCCCCGATCAAAAATTTCAAACCAATTGAGATTTGTGATCCCAAGTGATTTAAATAAGTTTAAAGTTTTTGGAGAAAGATGTGACATTTTTAAGAATGACTGATTTTGAGACGACATTTTTGCTCCCCCTCAAACCTTGAGGGAGTATGTTATGTGTTAGAGATGATGAGTTTATAAATAATTTTGAGTTTAGCGAAAAACTCATGAAAAATTTTATATCCTAACACATAACAAGTGCATTAAATCCACTTGAGTTATGCACAAAGATCTTGTATTGGATGATATATAGCTTTTGAAATCGTTCTCCCCCTCAATCGATGACACATTCAAAATTAAGCATTTAGCATAAAGGATTAATTCTTATAGCATCGATTGAGTGGTAAATTTTAAACCATATTTTGAGTTTGTTTGATCTTCAAAAACCATGGTACCACCAAGTTTGGAACAAATATTTTCCCGAAGAATCATTGAAAGAAAAATATTTGAGATGCAAAGAAGACTTCTCTTCTTTTACCAGAGATGATGCACTTAGGCGTACATCAAATTGGAAAGGCACGAATGTAAAGTAATTCATGCCTTTGTTAGGAACAGTCGTCTTTTTGGCGACGAACCTTCCCCAATGTAAAGACCGGGTTGCTATCTGAAGTAATAGCAAACCATCTTGAGAGAATAGTGTTAGATACGACATGTTTTAGAGGACATTATTAATAAAGGAACTCTTGCTCAAGCATATGTATGTTTCCGTGTCATTATTGAATGACATTTCTAGAAGCGCACATAATATTGATTAGACAAGAGACATGTCGAGAGAAGAATATTTTTGGTTTTTATGATTTTCTGATTTTTTAGTTTTTTTTTGAAGGTTTTATATTTTTCTATTTTTCTTTTGATTTTGATATTATGTACAAAGGATATATAAAGCAACCCCTTTACTCCTCCTGATCTTCCTGAAGGCTTATGAGATCCTCAGGAGTGAGACTCTTTATACCAAGGCGAGGGAGGATGAATTGAAATCGATCCCTAGAAAGTGCTTTGGTAAAGATATCAGCTAGCTGGAACTTAGTCCTCACAAAGTAAAGTTCCACAATTCCTTTCTCAACTTGCTCCCTGATGAAGTGATGTCGAATGTCAATGTGCTTAGTTCTTGAATGCTGGACATTGTTGCAGCAAAGCGCAATCGCACTTTTGTTGTCAGAATACATGGGAATTTTGTTGCATACGAAGCCATAGTCCGAAAGTTGAGATCTTATCCATAAGATCTGAGCACAGCATGAGGACATGGCAATGTATTCAGCCTCTGTGGAGGATATTGAAGTACTCATTTGTTTCTTTGAAGACCAACTAACTAGCTTGTTACCCAAGAACTGAGCACCCCCAGATGTACTTCGACGAGTATCCTGACATCCCACATGGTCAGCATCCGAATAGGCTGTGAGTGCCATAGAAGTGTCCTTTGAGTGCCATAGAAGTGTCCTTTGGGTACCATAGGCCCAAGTGGATTGTTCCTTTAAGATACCGAAAGACTCTCTTGACAGCTTCCAGGTGTTTCTTGGTAGGTTTGGATTGATACCGAGCACACATGCAAACTGCAAATAGTGGATCCGGTCTGCTAGCAGTAAGATACATTAAGGAACCAATCATGCTTCGATACTTGGTTTGTTCAACTGGGATCCCAACATCATCTTCATCAAGTTTTGATCTTTCCATTATAGGGGTATCAACTGCATCACATGAATCGAATCCAAATTTCTTCAATATTTCATTAGCATACTTGGATTGATTGATGAAGATCTCATTGGGATTCTGAGATATTTGCAAGCCTAGAAAGAAGGACATTTGACCCATCATGGACATCTGGAATTCAGAACTCATCTCTTGGGAGAAACGATCACACTCTTTGGGATCAGAAGAGGCAAATATTATATCATCTACGTATATTTGCACATGAAGAAATGTTTTGCCCGTCTTTCTGGTAAAGAGTGTAGGATCAACAGCACCTTTGGAGAACTTGTTGGCAAGAAGGAATTTTGACAAGGTGTCGTACTACGCCCTAGGAGCTTGTTTAAGTCCATAAAGGGCCTTCTTCAAGCGATACACATGGTTAGAGCGTTCTGGATCCACGAATCCTTTGGGTTGACTTACATACACCACTTCTTTAAGATCACCATTTAAAAATGCAGTCTTAACATCCATCTGATACACCACCATATTTTGACTAGCAGCATTTGCCAGAAATATTCTTATGGCTTCAATTCTAGCAACTGGTGCGAAGGATTCTTCAAAGTCAATACCCTCTTCTTGACGATATCCTTTTGCCATAAGCCTAGCCTTGTTCTTTAATACATCTCCATGCTCATCAAGTTTCACTTTAAATATCCATTTGAGGGCAATGATCATAGCTCACTCAGGAGGCGGTACTAATTCCCACATGTCAAGTCGATCAAACTCATGAATTTCATCCACCATAGCAGTGAACCATGAGTGTTTAGACATTGTATCCTTGAAATCTTTTGGCTCAACTTTAGAGAGGACAGAATTGAAGAAGCACCACAAAGCGTCGGTAGCAAGTTGCTTACGGGTTAATACCAGACGTGAGGGGTTTCCAATAATGTTGTCAATTGGGTGGTCATTTGTCCATTTCCTAAGGTATTCATGAGGTTGAGGGTAGGGAACTGAGGTAGCCGTGTTAGATTCATCTGAGGATGTAGCATCGTTTGACGATTCAGGAGTAAAGATGTTAATAAACGGCTCATTATCGGGTGGAGCGAAGGGATTCTCATCTAAAGAGTTATCTACAGCTGCAACTCGTTGTACAGATGAGGATTGACCATTAGATGTGGTAATAGAATGACTGATGGTGGGAGCTTCAGGATCCCATGACAACGAAGTGGATGGTCCAGAATTAACAACTGGGACATTAGCTACCCCAGCTGGTTGTAGAACGACTATGGCTTCTGGAGCATCCACATTTTGAGGTTCAAAGTATTCATCAAACATGGGGTCAAATAGCTTTTTCCAATCATCACTTGTAAGAGGTACGAAAGGAGTAGCAGGAGTGTCCAAGAACCAGTTGCTCTGTCAGCTCATCGAAAGTGACGTGGATTGTTTCCATTATGTCTCTGGTACGTTTGTTGTAGATTCGGTATCCCTTTCGTTCTGGAGCATAGCCAACAAAGAAACCAATGTCAGCCTTGGCTTTGAGTTTCCCTAGGTCTTCACTGTCATTTGTTGGATAGCACAATGCACCAAATACACGAAGAAATGAAAGATCTGATTTTCTGCCATGAACCAGTTCATATGGAGTCTTGCAGTGGAGAGGATGTATCAAGGATCTATTCTGTGTATAACATGCAGTTGCAATTGCCTCAGCCCAAAGAAACATAGGAGCTTTGGAGAAGATGAGCATAGTCCTTGCGGCTTCAACTAAGGTGTGGTTGCATCTTTCAACAACTCCATTTTGTTGAGGAGTACGTGGAATGCTCTTTTGATGACTAATTTCGACACCTTCATAAAATTGAGTAAGTTGTTTGTTCAAAAACTCCGTTCCATTATCAGTTCGAATGAATCTAACTGTTTTGTTGAGACGAACTTGCAACATCTTTATGAGTTTGTTGATGGTTTCCGGAGTTTCGTCCTTTGATCGCAGAAACTTTACCCACATGAATCGAGAGAAATCATCAACAATAACAAGCACATATTTCTTTCCATTGATACTTTGAATCCTCATTGGTCCACAGAGATCCATGTGAAGAGTATGTAGAACTTCCATGATGGAATTGACAGTCTTGGGTTTATGGGTGTGCTTTTTGCTCTTGCCCATTTGACATGCGGAACACAAATGGTCTTTCTCATACTTAAGTCTGGGCAACCCTCGAACAAGATCCTTACGTGTGAGTTCATTGATGGTACCAAAGTTCAAATGGTTTAAACGACGATGCCACAACCATGATTTGTTCTTAGAGGCTTTAGAGAGCAAGCAAATTGGAGAGGACCGTAGCATGTCTTCGATAGAGATGGTATAAAGATTAGTGCCCCGACTCCCCTTGAGGAGATCAACACCATCTAATTCTCTAACAAAACAGGTGTGTTTTCTGAAAGCAACTTCAAGATCAGAATCACAGAATTGACCAACAGAAAATAGATTGTGCCCAAGTCCTTCCACGTAGTAAACTCTGGATATCACACTGTCTCCAAAGACGTAATCACCATAACCCATTATAGATCCAAAATGGTCATTCCCAAATCTAACCGTACCAATAAACTTTTCCACGAAATTCTTGAGCCACGAGCGATCTCCAGTCATATGTTTTGAGCAGCCTGAGTCCAAATACCAAAGGACGATTTGTACGACCTGCATTTGAAACCAGACAATCGTGGATAACTGAAAAAGCTGGAGCCCCACAAACAGTTGGGGTCCGTTTGGTTAGCACACACAAATATTGGATTATCATATGTTACAGATATCTCACTGGAATTTTCACATTTTGATGCACTAGAACTAGGAGTGGTACTAAGTGCTTCTATCGGGAACAGTCTACCAGTAAGTCTCCACTTCTTAATAGGCACAACTTTGGAGTTAGTGATCCTAGTCATTGGGCACTTTTCCCTTAGAGTGAATTTCCTTCCAGTAGGTCTCCATTGATAACCAACATTAGTGAACACTTTTCCTGTTTTATTCCATACTTGTTTTACCCGTTTAACACTCGAGACATTCATAACTGGAGATTTCATAGTGGATTTTAGAAAGGACACAACACAAGCATCATGATTACCATAAAATAAGCATTTGTTACAAGTCTTACAAATAGCACCAGAATTCGAATTAATTACATCATTGTTAACACAAATGTTTAAATCAACTCGATTCCTTTCATTAAGCATAACTTTATTGTTCCTAGATGATTCTTCTACTTCCTTCATAAGTGTACTCTTAGCCGGAAAAGTCCTATCATTCTTTGTATTGCACCTAGGCTGTGACTTGATAGCATTAGATACACCTTTTACTCCTGTAGAAGCAATGACGGGAACATTAGTATGATTAGTTGCTACTTGTTTACCGGTGATCATGATGGTGGATTGTGACATGGTTTGGGGATAATCAAATGTAACATGTTTGTTGCCACTGTTAGGGTACAATGCAAATGACCTATCCGACTTGTTATCATTCTTGGGGCATGATCCTATAGCATATTCTAATAATTCCTGGGCTCTATTAGTGAGGAAGTAAGCACCAATAATAACATCATCATGTGGTTTAGGTATCCTCTCATCTTCAATGGTTTCTCTAAGTATGGCCAGACAATCCTTAAGATATCTAAGATAGTTGTTATGAACTAACTTATTGTTCCTAAGGGGAAGAGAGACATTCACAGCTTCGCACGCATATTTCTTACAAGCATGTACATTGGAAATTACATGATCACATGAAACGACGGGCATTTTACCCTTCACCATAGTCTTTAGATTCTCAATTTCATTTAACAAAGAAGTGACTCTTTCATTGTTTTGGTCACGTGTTATTTTAATAGACTCAAACAATTCTTTGTAACGTTGTTTAGCGTTTGACATTTCAGCACGAAGCCACTCATTTTCATGTTGTAATTCATTGATAATGCCCTGTTTCTGAAAGTTTTGAGAATCTGTCAACTTCTGGTAATTGGTATTGGTCACATCGCTTTTGTTCGATTTTAATTGTGCAATTTGGGCCCTCAACTTCCGAATCGTGTTTGAGTGAGCTTGAATTACGTCATCCTTTTTGGCTAATTCAAAACATGTGTCAAACTCAGGAGCATCCGAAGATGTCTTGGCATTTGATACTTTTATGTTTTCTTTCAGATGTTGGTATTTTAGTTGCAAGTTAAAATTATCAACTTCTAGTTTTGAAAAGCTCCTGACCATGTTATCATGGTCGTCGTTTTGAATTTTGTAATTTAGTTTGTAATTCTCCCCCTCAAGCTCAATCACACGATTCTGTAATACATTTAAAGTAATTGACATTTCATGAAATTGCCGAGCAGATAGGGCAGAGCCAGTAACAGTGTAAAAGACATCTTGTGCAATGCAATTAGCAATCGAGTTCTCATTCATGATGAGAATGTTTTTTCTGTCAATTTCACTGTATTTGAGATCGATTGTCAATTGGTTACCCTCATTTTCCACCTCTTTAAAGACCTTTTTCATTTGAGTCACATCATTATTAATGGTAATTTTAAGGCCTTCAAAATGTTCTTTAAGAAGATCGAAAAATGGCATGACTTCAGTTAGGTAACACTGTTTTGTTTGCTCAAAACCCCTTTCCCCTTCTGTAATCCCTGTTGGTGTAATTCTTGTTTTACATGTTTTTCAAAGTCCTTGAACAATTGGCCTAGAACATATAACGCAATTAGGGTATTACACTGTGTGGGTAAAGTATATGGTACTAGATGTTGGGGTGTGTGCAGGGGATAGATGGTTGGGTCAGCAATCCTAAAGATGGTACGTGTGTTACCAATGATTCTTTCAGCTTTCATTTTTTCCATGTCAATATTCCAAAATACTTTTTCAGGGAGGATTTTCTTTTGAGGGACAAAAATGGCTGAGTGATTGTCATTAGTATAATCATGGTGAAACACAATATTTTTAGCAATGCATAGGGGATCCTTAAGTCGCTCAGCAAGTTTTTCCCTAGTTCTATCCTCAGCCTCATCAATCTTGTCATATGATTTCACATCAGGGGGGGGGGGCATGGTTAGGGTCAAGCATAGTGTGTGCATCATATAGCGCAGGTTGAGCACCTATACCATTTCTAAGAAATTTGACTTTAGTCTTAGAGGCATCTAGTTCACTAAATTCATCTCTCAGTTTCCTATGGTTTTGCATCATTTGAGCAGATTGAATGGTTTGGCCTTGCGTGTACAACTTATCTTCCAATTTGTTTTTCAACGTTTTAAGTTTTGAAAAATCATTTAGAAGTTTAGTTTCTTTTTCTTGGTAGTCGAGTTTAATTGAAGTCAACCCCTTTTGAATTTCCTGTCTTTGCTTGACAGTTTGATCCAATTGTTTTTTTTTAAAGAAACTAACTCCTTTTTCAATGTTTCTTGTTTGGAATTGTTTTCAGATATGTAAGTACGCATTTGCCATTCCATTTTCTGCTCACGTTCATTAAGGTCAAATTTAGCACGTTGCTCGTATATGGCCACCTGATCCTTAAGGATGTTAACTCTAGTGATCAAGGAGTCATCAGGGTTGTATATAGTGTGCTCATGTAACTCAAGTTCTCTAGCATCGACCGACGACATGTCACTTGGTACAACTTTCATTTTATTTTCATTCACATACCGTTCATATGGGATATTATTGGTATTTCCCATATTAGTGATATCTGTGTTGTCAATATTCTTGGGTTGTACCAAGTCACATGCCCCCTGTGGATTGGTAGAGTAATTCAGATTAGAATTTAGTGGCTTTGGTACCTCAGAGATAGCAGAAGTGATGGAGGAGCTAGACTACTGTGGAGATGATGCAGCTGCAGACAAATTAGCCATGAAGATTGTTTGAGCTATGGGTTCTTCATCAACATCCGAATCAAAAGCATCACAGTCTTCAACTTGAAAGATGTTCGGATCATTTAGTGCCATGTCCCGAACAGGTTGATCATCCACATCAGCATCAAACGTATTCTTGTCATCACCAGCTAGAAAGAGCAAAGCTTCTTCATCCAGAGCAGTACCATTCTCTTGCGCCTGCATTAGCAACATCTTGTCCTTGAAGTACTCAGAGTTTTGAGGACGCTTTGGGAGAGTGCAATTCCTAGCTATATGGCCCAACCCTCCACAGTTATAGCACTTAGGCTGCCTAGCTTGCACTTGAAGCGCATTCCCAACTCTATACTGCCTATTATCTCTACCAGCATTTCTTGGATTGACATTTTGTCTTCCTTGCACATTCTGCACCACCACTCTTCCATCTTCAATGACTGCCTGATTACGAGGGTTAGACGAAGTCCTGAGTTGGTTGTTAGTTGGTGGAAGTACAACTCTAAACTGTTGGACTAATAAGGAGACTTGGTTGGAGAGGTTATCAATCATCATGTCGGTATGAGAATATCCAGAGTCAAGATGGGTGTTTAAGGCAGGTGGTGAGGAAGATGATTGTCCATTAGTTGAGGTAGACCTGGATGAAGGTGGTTGAGATTGATCATTTGAAGATTGAGTGAATTGTTGAACATTAGAGACAAAGGCAAGAGACTCATTTGTTGTTGTAGGACTGAGCTTTTCTCGCATTACCCGATCATAAGCTGCATGTTTCTCATGTTGTTGGAGATATGCATAAAGTTGTTCATGATTAGTATGCCTGAGACCTTTTTTGAGTTTGACAGCTGTAACAAACCTATCCCATTTAGGTGCCATGTTATTCACGAATTTTGAATTGAGCTGAATGTTTGGCATTGTCATCTTGATGGCTCTCATGTCATTGACTAGCTTGTGAAATCTGACGTAGTAGTCAGTGATGCTTTCACCTGGATTCATTTTGAAGTGCTCGAATTCATCATACAGCTGAGACTCCCTATCTTCTTTGGTTAACTCAGACCCTGCAAGAAGTATCTTCACATTATCCCAAACTGCTTTGGCTTCGGTGTTAAAGTTGATGAGTTTGTAGACATCTTTAGGAAGCCCTTGAATGACAATATTCGAAGCTCTGATGTCAGCATTATAGCGTTTCTTATCTTCATCAGAAAGATCATTGTAGGTACGAGGTCTTTCTGGACCAACTGCCGCAGGATGGTCATCAGTAGCTACGATTGTGTCTCTGGTTGTGCCCATGAGGAAAGGTCCTTCATCAATGGATTTCAAGATGTTCACACCATTTTCCTTACCCAAGCAGTATAGACGAATCCTTTGTGCCCATGATTCATAGTCGGTCCTGTCCAACATAGGAGGACGAGTATCCGACCATGCTGCCTGAATGTCATCCGATGCAGTGCTTGCCATGCTGTGAAGAATGAGTAGTTGCACGTATCAAACTGTTAAACATACGTGAATTTCGTGTTTTGTTGCAACAAGTCGAATTACAATCACTTCTCAGAAAACAAGTCAAATCATAAGATTAAACTCACAACGTCAAGTTACTATTAAAATAACAAGTCAAGTTGTGGGAATAGTCTCGCAACGTCAAGTTACTATAGGAGTAGATGTAACAACTTAAGCCGCTACAGCTCACAAATTTCACAAATGTCAACACGCTAAGATAGTCACAACTCGCTAAGGCTACAACTCGCTACAAGTACCAAGTCACTGAAACAACTCAACTCGCCACAAAACTGCACTAACTCGCTAGGCTAGGATCAACCCTCTATTTCACTAACTCGCTGGATGATCAACTCGCTAGTTTGACACTTCAATATCAACCCAACTCGCTATACACAACTCGCTGCTAGTAGCAACTCGCCAATAGTCAACCCGCTGGTAAACAACACGCTAACAGTCAACTCGCTATAAATCAAGTCGCTAATGATCAACTCGCCAGATCCACAAAACTCCAAAATCTGACAACTCGCTAGTAATGAGACAAAAGTGTCCCTTTCGTAGCGATTTGTCCGTATGTACCAAAATAGTAAAGCTCCAAAACGCTAACGTCAACTCGCTAGTAAATCACAACTCGCTAGTAAATCACGCCAACCCTCTACCAAGATAATGCCAACTCGCTGGAAAGAAAAATCCACCGAAATTCCACCCAAGCCCACAAAAGTGATGGAATGATAAAACCAACAGTACCACGAGATGTCTACAATACTACTAATCAAGAAAGTACAATAAACAATCCAATATTAACCCTTAACGAGATCAAACTCGTGTGAAAACCACTAGAAAAACTCAAACCAACCTAAAACCACAAACCACACTATAAATTCGAGCATACCATGAATCCTAGGATAGAACCATGGCTCTGATACCAATTGTAATATACTCTATTATGAGAACATGGATGGTTTATTGATTAGATTGATTCAAGGTTATGTTTTCTAGTGAGATGTTAGAGAGATAAAAAGATGAGAAAGTTGGGAGCCTTGTGAGAGAAAAACTTGTAGAATGTTAGATTGCAAATGAAGGTCCAACCCTTTCCCATGGGTGGGAAAGGGTATATATAGTTACAATGGAAATGCCCCTTGAAACGGGCTGTAGAGCGGGCTGACAGTGGGTAAGAGACCCGACCCGACTCCACAAATACTAACTAATACTACTCTACATACTAACTAATATGATAATTACTACGAGCTACAATGTGCTAAACTATACTCGGGGTGACCGAGTCTTCATATGAATAATCGTATTCCTAACAGAACTGACAATGGTACAGAATTTAAGAATCAGACTCTTTGGTCGTATTTTGAGAAAGTGGGAATTGAACATCAAACATCTATTGCACGAAGCCCAGAACAGAATGTAGTTGTTGAAAGACGCAACAGGACGTTAGTGGAAGCTGCAAGAACCATGTTGATTAATGCTCTATTACCAGATTACTTATGGGCGAAAGCTGTTTCAACTGCATGTTACACCCAAAACCGTTGCATGATCACAAAACGCCATCGCAAAACACCTTATCAACTTGTTCACAAAAGAAAACCAAACATCGATTACTTTCATGTATTTGGAACACTTTGTTATCCGAAAAATGATCGTGATGATTTAGGTAAACTTAAAGCAAAGGCTGACATCGGAGTGTTCGTAGGATATTGTGAAAATTCCAAAGGCTTTCGGATATGGAATCGTCGTACAAGAGAAATTCAAGAAACTATTCATGCTAATTTTGATGAACTCACACAAATGGCTTCTGAGCAAAACAACTTAGGACCCGAATCCAACCGTCTTAACTTTTCGGACTCTTCGGCTGAACCATTGCCTCTCAACCGCAAAGAATTGGAAACCCTGTTTGCTCTACTGTTTGATGATACAACTATTGAGAAAGACGGTCCTCCAATTGCATCTCCCATAACAGCAGAACAAACCGCTTCCAACTCACGACAATCAGCTGAAGATCCTACACAAAAATCAGTTCCACAACCCGCAAAGTATGATCCAAATGCGTTCTTTAACCCGTTTGCACCGGCTCCAACATTTCCTGAAATAGCTGAGTCGTCCACACGCAATTTGGATCCTGCTAACATGCGAGATACCTATCAACTACACCCTTCGACACACAAATGGAATCGAGATCATCCCTTAGTTCAAATTATTGGCCATCCAGATGCACCAATCATAACGAGACAACGGCTTCACACAGATGGTGAAACTTGCATCTATGCACTCATAGTTTGTCAAGAAGAACCAAAGAACATTAAAGAAGCAATGACTTATGACAACTGGATTGAATCTATGCAAGAGGAATTCCAGCAATTCAAAAGATTAGAAGTCTGGGAATTAGTTGAAAGACCTGACGGAGTCTTTGTCATTGGGTTAAAATGGATTTGGAAAAACAAACTGGATGCAGAGGGCACTGTCATACGTAACAAATCACGCTTGGTAGCTAAAGGATACTGATTGACTCCAAACGGTCAACCTAATTGACCAGGTGAATGGTCAACAAGGTCAAACAGCTTAGACTCAATGCTCCGCGGAATATAGTGTTTCCCCGGGTCGTTATGTCCCGACGAGGTGTGGATGGTTATCAAACGGGTTTGTGATCGGGTGAATTTGGACAGAAATGGTTTGAAAGTGATTAAACTAAGGAATCTATAAGGAAATAGCTTAAACAAGCTATATGAATAAGACTGTAAAAATAGAAAAACCAGAAACGTTTAAAACCTAAAAACGCGTACGTTCAATTTAAATTTACGCGAACGTACGAAATAAAAAGTGAAAACTGAAATCTGAAAACCCACAGGGGGTGAAAATGACTTTTTTACAAACTAAAAGATAAAAGAAAATTCTTAGAAAAAGAAAATTATTTTTTACATTATTTAATTATTTAATATTAATTAAATACTAATTAAAACTAATTATTAATATTTAAAACACTTAAATACAATATAATATTAATTAAATACTAGAAAAATGAAAATAAAATTTCTAAAATTATAAAATAACTAAAAACAAGTTTTAAAATTAAAAATATGTATTTTTGTCTTTTTGTGATTTTTCTATCAATTAATTACTAATTAAATATTAATTACCTAATTAAATTATTTTAAATTATTAAAAATAGAAAATGAACAGTAAAAATTCTAGAAAAATTCTTAAAATTATATTATATTATATAAAAGCTAGAAAAAAATATAAAAACTAGGTGTTGCTTTATAAAAACTAGTTATGCTATTTAAAACTTAATTAATAATTAACTACTAATAAAACTAATATTAAATCTAATAAATACCAAATGATAATTTAAAAATCTGATAAAATTACTAAAAATACTTTAACCTAAAATAAATTAAAGAAAAATATAAAAATGCTAAATACTTAATAAAAATCTAAAAATAAAAATTAAAATTAAAATTATATTAAATAGAAACTATCACTTAAAATTAAATTGGTTTTTCTTGATTTTTCTTTTTGAAAACTATTTTATACTTAAAAAAAACTAATTTTTGTAAAAATAAATTTTTTATATCTTAAAAATAAGCACTTTGAGCTCAATAAGCTTGGACAGTTGACTTTGGTCAACTGTCAAAGGAAAAAGCTTTTGAAATAAGCTTTAAGCTAAGACAAGGGTAGCTTATGGTAGATATATGTTGGATGAAGGGAAATAAGCCAAAAGAAACTAGTCCAAACCCCTGAATAAGCAATAATCAATATAATAAGCAAATGGAACACTTTGCTCAACTCAGAAAAGGGACAGACTTAGTGGCCCTTGCAGCCCTAGCAATTGAGGTCTAAACCTGAAAACAAACCCAGGAACTAAAAGAAGAGCTTATTAGATTTTCAAAAAGCCAATAAGCTCTCTGTGGGGCCCACTAATGAGTACATGAGGGACCCTTGAAGTAGGGCTGTTGGACTGAATGTCTTTGATCAAGAGTGGGACCCAACAGAAAAATCACAAAAATAAAAGAATGCTAGGAGCTCAAAGATGAGCTGGTAGACTTCATATCCTAACAATTTCAAACCCTGAGTCCTACTACAAAATTCAAAACAATTCTTGGAGTTTTGAGTTTTCTGCAAATGGGTAAGATTTGACTTTTTGAGGAAAAACTTGGAATTTGACTTAGTTGAATTTGTGTTGGATCTAAATGACTGTAAACATGATTATAAAGTGTATTAAGGCTTTAATAAACTTAAACCAACAACTCTTTAACTGATATAAAGGATTTTGCAAATTGAAATCTAACAGTTGATAAATTATGAAGCTAAAACAAGGATTTGACTTTTTTTTCCTAAGAACTCACCAATATGAGTCTATGACTGAGTTATCAATGACCAAAGTAAGCTAAGGAAATAAACTAATTAAAATTTCAATAACAAAAGCCTAGTAAACTCTGCCAAACCAAACACCCCTTTATACTTTGTCTGTCAATGGATTAGTGAGGGAAATAGTGACTGAGGCAATCCTTACTAACTCTAACCTAGGATATAAGCTGATGAGACTGAATGCAACTAATTTTAACAGAAAGCAATCATAACAAACAACTCAGAGATATTAAGCATTTTATGAATGAAATACAAAAATCAAGCAAAGAAAAGGTGATGACTCACAACTGCTTCCTGCTTACACCAGGGTAAATTTAACCCACATTGAGCTCAGAGCAAAGGTCTAAGGGTTTAGGTACCATCAGCTGCAAAGAAATAACACCCCAAGCTTATTTCAATAAGCAGTTGACTTATTGACTTTTCCAAGAGTGGGAAATTGGCGCTGAATAAGCACAAACAAGCTTACAATAAGCTATATAGAGCTTATGTAAACCTGTAGAAACCTAAATTAAAGCTTATTGAAACTTATGAAACTAATGAACCATATTTTTACTTTTCAAATGATTTTTCTTCCTTATTTTTTTCTTTGAAATTTTGAAGTAGTACTAGTTTAAATACTGACCTAAGCTTAACAGAATGACTTAAAGCTAGCTTATGAAACAACAATTCACAACTTTTACTCAGAATTCAGTGAAATCAATATTTCACTAGAATTTGCAAAATCTAAATTTGGAACAGGAAAGCTTGAAATTAAGGTGTAATAAGATTTTACTTACATTAAAAAGAGTGATTACAATGTTTTTAAACTAAAAAGTACAACTGAGAGTTAGAATTACATTACATCGAAATTAAACTAAGCTAATTAACTATACTACTCTAACTAATAATTTTCTTCTCTTTTTTCTTTTCTTTTATAAGCCCTGGAGGTCCTCAAAGACTTTCCCACTTGCATTAGAACCATTGGATAGCTTCAGTTGATCCCAGCCGTTCAAATCCTTTTTGGCGGGAAGTATGGGATTGGGCAGTTGGGGAGTTTGGTGTGGTATTAATTGAAGAGGGGGGTGGGTTGGTTAATTAATGGGGGAAGGTGAGTGTTGGTGAGGATTTTGTGGAGATAGGATAAGAGGGGGGGGGGGAACACAGAAGCAGGTTTTGGGGGTTGTGGGGAAGGGGATGAACAGTGGTCGGTTTTGACCACTTTGACCATTGACTGTTTGACCCTGGTGTTTTATTAGTTTAGGTTTGGGCTTTGTGGTGGGCTAAGGTGTTGGATCAGGGTATGTGTTTGGATTTGGTATTTTGGGTTTGGTTTATGATATTAATCAAGGGTCCGTTTGGTTTGTAATGTGATTTAACATTAGGACCAAATTTGTAATTTCTGAAAATTTAAAGGACCTGAAATGTAATTCTTTCAAAGTACTCAAAAGGACCTTAATTGATAAGCATGAATATTACAAGGACCAAAATTAACATTTTCCAAAATAAAACACCCGGGGACCAAAATTGTCATTTTTGAAAAGTCCAGGGACTAAACTTGCAATTTTCTCAAACTTTTCATCAAAAGGGTATTTATGATAACCTTTGAGTTTCCAAGGACCAAAAATGATTTTTCATTCAAAAATATCCGACCAGGGACCAAATCTGTCAAAGTTTGAAACTCCAGGGACCAAAATTGTAAATTTCTAAAACTTTTGAGATTTTTCACCAAAGGACTAAATATGACAACTTATGATTTCAAAAGGACCTTTGGTGACTTTTCTTTCCAAATAAGTGCTCAGGGACTGTTTTTGTCAATTTTTGAAAGTTGGGGGACTGAAACTGCCAATTATGCAAACTTTGTACGTTTTTCATCTGTTTTTACTCATTTTGCATCAAAAACATATAAAACACAATTTTGAAACATTTTTAGTATTTTGATGCATTTCTAAGTGTTTTTTTTGTATGTTTTGCAGTTCAGATTTGACCAAAAATGATGAGTGTTTGAGCACTCATCAATCCCCCACACTAAAATATTGCTAGTCCCTAACAATAAACTGTTTTGAAAATTTAATGGATTTTAATCTCTTTACCAAAAGCGATCACTTCTGGAGTAGCCAGATGTATCGATTCAAGTAAGAACTATAGTCCACCTGATAACCATGTGATTTTGAGCAAACCACCAGCTGTCAACGGATTTGATTAGTCTTTACCAAAAGCCATTTGCTTCTGGACTAGCCAACTCTTAATGGACAAAGTCAACATCTTGGTGAGCTGATTACCAATTATGGTTTTTCCACTGCCTTTACCACAAGCCATAACCTTGCGGGCTAGCCAACTCATTCGCTTTTTAGGATATGGCGAGTTGAGGTACCATACAATTTTGGGCAAATTGCAAGCCATAAACGGATTTGATATATCTTTACCAAGAGCCGTTTGCTCCTGGATTAGCCAATCCTTTTGTCGGTTAGACATGGCGGACTGATAACTGATCGGTTCTGAACGGTCAACTAAGTTCACCAGGTGATGGTCAACCAAGTCAAACGTCAAAGACCAAGTAACCAAGGAGTTTAGGGAATCCCCGGGTCGTTATGTCCCGACGAGGCGTGCAATTGTATTTGTAAACATTTTAAAGGATCGGGTGATTAATCAGAAAGGTCAGGAATTTGATTATTATGGTTACACTACAAGAAAATGATGGGAAATGACTTAGAAATACTTAACTAACAATTACTGGTGATCAGATGACTTAAAAACGTAATTTAACCTAAAAACGCGTGTTTCAATTACAAATAAACGCGAACGCGCAAATAAAAAAGTGAAACGGGAGTAAACAAAGTCCTACGAACGTGAAATTTATATTTTTACAATCCTAATGACTTAAGAAAAATTTTAGAAAAAGAAAAATAATTTTTACACTATTTAATTAATTACTATTAATTAATTACTAATTATTAATTACTTTTTAATTAACTAAATTATCCTAAATTATAAATAATTATGAAAATTAACTAAAAAATGAAAATAAAATTAAGAAAAATCTAAAATAATATAAAACTAATTTTGAAACAGAAAAACAATTTTTCTTACTTTCTAATTAATTATTAATAATTAAAAACTAATTATTTAATTAATTTAAATTAAACTAAATTATAGAAAATACTAAATGATTAAGGAAAAATCTGAAAAAATTCCTAAAAATCTATTATGATAACAGAAGCCTGAGAAAAATTTAACAATAGCTTTTGCTTATAAATAAGCAGAAAATAAGCCAAAGTGGCTTAAATAGAAGCTATCACTTCTAATTTTTTGTTTTTTTCTATTTTTTCTTTTTCACAACTATTTTACTACTAAAAAGAAACACTTTTTACAAAGGTACTTTTTATGGAAATGGAGAATAAGCACTGTGGACAATAATAAGCACAACAGTTGAGCTTATTGGAACTTAAATGAGGTTAGTAAGCTCCAACAAGCTAGCCAAGGTACTTAAGCTATATAATAAGCTGAAAACAACCTGAGGGAACTCAATTCAACTTAAAACAACAAGAAGATACAACAGATTAAGCCAACAAGTACCAATAAGCAATCCAAGTCCAAACAGATCCAAGGGCTCACTTGCAGCCCAAGGTGGGGCCCACAGGGGTGATCAAAGGTCTAGGGTCAAAGTGGAACCAAGAAGCCTGCTAGGAGGGCTTTTCAAAGTGCCCACAACCAAGGTAAAAGCTCAATATTTGAGCTTGTGGTGAACCAGGGAAGTTGGGTCTGTGAGCAACTGAAATGTGAACCAAACAGTTGGACTTAGGGACTAAAAGCTCACAAGAGTTTATGACAAGCTTGGTTTTCAATATATAAATAACAATAACCTACAAATCAGTGAATTAAGCTTGAATCACAAAAGTTATAAGCTTATACAAGCTTATGGCACTCAACAGTTAAGTGTTTTAAATAAAAATGATTTTTGGTGCAAGCTAAAAACTAACAAATAATCTCATAAGCTGGAACAGAAGCATAAATTTGCAAAACACAATCTCAGTCACATGAAAACATCACAACATCAATGATTACAAAGCTTAAATCCAAGGAATTTCAAGAATCAAACAACTTCAAGACATGCTGAGTTCAGACAGCCTGCAGTTCTCAAGTGCTTAATAAAGTGCTAGTTATTAAGCACTAGATTAACACTAAACACAAACTATAAACAAATCTAAGAAGATGACCTGGGAAACTATCTAGAACTATAAATTTCACACCCTAAACCCTACTAATGAACAATCTACAACTCTTGGAATACTTGCAAAAACTGAGATGCAGGGGAACTTCCCAGTCAAACTACCAACTTCCACTTTGATTTTCAATGGGCTACACAATTTCAAAATCCAATTTTCTTTTTGAAATTGGTAAACAAGCTGTCAATGATCCAGAATTAACAAACCTCACTTGATTTCTTACACAAATAAACCCTAGGGAATGATTTGAAGTTTGCCAAAAATCTGAGTATGCAAATTCTTTGACTTTTTGAAATGTTGAGAACTTTGACTATGGTGAAGTTAGCTTGATTCAAAATGATTACTTGATATTTGTTTACTCTAAGTGATCCCAAATTAGTGAAGTTATACTTGTTTCTAAACTCAATTCAAGGATTTGGCTTGCACTTTTTCTCACAGTTGACTGCAATTAAAATAAGAAGCAAATTTTTGACCTTTTCAAACCAGTGACCACTATGATGGTTGTTTTGGACTCAGTTATATTTAAGGACAATGAACACAACAACTTAAGTCTAAAACAACAACTACAACCTTACTCAAATCCTTATTCCAAACACCCCTTCTGAAAATGAATTGCCAGCTAAAACAAGCAGATTACAGAATAGAGCTATGCAAACACTACATTAACTTAAACTAACTTAAATTATCATTAACAAACAGCAATTAACAACAGATAGCAGTAAATGGGCAGAAATAAAAGAAGTGCTAAAAATTTGTATGAGAACTTTTCTTACAAATGTCCACAGCTTGAACCAAATGAGACCAAGATCATAAGAACAAAACCTATATACCCCCTGGGCTCTAAACCATGTCCAATCCTTGCTACTTCACCCTTAACCAGCACCCTGCCATCTTCACTTTTTGCACTTCTTTCTTTTTCATGTATATATTTTTTTTCTTTTTCTTATTGACTAATTAAATTTTTTGAGTTTTCCTTTTGGGTGACTGAGGACTAAAGTGAATTTATGAAATCCTTGAAGCAACAATATCAACTTTAAATAAGATTAAAAACATTAAACTGAAAGTCACAGACTTGGAATTTTTAAGAAACTAACATACTTTCATTGAAATTGAAAAGGGGTTTATAAAGTAACTGAATTACAAATTACATTAAAAAAACTACTAAGACTACTTGACTAACTGCCTTCTCAGGCTTACAACTGAATTTATATATAAAAAAGAAAAATTCAAAAAGAACTTTTAACCATGCCCTTTTACTTTCTTCTTTTTCCTTTTTTGTGCTCTTTGTCTCCTGCTTTTGATGCTTTTGCCCCCTTGGAGTGATTCCAAACCATTGATTTTCTGCTTCCCTCATCTTGACCATTGATACCCTTTTATGTACCAATTGTAGTGGGGGACAATTAGGGTGTAAATTAGGGTTTAGTGGAGTGGTGAATTAGGGTGGATGGTAGGAGAGGGGAGGGGACAATAATGTTGGGGTTTGCAGAGGGTGTTTGGGGGCTTTGGTGTCTGGTTATGGCGGCAAGGAAGGGGGATGGAAGGGATGTTGACTGTTTGAACCGGTTTATTTTTATTAGAAAAAGTTGGGTGGGCTTGGGTGTGTTTTGGGCCAAGGATATTGGATGGGCTGGAGTGGTTGTTATGTTTGGTTTTGGATAACAAAAATACAAAGGGTCCGTTTGGTTTGTATACTTTTAATCACAAGGACCAATATTGTAATTTTGTGATTTTTAAGGACCAGATTTGCACATTCTCCATAGTATTCCAAGGGACCAAGTTTGCCACATATCCATATTCCAGGGTCCACAAATAACATTTCCATTAAAAAGTACCCAGGGACTGAGTTTGTCAATTTCCCAAACTACAGGGACCAAAAGTGAAATTTTTCCAAATTTTTTACCTAAGGATTAATTTTGATGATTTTTGACTTCTAAATGCCTTAGGTTGACTTTCCTTTCAAAACAAATGCTCAGGGACTAGTTTTGTAAATTTTTGAAAGTTGGGGGACTAAAACTGCCAATTCTGTAAACTTTGCTCGTTTTTCATTGTTTTTGCTCATTTTGCATCTGAAACGTATAAAATACAATCCCTGGGATATTTTTAGTATTTTGATGCATTTCTGAGCGTTTTCGGATGTTTTGGCAGTTTAAATACGACAAGAATGATGCGTGTTTGAGCACTCATCAATCCCCCACACTAAACTATTGCTAGTCCCTAGCAATATTTTTGGAAAACTTGATGGATTTTAAACTCTTTACCAAAAGCCATCACTTCTAGAGTAGCCAGGTGTAAGAACTGTGGCACACCTGATAACCGTGTGATTTTGAGCAAACCACCAGCTGTCAACGAATTTGGTTAGTCTTTACCAAAAGCCGTTTGCTTCTGGACTAGCCAGCTCTTGATGGAATAGTCAACATCTTGGTGAGCTGAATACCAATTATGGATTTTCCACGGCCTTTACCACAAGCCATAATCTTGCGGGCTAGCCAACTCATTAGCTTTTGAGGATGATGAGGAGTTGAGGAACCATACAATTTTGGGCAAATTGCAAGCCGTAAACGGATTTGAGATATCTTTACCAAGAGCCGTTTGCTCCTGGATTAGCCAATCCCTTTTGTCGTTTAGACACGGCAGACTGATTACCACAAAAAATTTTGAAATGAAGTGAAAATTTTTTAAAATTTTAGGCCAAAAACGGGGATTCTAGGATATAATTTGATAAAATTCGCTAGAATTTTCCCCTCCCCCACACTTAGAATTGAATATTGTCCTCAATATTCAAAGTCCCGGCTATTATGCCGAATCCTTGAACGTAAAAAGATAATATTAAAAACTAACTGTGGGAAATCGTTTTGCATTTTTCACTTTATTTATCTGTACATACAATCACCCATTTTTTTTTTTTTTTTTTTTTTTTTTTTTTTTTTTTTTTTTTTTTATGAAACCTTATATACATATATACATTTTCAAACAGCGGGGGGTTGGCCATTCCCCCACACTTAGGTGGTAGAAAGTAGAAAGAAATCAGAGATACGGGTGAAAACTTGTATTGTTGCTACTGTTTTTGTTTATCGAGTCGCTAGCTTGACTCGATCCCCGAATTTAATTGTCCTTGGGGAAAGTTTGGAGATCCGGGACAACCATGGATGGTATATCCTCTCCAAAGTAGTGTTTCAGCCGATGTCCATTCACTTTGAAATTAGGACCGTCGTTTTGTGATAATTCGACGATACCATAAGGATAAACTTTTGCGATAGTGAATGGACCAGTCCATCGGGTTTTGAGCTTTCCCGAGAAGATCTTGAGTCTAGAGTTGAAAAGAAGGACTCGATCACCAACGTTGAAAACGCAGTTTTTGATTTTTGAGTCATGAATCTTCTTTGTCTTTTCTTTATAGATCAAAGAGTTCTCATAAGCTTGATCACGAAGTTCGTTTAATTCATTTAGTTGAACTTTTCTATGATCACCCGCCGTTTTGAGGTCAAAATTGGCATGCTTGAGAGCCCAATAGGATTTATGCTCAAGCTCGACTGGTAGATGGCACGCTTTCCCGTACACAAGCTTGTATGGCCACCCAATGGGTGTTTTATACGCCGTACGAAAAGCCCAGAGTGCATCATCTAATTTGTCCGACCACGATGCACGATTCTCACCTACAGTTCTTTCCAATATTCTCTTAATGCCCCGATTGGAAACTTCTACCTGTCCACTTGTTTGAGGGTGGTACGCAGTAGAAAGACGGTGAGTTACACCATACTTTTGCATGACTTTATCAAATTTGTAATTGCAAAAATGCGTACCACGATCACTAATTATAGCACGTGGAGTTCCAAATCGAGCAAAAAGAGCTTTCAAGAATTTTACAACTACTCGGGCATCATTTGTGGGTAAAGCTTTGGCTTCAACCCATTTTGACAAATAGTCAACAGCCACGAGTATGTACTTATTTCCATGAGATGATGGAAATTACCCCATAAAGTCGATGCCCCATACGTCAAAGATTTCACAAACTTGGATTGCATTTTGAGGCATTTCATTCTTTTGTGAAATATTCCCTTGACGTTGACAAGCGTCACAGGATTTGACCAATTCTTGGGCATCCTTATAGATCGTGGGCCAGTAAAAGCCGGAATCAAACACCTTTTTGGCGGTGTAGTTTGGATTATGGTGGCCCCCCCGTGGGACCAGCATGGCAAGCCTTTAGAATTTCAGAGGCTTCTTGGCCATAAACACACCGCCGGATGACTTGATCCGCACAGATTTTAAACAGGTAGGGGTCGTCCCAGAAATAATGTTTGACATCCTTAAAGAACTTGTTCTTTTGTTGGGACGACATCCCTTTCACCACAAAATTACCCGCATGGTAGTTTGCGAAATCGGCAAACCATGGGGTAATAGAATCTCCACGAAAGGCAACCGCATTGAGTGTCTCGAGAGGGAAGGTTTCATTAATTTCCTTCTTTTCGAAGACATCTTGATGGGGGTTCTCCAATCGGGAGAGATGATCAGCAGCTAGGTTCTCAGCTCCTTTTTTATCACGAATTATGATATCAAATTCTTGTAGGAGGAGAACCCAACGGAGTAGTCTCGGCTTTGCATCTTGTTTTGCAAAGAGGTACTTCAAAGCCGAGTGATCCGTATACACTATGCACTTGGTCAATATCAAGTATGGCCGGAATTTTTCAAAGGCATACACCACAGCTAATAATTCTTTTTCAGTGGTGGTGTAATGACTTTGAGCCTCGGTCATAGTTTTGCTCGCATAGTGTATAGGCTGAAAGTGTTTTGTTTTACGTTGCCCCAAGACTGCCCTAATTGCATAATCACTCGCATCACACATGAGTTCAAAGGGCAAGTCCCAATCGGGGGCAACAAGAATCGGTGCCTCGGTAAGCTTTTTCTTCAATGTTTCAAAAGCTTCGATGCACTCGGGAGAGAAGATGAAAGGAGCATCCTTCTCGAGGAGATGGGTCATAGGCCGGACGATTTTAGAAAAATCTTGAATAAACCTACGGTAAAAGCCGACATGACCCAAAAAGCTCCTAACACCTTTGACGGTAGTGGGATGAGGTAATTTTGCTATGACATCAACTTTGGCTTTGTCGACCTCAATCCCACTCTTTGAAATTTTATGGCCGAGGACAACGCCCTCTTTGACCATAAAGTGACTTTTCTCCCAATTTAGACATAACCTTGTGTCTTCATAATGTTTAAGCATGTTGTCTAATTGGGAGAGACATGTTTGAAACGAATCCCCAATGACCGAAAAATCGTCCATGAAGACCTCCATAGTTTTCCCGATCATGTCGGAAAATATGGCCATCATACATCTTTGAAACGTGCCCAGAGCATTACATAAGCCAAATGGCATACGTTTATACGCAAAAGTTCCATAGGGGCACGTGAACGTGGTCTTTTCTTGATCTTGCGGATCAATGGGAATATGAAAGTAACCCAAGAAACCATCGAGGAAGCAATAGTACTCATTCCCCGCTAATCTCTCGAGCATCTGATCCATAAAGGGCAGAGGAAAATGATCCTTACGGGTGGCTTCATTTAACTTGCGATAATCAATACAGACACGCCATCCCGTAACCAAACGAGTTGGAATCAACTCATTTTCCTCATTTGTGATAACAGTAATGCCACCCTTTTTTGGAACGCAGTGAATTGGGCTAACCCAAGGACTGTCCGAGATAGGGTAAATCAATCCGGCATCAAGAAGTTTTAAGACTTCTTGTTTGATCACCTCATGAATTTTTGGATTCACCCTTCTTTGTTGTTGGACTGCCGGTTTGAAGTCATCCTCCATTAAAATCTTGTGGGTACAAAATTCAGGGTCAATACCCTTTATGTCGGAGAGTCGCCAAGCAATTGCTTGTTTATGTGACTTCAGAACCTTTATTAGAGCAGCCTTTTCCTCAACACTTAAATCCTTAGCAATTATGACGGGCAATTTATCATCACCCTCCAGAAATGCATATTCAAGATGAGGCGGCAAGTCCTTAAGCTCGACCTCAGGAAAATCATCAGTTTCCTCAACATATTTGATTCCCTGATTATGAAGTTGTTGTGGTAGAACGGGAAGAGGAGAGGGATCTTCATTTAACAATTTCTCAAGGAGAAGAATATCCCTCTCGGGGTCAATCTCTTGGTTATCGATTCCTTCGGGAATCGAATCACTTTTGAGAAAGGACTCAATTTCTTCTAAGATGAAGTCACTTCCCTCAAACGGAGTGAGGGAAGGAGAAGAATTAGCAATGATGGGATAAGAAGACGGAGTGAAATTTTCACTCGTAGAATCATCAACGAAACCTAAAACCTCTTGAGTGTACTCCTCAGCCGCAACATCGATGACATCTATTCGGTTTACCGATTCAGAGTCATAATTGGAGGAGTACCTCGATGTTTGATCAAGGTTGAAGGTGATTGCTTCAGTTCCAACACGCAATGTGATCTCATGCTCAAATACATCGATAAGAGCACGCCCAGTTCTAAGGAATCCCCTTCCAAGAATGAGAGGGACCCTTGAATCGGCATCAAAGTCAACAATCACAAAATCTGCTGGAAAATGGAACTTTCCCACTCTAACGAATACGTCCTCGGCTATGCCAAGTGGACGAGAGATCGATCGATCAGCAAGCTCTAAAGTCATGCACGTGGGAGTAAGTTCGGGAAGAGATAATTTCTTCCACACAGAATATGGCATCAGGTTAATGCTAGCACCAAGATCGGCCAAGGCGAAGCATTCAACCATACCCGGAAAAAATACAAGGAATGAGAAACTTTCCGGGGTCTCCAAGCTTTTCGGGAAGCTTTTTCAAGAGCACTGCTGAGCAGTGCTCATTCAATGGAGTTCTTGCCATCTCAAAGAGTTTTTCTTTATTACTCAACAGATTCTTGATTGTTGATGCAAACTTGGGCATCAAGAGAATAGCATCCGCGAAGCTAATGTCAAAATGCAAATCTTGAAAGATTTGGAAAAATTTATCCATTTGGTGACTAGCTTTTTCGCGGAGCTTTTGTTCATTGAGACGTGATGGGTAAGGGATAGAAGTTTTGGATTTAGGGTTGTCCACTGGAGTTTAAGGTGGTTCAAAAACAACTCCAAGTTTACGTCTGGTTTCTGGAATAACCTGAGGTTGGACGTGTGCGGTACTTCGTGAGCTAGGAGTTTGCACCTTGTCCGTTGTCACCTCAGGTTCACATTCCACTACCTTTGGAGGAGAGAAAGAAGAGGTAGTAGGAATCGCGGGTTCATCATAAGAAGCACCACTTCTAGTTGTGATCGCCTTAGCATCGCCCCTCGGGTTAGCGATCGTTTTGCTCGGAAGTGTTCCTGAGCCCGAGGGTCGTTCATTTAAAGACTTCTTAATTTCAGAATTGTTTTAACAACTCGTCAGATGAAGGTCCGGTAGGAACAATGGCTTGATTTTGGTTATTAAAATTTTGAGCACGATTGTTCTGATTGGGGCCTTGATTTTGAAAATTACCCTGATTAGGGTTGTTGTTTCCATGAAAATACCCGGGATTGAAATTACCCTGACCTTGGTTTCGATTAAAGTTTCCTTGATTTTGATGTTGGAAACCTTGTTTTGATTCTGAAAACCGTGACTCTGATGGAAGTTACCTTGGTTTTGAAAACCTTGGTTCATTCTATTTTGATTCTGGTTACGGTTTTGGACATTTTGGTTTTGATGAAAACCAGGAGGTCCAGGATAATGATTAGGATGGTAGTTCGGGTCCATAGGAGGGCGGTATTGATTGCCTCCTTGATTAGATGACCCGACTACAGCATGAGCTTCAAACGGAGAACCATCAGTAGCTGTGCAATTGTAGTAGGCATGCGGCCCACCACAAGTTACACAGACTTCCACTTTTTTAACCTCAGCAGGTGGAGGTTGTTGTGGAAAAGAGACTTTCTTTGTCTGGACGAGAACCAAAGCTTGAATAGCCTCAGTAAGCTTGTCAATCTTAGCATCGGTGCTAGACTGACTCGAAGGAGATGAAGTGGAAGGACCCGCACTAATTTGTGAAACAACCGGCTTGCTTCGTGTAGAGCGGACCTTAGACTTGTTCTCGATGATTGCTAAGGCTTCTTTGGTGGTTCTAGTCAAGAAGTTACCTCCCGCGGAGGCATTGAGAGAATCCTGATCAACTTGGCTCACGCCATTGTAGAAAGTATCGAGTTGCATCAACTCGGAGAAACCATGATGTGGACACTTGCGAAGTAATTCTTTGAAACGGCCCCACGCTTCACCAAAAGATTCATCGTATTTTTGAGTGAACTTGGTGATTTCGTTTTTAAGACTCGTGGTCTTAGAAGGTGGGAAGAATTCATTCACAAACTTTTTTACCAGATCTTCCCATGTCTCAATAGATCGAGGGGGTTGTTTCTCAAGCCAAATCCGGGCTTGACCCTCGAGGGAGAATGGGAAGAGAAGAAGCTTAATTGCTTCACACGGGACATTTTTGTACTTGATGGTTGATGTGATTTTATTGAACCATCGAATATGAGCATGAGGATCGTCCCTCTCAAAACCGTAAAACTGACTTGAGGTTACAAGATTAAGTAACCCGGTTTTGAGCTCAAAACTATCAGCCACGATGGCTGGAACAACAATGGCGTCTCCGTAACCCTCGATGGGTGCTTGGAGAAGCTCACACATGGGACGGTCTTCCGCCATGGTGACAGCTGGAGTGGAAACAGTACGGATCTCAGATCCGACTATTGGTGCTGAACGTCTACGAGGTCTTCTAGGTTTTCGAACAAGCTCACATAATGGGCTAGTAGACCTAGAAGAGCGAGTGCGCATGCACTAGGAACAAAAACCAAGTAAAACAAAGTCGAGGCAAAACCACAGTGAACTTAAACCAATAATCGCAAGTAAGTGGCTTCTTTAAGAAAGGTACACCACCTACATGGATACAAAGGCAAGTTTTTATCTTTTGTTTGGGAACTTATTATGTTCACACCCCCAGTTAGTAGGTGTTCTGTCTTGGTTTGCGACGGTTTATTTTTGTGTAATATTATTCACAAGAAAAGACGAATGTTTTGGGTTTTTGTGTATGTGTGAAAAAACTTTTGGACAATATTTTTGGTATCGTTTCGTTTACCAAAATCGTATTTCTTTAAGAATCACCTTAAAAGAAACCCGATATAGAAAACATAACGATCTGTTTTGTTTGTTTGTTTTTTTTTTTTTTTTGGTGTTGTTAACACTTTAGGAAAAGTGTTAATGACGTTTTTGTTTTATGATTAAGATTTACAAAAAGTTGGTGGTATTTATACAGTGATGTGTGAAAAATCACTAATATTAAAAGAACGTGTGCAGATACGCAGCAGCCTCCCCGGCAGCGGCGCCAAAAATTTGATCGGTTCTGAACGGTCAACTAAGTTCACCAGGTGATGGTCAACCAAGTCAAACGTCAAAGACCAAGTAACCAAGGAGTTTAGGGAATCCCCGGGTCGTTATGTCCCGACGAGGCGTGCAATTGTATTTGTAAACGTTTTAAAGGATCGGGTGATTAATCAGAAAGGTCAGGAATTTGATTCTTATGGTTACACTACGAGAAAATGATGGGAAATGACTTAGAAATACTTAACTAACAATTACTGGTGATCAGATGACTTAAAAACGTAATTTAACCTAAAAACGCGCGTTTCAGTTACAAATAAACGCGAACGCGCAAATAAAATAGTGAAACGGGAGTAAACAAAGTCCTACGAACGTGAAAATTATATTTTTACTATCCTAATGACTTAACAAAAATTTTAGAAAAAGAAAAATAATTTTTACACTATTTAATTAATTACTATTAATTAATTACAAATTATTAATTACTTTTTAATTAACTAAATTATCCTAAATTATAAATAATTATGAAAATTAACTAAAAAATGAAAATAAAATTTAGAAAAATCTAAAATAATATAAAACTAATTTTGAAACAGAAAAACAATTTTTCTTACTTTCTAATTAATTATTAATAATTAAAAACTAATTATTTAATTAATTTAAATTAAACTAAATTATAAAAAATACTAAATGATTAAGGAAAAATCTGAAAAAATTCCTAAAAATCTATTATGATAACAGAAGCCTGAGAAAAATTTAACAATAGCTTTTGCTTATAAATAAGCAGAAAATAAGCCAAAGTGGCTTAAATAGAAGCTATCACTTCTAATTTTTTTGTCTTTTTCTATTTTTTCTTTTTCACAACTATTTTACTACTAAAAAGAAACACTTTTTACAAAGGTACTTTTTATGGAAATGGAGAATAAGCACCGTGGACAATAATAAGCAGAACAGTTGAGCTTATTGGAACTTAAATGAGGTTAGTAAGCTCCAACAAGCTAGCCAAGGTACCTAAGCTATATAATAAGCTGAAAACAACCTGAGGGAACTCAATTCAACTTAAAACAACAAGAAGATACAACAGATTAAGCCAACAAGTACCAATAAGCAATCCAAGTCCAAACAGATCCAAGGGCTCACTTGCAGCCCAAGGTGGGGCCCACAGGGGTGATCAAAGATCTAGGGTCAAAGTGGAACCAAGAAGCCTGCTAGGAGGGCTTTTCAAAGTGCCCACAACCAAGGTAAAAGCTCAATATTTGAGCTTGTGGTGAACCAGGGAAGTTGGGTCTGTGAGCAACTGAAATGTGAACCAAACAGTTGGACATAGGGACTAAAAGCTCACAAGAGCTTATGACAAGCTTGGTTTTCAATATATAAATAACAATAACCTACAAATCAGTGAATTAAGCTTGAATCACAAAAGTTATAAGCTTATACAAGCTTATGGCACTCAACAGTTAAGTGTTTTAAATAAAAATGATTTTTGGTGCAAGCTAAAAGCTAACAAATAATCTCATAAGCTGGAAGAGAAGCATAAATTTGCAAAACACAATCTCAGTCACATGCAAACATCACAACATCAATGATTACAAAGCTTAAATCCAAGGAATTTCAAGAATCAAACAACTTCAAGACATGCTGAGTTCAGACAGCCTGCAGTTCTCAAGTGCTTAATAGAGTGCTAGTTATTAAGCACTAGATTAACACTAAACACAAACTATAAACAAATCTAAGAAGATGACCTGGGAAGCTATCTAGAACTACAAATTTCACACCCTAAACCCTACTATTGAACAATCTACAACTCTTGGAATACTTGCAAAAACTGAGATGCAGGGGAACTTCTCAGTCAAACTACCAACTTCCACTTTGATTTTCAATGGGCTACACAATTTCAAAATCCAATTTTCTTTTTGAAATTGGTAAACAAGCTGTCAATGATCCAGAATTAACAAACCTCACTTGATTTCTTACACAAATAAACCCTAGGGAATGATTTGAAGTTTGCCAAAAATCTGAGTATGCAAATTCTTTGACTTTTTGAAATGTTGAGAACTTTGACTATGGTGAAGTTAGCTTGATTCAAAATGATTACTTGATGTTTGTTTACTCTAAGTGATCCCAAATTAGTCAAGTTATACTTGTTTCTAAACTCAATTCAAGGATTTGGCTTGCACTTTTTCTCACAGTTGACTGCAAATAAAATAAGAAGCAAATTTTTGACCTTTTCAAACCAGTGACCACTATGATGGTTGTTTTGGACTCAGTTATATTTAAGGACAATGAACACAACAACTTAAGTCTAAAACAGCAACTACAACCTTACTCAAATCCTTATTCCAAACACCCCTTCTGAAAATGAATTGCCAGCTAAAACAAGCAGATTACAGAATAGAGCTATGCAAACACTACATTAACTTAAACCAACTTAAATTATCATTAACAAACAACAATTAACAACAGATAGCAGTAAATGGGCAGAAATAAAAGAAGTGCTAAAAATTTGTATGAGAACTTTTCTTACAAATGTCCACAGCTTGAACCAAATGAGACCAAGATCATAAGAACAAAACCTGTATACCCCCTGGGCTCTAAACCATGTCCAATCCTTGCTACTTCACCCTTAACCAGCACCCTGCCATCTTCACTTTTTGCTCTTCTTTCTTTTTCATGTATATATTTTTTTTCTTTTTCTTATTGACTAATTAAATTTTTTGAGTTTTCCTTTTGGATGGCTGAGGACTAAAGTGAATTTATGAAATCCTTGAAGCAACAATATCAACTTTAAATAAGATTAAAAACATTAAACTGAAAGTCACAGACTTGGAATTTTTAAGAAACTAACATACTTTCATTGAAATTGAAAAGGGGTTTACAAAGTAACTGAATTACAAATTACAATAAGAAAACTACTAAGACTACTTGACTAACTGCCTTCTCAGGCTTACAACTGAATTTATATATAAAAAAGAAAAATACAAAAAGAACTTTTAACCAGGCCCTTTTGCTTTCTTCTTTTTCCTTTTTTGTGCTCTTTGTCTCCTGCTTTTGATGCTTTTGCCCCCTTGGAGTGATTCCAAACCATTGATTTTCTGCTTCCCTCATCTTGACCATTGATGCCCTTTTATGTACCAATTGTAGTGGGGGACAATTAGGGTGTAAATTAGGGTTTAGTGGAGTGGTGAATTAGGGTGGCTGGTAGGAGAGGGGAGGGGACAATAATGTTGGGGTTTGTAGAGGGTGTTTGGGGGCTTTGGTATCTGGTTATGGCGGCAAGGAAGGGGGATGGAAGGGATGTTGACTGTTTGACCCGGTTTATTTTTATTAGAAAAAGTTGGGTGGGCTTGGGTGTGTTTTGGGCCAAGGATATTGGATGGGCTGGGGTGGTTGTTGTGTTTGGTTTTGGATAACAAAAATACAAAGGGTCCGTTTGGTTTGTATACTTTTAATCACAAGGACCAATATTGTAATTTTGTGATTTTTAAGGACCAGATTTGCACATTCTCCATAGTATTCCAAGGGACCAAGTTTGCCACATATCTATATTCCAGGGTCCACAAATAACATTTCCATTAAAAAGTACCCAGGGACTGAGTTTGTCAATTTCCCAAACTGCAGGGACCAAAAGTGAAATTTTTCCAAAGTTTTTACCTAAGGATTAATTTTGATGATTTTTGACTTCTAAATGCCTTAGGTTGACTTTCCTTTCAAAACAAATGCTCAGGGACTAGTTTTGTAAATTTTTGAAAGTTGGGGGACTAAAACTGCCAATTGTGTAAACTTTGCTCGTTTTTCATTGTTTTTGCTCATTTTGCATCTGAAATGTATAAAATACAATCCCTAGGATATTTTTAGTATTTTGATGCATTTCTGAGCGTTTTCGGATGTTTTGGCAGTTTAAATACGACAAAAATGATGAGTGTTTGAGCACTCATCAATAACCACAAGAATTTTGAACTCAAGTGAATTTTTTTTTTAAAAAATTTTTGAGATTTTGGCCAAAAAAGGGGGTACTAGATAGTAAAATGTGATAAAATTCGCTAGAATTGCGAAATACCCCCCCCCCCCCCCCCCCACACACACACACACTTAGAATGAATATTGTCCTCAATATTCAAAGTCCCGGCTATTATGCCGACATTTTGAACGTAAAAGGGCAACATTACAAGCTAGAATTGCGAAATACCCCCCCCCCCAACACACACTTAGAATGAATATTGTCCTCAATATTCAAAGTCCCGGCTATTATGCCGACATTTTGAACGTAAAAGGGCAACATTACAAGCTAAATGTGGAAACACCATTTTGTATGTTCACTTTATAAGTAACCACAGTGGGGGTAACTCCCCCACACTTAGGGTGAAAACCCTATATGCATGCTACTGTATTTGTTTACCGAGTCGCTAGCTTGACTTGACCCGGAATTCATTTGTCCTTGGGGAAGCATGATGTGGAAGAAGCAATCTCAATCGGACTTTCATTCAAGATGTTTGGACAAACATTTGAAGCACGTGAAAGTTCTACACCGATGAGATATAATCCCGGGTCAAGATAATGGTAAATAAAAATGCCGGGATCAAAGATGGTATCTTCATTCCCGAAGGAGTGAAGAAGAGAGGAAGTCACCTTATAGGTGAAGAAAAGGAAGAAAACCATGATGAAAATCATGATAAGATTTTCTTCCTCGAGATCAGGCTCCGTAGCCTGAATTTGAATTTCAAGGGTTAAGCTCGTAAACATCCCGGGAGGGTGCTCAAATTCTCATAATTGAGTGCATCTCCCCCCGGGATATCAAACTCCGGAGGAGTCATGATATGATGAGTGAGTTCACCGGAGAACTCCTCATGAAGAGAATTATTCACAAGATGTGAATCTGTGAATTCGCGTTCCGATATAAACTCATCACTATCCTCGTTCCGAATACCAAAGATTGGATTAGCAGAAATCAAAGTGAATTCAGATTCGAATTCAAATAGAGGATTGGTGAGAGTAGTAATGAATGTTTCAGGAACAAAGTGATTAATATTCTCTATTGGACTGCTAGGATAAAACGTGAGTGGTGGATCATGATATAGGAGACTTTCAATTTCTCCCAGATCGGCTTCGAAATCAAGGAGACCATCATCACTTCCCGTTGGAAATGGATTGATGCGAGTAAGTTCATCGGCGAACTCCTTAAGAAGATGATCAGCATCAGAATGTGGAACTGATGCCTCAACATACTCAATGTCTCCATGAGATGTACAATCATCATTAAAATCTGAGAAAGTCTCAAAATGATCGTTTGAACACTCAAGAGGGGAAGGAATATCACACATATGCTCAAGATTTCCCTGTGACTCTCTTGGGATTGGGACAAGGTTCTCAACACTAGACTTTATAAATTCGTCCGATTCCTTATCAGGAACAGTGTCAAGATGCTCGTCCCCCATGATCAAAGAGTGAGTGGGAACCTCGGGTGTGATAGCAGTTGTTTGAGATGGAATCTCAACTGCTGGGATATCAACTGATGAACTTGATGAAGCTTTGTAAAATTGAAGAATATCAATGGTATCTTCATCATCACTGTCATTAGGAATAAAACGGAACTGAGAGCTAGATTTGGCTGCTTTTTCTTTTGCAATTGATTTCCTAACAGATTTTTCATAGGCATCTTGGGAATTTATTCTAGCAGCCTGCTCTTCAGCTAGCAATTCTTCCATGGATTTTTTATGAGTATGTGTTTGGGCAAAGTCTTTAACTAAACCCTTAAGCTCATCAACGATTTTCATCATATTTTCCATTTCTGGAAGAAGTGCTTGATTCATTTAGTACTGTGGAGGTTGGTCATAATAAGGTGTGTCAAAATTGTCACAAGGATATGGATTTCCCATTTGACAATCTGAGCTGAAGTGTGGGCCTCCACAGTAATCACAACAGTAAAACTGTTGAGTCTGGACTGGTGAATCATATGGGTATTGGTTATAACCAAAGTTCTGAGCATCACCGGAAAATTGTTCATAGACAAATGTGTTTCCGGCTTGACACTCAAATCCTTGGTGAGGGCCTCCACAAAACTCACACAGATATGTCAGTATCTCATGATGTGGTGGCTGGTAGGATGAATCAAATGTGTCATGGTAAGGATAGGGAGCTTGGTTATAGACAGATCCATCTCCTGACTCTACCATGCTACAACCGGGACAATTCCCGCCATTATGAGGACCACCACACCATTGGCAACCGCAATGGTGTGGATACGACATATGAAAGAATCAAAGGTTTACAGAGGGTAAGAAATGAAGAATCAAAGATGTGAGAGGGTAAAGGTGAATATTTTTGGAGTTTTTGGGAAATATTTTGTACAAATGATAAAGAAAATGTTTTTGTGTTTTTGTGTTCGTTGAAAACTGATTTTAAAATGTTTTCGAGAATAGTTTTGTTTTTATATGAAAATATGAACAAGGATGGTAAATTTACAAAGGAATGAATATCCAAAGATCACTAATCAGAAAAACCGTTTAAAATACGCGCACAACCTCCCCGGCAGCGGCGCCAAAATTTGATTGACTCCAAATGGTCAACCTAATTGACCAGGTGAATGGTCAACAAGGTCAAACAACTTAGACTCAATGCTCCGCGGAATATAGTGTTTCCCCGGGTCGTTATGTTCCGACGAGGTGTGGATGGTTATCAAACGGGTTTGTGATTGGGTGAATTTGGACAGAAATGGTTTGAGAGTGATTAAACTAAGGAATCTACAAGGAAATAGCTTAAACAAGCTATATGAATAAGACTGTAAAAATAGAAAAACCATAAACGTTTAAAACCTAAAAACGCGTACGTTCAATTTAAATTTACGCGAACGTACGAAATAAAAAGTGAAAACTGAAATCTGAAAACCCACAGGGGGTGAAAATGACTTTTTTACAAATTAAAAGATAAAAGAAAATTTTTAGAAAAAGAAAATTAATTTTTACATTATTTAATTATTTAATATTAATTAAATACTAATTAAAACTTATTATTAATATTTAAAACACTTAAATACAATATAATATTAATTAAATACTAGAAAAATGAAAATAAAATTTCTAAAATTATAAAATAACTAAAAACAAGTTTTAAAATTAAAAATATGTATTTTTGTCTTTTTGTGATTTTTCTATTAATTAATTACTAATTAAATATTAATTACCTAATTAAACTATTTTAAATTATTAAAAATATAAAATGAACAATAAAAATTCTAGAAAAACTCCTAAAATTATATTATATTATATAAAAGCTAGAAAAAATATAAAAACTAGGTGTTGCTTTATAAAAACTAGTTATGCTATTTAAAACTTAATTATTAATTAATTACTAATAAAACTAATATTAAATCTAATAAATACCAAATGATAATATAAAAATCTGATAAAATTACTAAAAATACTTTAACCTAAAAGAAATTTAAGAAAAATATAAAAATGCTAAATACTTAATAAAAATCAAAAAATGAAAATTAAAATTTAAATTATATTAAATAGAAACTATCACTTAAAATTAAATTGGTTTTTCTTGATTTTTCTTTTTGAAAACTATTTTATACTTAAAAACAACTAAATTTTGTAAATTTTTTTTTTTATATCTTAAAAATAAGCACTTTGAGCTCAATAAGCTTGGACAGTTGACTTTGGTCAACTGTCAAAGCAAAAAGCTTTTGAAATAAGCTTTAAGTTGAGACAAGGGTAGCTTATGGTAGATATATGTTGGATGAAGGGAAATAAGCCAAAAGAAACTAGTCCAAACCCCTGAATAAGCAATAATCAATAAAATAAGCAAATGGAACACTTTGCTCAACTCAGAAAAAGGACAGACTTAATGGCCCTTGCAGCCCTAGCAATTGAGGTCTAAACCTGAAAACAAACCCAGGAACTAAAAGAAGAGCTTATTGGATTTTCAAAAAGCCAATAAGCTCTCTGTGGGGCCCACTAATGAGTACATGAGGGACCCTTGAAGTAGGGCTGTTGGACTGAATATCTGTTTGCAGGGCAACACCTTGCCCTGCAAGTGTCTTTGATCAAGAGTGGGACCCAACAGAAAAATAACAAAAATAAAAGAATGCTAGGAGCTCAAAGATGAGCTGGTAGACTTCATATCCTAACAATTTCAAACCCTAAGTCCTACTACAAAATTCAAAACAATTCTTGGAGTTTTGAGTTTTCTGCAAATGGGTAAGATCTGACTTTTTGAGAAAAACTTGGAATTTGACTTAGTTGAATTTGTATTGGATCTAAATGACTGTAAACATGATTATAAAGTGTATTAAGGCTTTAATAAACTTAAACCAACAACTCTTTAACTGATATGATGGATTTTGCAAATTAAAATCTAACAGTTGATAAATTATGAAGCTAAAACAAGGATTTGACTTTTTTTTCCTAAGAACTCACCAATATGAGTTTGTGACTGAGCTATCAATGACCAAAGTAAGCTAAGGAAACAAACTAATCAACATTTCAATAACAAAAGCCTAGTAAACTCTGCCAAACCAAACACCCATTTATACTTTTTCTGTCAATGGATTAGTGAAGGAAATAGTGACTGAGGCAATCCTTACTAACTCTAACCTAGGATATAAGCTAATGAGACTGAATGCAACTAATTTTGTCAGAAAGCAATCATAACAAACAGCTCAGAGAGATTAAGCATTTTATGAATGAAATACAAAAATCAAGCAAAGAAAAGGTGATGACTCACAACTGCTTCCTGCTTACACCAGGGTAAATTTAACCCACATTGAGCTCAGAGCAAAGGTCTAAGGGTTTAGGTACCATCAGCTGCAAAGAAATAACACCCCAAGCTTATTTCAATAAGCAGTTGACTTATTGACTTTTCCAAGAGTGGGAAATTGGCACTGAATAAGCACAAACAAGCTTACAATAAGCTATACAGAGCTTATGTAAACCTGTAGAAACCTAAATTAAAGCTTATTGAAGCTTATGAAACTAATGAACCATATTTTTACATTTCAAATGATTTTTCTTCCTTATTTTTTTCTTTGAAATTTTGAAGTAGTACTAGTTTAAATACTGACCTAAGCTTAACAGAATGACTTAAAGCTAGCTTATGAAACAACAATTCACAACTTTTACTCAGAATTCAGTGAAATCAATATTTCACTAGAATTTGCAAAATCTAAATTTGGAACAGGAAAGCTTGAAATTAAGGTGTAATAAGATTTTACTTACATTAAAAAGAGTGATTACAATGTTTTTAAACTAAAAAGTACAACTGAGAGTTAGAATTACATTACATCGAAATTAAACTAAGCTAATTAACTATACTACTCTAACTAATAATTTTCTTCTCTTTTTTCTTTTCTTTTATAAGCCCTGGAGGTCCTCAAAGACTTTCCCACTTGCATTAGAACCATTGGATAGCTTCAGTTGATCTCAGCCGTTCAAATCCTTTTTGGCGGGAAATATGGGATTGGGCAGTTGGGGAGTTTGGTGTGGTATTAATTGAAGAGGGGGGGGGGGTGGGTTGGTTAATTAATGGGGGAAGGTGAGTGTTGGTGAAGATTTTGTGGAGATAGGATAAGAGGGGGGGGGGGGGGGAACACAGAAGCAGGTTTTGGGGGTTGTGGGGAAGGGGATGAACAGTGGTCGGTTTTGACCACTTTGACCATTGACTGTTTGACCCTGGTGTTTTATTAGTTTAGGTTTGGGCTTTGTGGTGGGCTAAGGTGTTGGATCAGAGTATGTGTTTGGATTTGGTATTTTGGGTTTGGTTTATGATATTAATCAAGGGTCCGTTTGGTTTGTAATGTGATTTAACATAAGGACCAAATTTGTAATTTCTGAAAATTTAAAGGACCTGAAATGTAATTCTTTCAAAGTACTCAAAAGGACCTTAATTGATAAGAATGAATATTACAAGGACCAAAATTAACATTTTCCAAAATAAAACACCCGGGGACCAAAATTGTCATTTTTGAAAAGTCCAGGGACTAAACTTGCAATTTTCTCAAACTTTTCATCAAAAGGCTATTTATGATAACCTTTGAGTTTCCAAGGACCAAAAATGATTTTTCATTCAAAAATATCCGACCAGGGACCAAATCTGTCAAAGTTTGAAACACCAGGGACCAAAATTGTAAATTTCCAAAACTTTTGAGATTTTTCACCAAAGGACTAAATATGACAATTTATGATTTCAAAAGGACCTTTGGTGACTTTTCTTTCCAAATAAGTGCTCAGGGACTGTTTTTGTCAATTTTTGAAAGTTGGGGGACTGAAACTGCCAATTATGCAAACTTTGTACGTTTTTCATCTGTTTTTACTCATTTTGCATCAAAAACATATAAAACACAATTTTGAAATATTTTTAGTATTTTGATGCATTTCTGAGTGTTTTTTGTATGTTTTGCAGTTCATATTTGACCAAAAATGATGAGTGTTTGAGCACTCATCAATACTTCCAAGAAGAAGGAATTGATTTTGAAGAATCTTTTGTTCCAGTTGCTAGACTTGAAGCTATTCAGATCTTTCGGGCATATGCTGCTCATAGGAACATGGTTGTTTATCAAATGGATGTGAAAACGGAATTTCTGAATGGTGAACTCCGTGAAGTGGTCTATGTCAGCCAACCAGAAGGCTTCGTTGATCCTGAGCATCCCAATCACGTTTATCGACTCAAAAAGGCTCTTTACGGACTCAAGCAAGCCCCAAGGGTGTGGTATGACAAATTGTCTGCTTTCTTGCTGGCCAATAAATTTTCTAAAGGTTCGGTGGATCCAACATTATTTACAAAAACATACGGGGTGGACTTACTAATTGTTCAAATATATGTCGATGACATTATTTTTGCTTCAACAAATAGAAGTTACTCAAATGATTTTGCAAATTTAATGAAAGAAAATTTTGAAATGTCCATGATGGGTGAACTTACGTTCTTTTTAGGACTACAAGTTCATCAATCACCCCGTGGAATTTTTCTAAATCAGTCCAAATATGCTTTGGAAATTTTAAAGAAACATGGAATGATGAGTTGTGATACTTATAATACACCAATGGCCTATGCCACAAAACTAGATGCTGATTTACATGGGACTCCTGTTGACCCTACCAAATACCGAAGTATTATTGGGTCACTCATGTATCTCACAGCTAGTAGACCTGATATAGTATTTGATGTCTACATGTGTTCTCGTTATCAGTCCAAACCAACTGTAAGGCACCTCAATGAGGCTAAAAGAATCCTTTGATACATAAAGGGAACCATTAACTTGGGTATCTGGTATCCGAAGGATTCTGGTTTTGAACTAATTGCTTTTTCAGACGCTGACCATGCAGGATGTTTAGACACACGTAAAAGTACATCTGGTGGATTACAGTTTCTCGGAGATAAACTTGTGTCCTGGCAATCTAAGAAGCAGGACTGCACATCACTGTCATCAACAGAATCTGAATACGTAACTATGTCTGCTTGTTGTGCTCAAGTCATTTGGATGAGATCACAGCTTAAAGACTATGGCTACCTATTCAATAAGATTCCGATCTACTGTGACTCCAAAAGTGCCATTGCCATTTCCTGCAACACCGTTCATCATTGCAAATTCAAACACATTGATCTCCGCTATCATTTCATCAAGGAACGTGTCGAAAAGGGTACAATTGAATTATATTTTGTGGGAACTGAATACCAGTTGGCAGACTTACTCACTAAAGCATTACCTCCAACAAGGTTTGATGATCTAGTCCACCAAATTGGTATGCGATGTTTGACTCCAGAAGATCTGGAAAAGTTTTTAAAACACAAGTGATTGTCAAAACATCAAAACTATCTTTGTAAATATTTTTTGCAAAAACAAAATACAAAAATATAAAACCAACAAAAACACAAAAAGATTTTATCTTTTCTACTTTTTCACTTTTCTTTTCAAAAAAAAAAATGCAAGTACAAACCTCTATTTTTCAACACTTTATTTTTTACAAATTTCTAAAATATTTCAAAAACAAGTGTTGAGGGGAAGTTATTGTAATTTTAAAATTTGAAAACGTTTACTTCGTACTTGCATTTTACCAAAAATATTTTCTATTTATATAAATTAAATGTGTTGTTTAAAAGGTTTTTTGGGTTTCTCTCCTTGACTATTGAAACAAATTTTCAAATTACAAAAGCTTCGGTCTAAGGTCAAGGGGGAGAAAAGTTATCCAAAATTGTTTTTTATGATACATGGTGTAACTAACTTAAGTGATATTGGTAGTTAAAGGTGTACATTGTTTGAGAATATTTTGAGGTTAAGGGACCATATGTGACACAAAGTGAAACTAGTATTAACTTTTAGTCAAAACATTTGACCCTCCACAATTAACTGCACCTGCAAAAAAAAAAAAAAAAAAAAAATAGATATTCACATTTACTACTCTCACCAAACCAATCAACGACTCACAATCAACCTGCTAATCCTATTGTTGTTCTTCAAATCTGTAAGTGCCAAAATATTTTGATCATATTTCTAAACAATGGTTTTCAATTTAAACTAAATCCAACGGTTAATTTATGCTAAAATTGTTAAAAACGACTTAGGGTTTGCGTAAACTTAGGATTCAAGAGTTAAAGTGTTTGTGTTTAAATTGGTTAGTGGGTTTTGCTCCTAGGTGTATACTAAACATGTTATTGAACTCAAAACATGCCCAGAAACATCAATGGATGTAAATCAAATTTAGGGTTCATTCGAATGAAATTAGGTATTTTTGATCCGTCATGATTTGGATCAATTAATTGCTTAGGATAGTGTTTATAAGTGTTTATGATCATATCTTAGTGCTTTAATTATTCTAGAAACATGATTTGTGTTTGAATTGATGAGTTTAGGTTGATACGACACTTGCAGAAATAATTTTGAGTATTTGTGGTTAAAAGGTGTTATAAATTGGTCAATAGGTTCCTTAGCATGTATTAAACACTCGCCTAACTTCTTTTTCTTCCCAGAATCATGTTTTTTTTTGTGAGTTATGATTTTATGTTCTTGCGTTCTTACGCAAAAGATTGGCTTTATGCTTGTCTAAGCAAAAGATTTGTAATAAAAGCGTTTGGGATGTACTTGAATAATATATTGATCAGTGGTTGTGTTTAAACCTTTCAGGAATCAAAGTAACATAAGTTTTGAAGGTGATTTTTCAATCAGCTCGTTTCTACGCAAAAGATGAATCATCTTACGTGTAAGATTCGACCCCTTTGAAAAACTTGTCATGGATAAGACAATGTTTACGCAAAAGTGTATTTCTTACGCATAAGTTTTTTCTTACGCTTAAGTGCTTATCTTACGCATAAGTCAAAACTTACGCATAAGTTATAACTTACGCATAAGGTTCAAACCTTTGCATAAGCTCAAATCTTACGCAAAAGATGTATTTCTACGCATAAGACTTGGCTTACGCAAAAGTTTAATCTTACGCGTAAGATATAAGTTAAACATAGATTCTGATCTTACGCCTAATATAATACCTTACGCATAAGAAATTTTATGCGTAGGATTTCCATATCTTACGCGTAACATTGACTGATTCCTTGAAATTTGTCTAAGTGTTGTAATTTTTCAAATGTATAAACTATTGTATTTGTTAACACATATTGTGCCTTGATTGTGATCATATTCTATTAAGTTTTAACATCATAAATACAAGTTTATCATATCTCAACATTTTGAACACAAACACCCACTGATCAATCCAATTATGCATAAGCCAGTAAATGAATATATGAGCTATCAAGCTATATTATTGCAATGTCTGTGTTTGTGTATGATCAATTCAGATGGCCCAACAAGAAAACATTCCACAAGAACCAGAACCCGAACCAAAGCTCACTTGGGAAGAAACTTTTCCTGAAGATTACACTAGAGAGATTGGAAAGAACAACTTAAGGGTCAACTTCAACAAAATCACATGCAATGAATCCTCTTGCATTGTCGTTGTGGATGCTTTACTCTATCACCCATACAAAATCCTGCTCACCAAAACTGTATTAGTGGCTTGCTTCTACATTCACCAATTTTGGCACACGATTCAACTGGACCTTGGCGAAGAATCTTTCACATGTATGCTTCATAAGAGACAAGTCACTGTGGACAAAGATACTCTTCGTGACGTTCTTGGTTTGCCCGAACTAGGTCCAGATGAACAGTACCACCAAGTTCCTAATGAAGAAGAGTTAATTGCATGGTTACGGGATATTGGATACGATGAGTTAGAAGAGGTAGTGACTAGAAACTCAAAGGTCAACACAAGATTTCTTCCACAACCATGGAGAACTCTGTACATCCTAATTGCCAAGTCTTTATCTGGCAGAGATACTGGTCACGAACACCCCAAACTACAACATCTCAAACTCTTCTGGGCTATGGCAAATGTCAAACTGGTGGACTTTGCTAGTATTATCTGGGAAGATATTGTGTGGCACATATAACACAAGTCTGCAAAGATTCCATTTGTTCGCTTCACCAAGCTACTAATACAAAGCTTCCTTCATGAGAATGACGGCATTCCTCAAAGACTGGATGATGATGACAAGAACACATTCAGAAATGAGTCCACTCTCAAGCAGATTAAGAGACTTGATACTAGTACACGTAAGCAAGGAATGAAACTTCCCGCATGTCTTTTGAATGATAAAGTAAAGAAATGCAAGAACTACAAGTATTACGTTCAAGCTCTCAAGGAAGAGAAAGTAGGGTTCTTAGACGAAGCTCCTCTACCTTCGTTTATGCAGAAAAAGGGAAAGAAAGGTAGCAAGTCTGGCAGCTCCGAAAGCTCTACCAAATCTGCTCAAAATCCTCACAAGAGATCTCTTAAGATTAGAATACCAGTCAAGAAACCTATTCCTGAACCAGTTCCTGAACCCACACCACCATCTTCTCCAAAACCATCTGAATCTGAAATCAAATTTGATAGTGGTCCAGTTTATAGGGAAGCTTATAACAAACAGGATGAAGATCTAGAAGCTCTGGACATGACTATAGAAGATTGGGACAGAAGTATCGATGAATTTGTTGAAGTAGTAGAAAAACAAACTACTTTCATCCAAAGGCCATTGACTGAAGAAGATGCTAAGTTGGAAGAAGAACGGTTAAGGGGTGAAAAGTTGAAGGAACCCATGACTGAAGAACAAAAAGGCCAAGAAGAGGCTCACACTAACCTTGGTCTGTCGGTGGAAGAAGAGAATGAAAGAGCTCTCAAGTTAGGTCTACTCCACAGCAAAATCGACTCCTTCCAAGCTGATCAACCTCCACCTCCTCCGTTTACTAAAACAAGCGAGGCTGGTGGATCAAGCAGTATTCCTGAGGCAGGAGGATCTAGCAGTATTCCTGAGTCCACTCCAGTTGATCAAACTCAAGAAACAGGTACCAATGCTGAAATGATCGTCTACGAATCTCCCACAGTATCACCTGAAGACGTAGAAATGCAAAATGCTTCAGAAAGGGGAGACGATGATGAGGAGGACCATATGGATACTGATTTTCCACACCTAATGACCGTGGAAGAGATGGAGACAAGAGAAAAGGCTCAAGAAGAAGAGCTCAAAAGAAAACAAGAAGCTGAAGAGGTGAGGCTTGAGGAAGAAGAACAAGCCAAACTAGAAGAAGCAATAAGAATGGAAGAAAGCAGTGTGGAAAACTAGAAGGGGGGGGGGGGGGTTGAATAGTTTTGCGTCTTTTTCATTTAATAAAAGTTCACTTTCAAAGAAATGATAATAATTTGTAAAAACCTTTGAAGCTAAAGTATAGATACAAATTAATTCACATATGTCACATAGATACTACTTATTTAAAGTGTTGAATAGAAATTATAATTTCATATATCTCACTTGATTATAAGTTTGTATTTATATATGTATATGTGTTTTAATGATTGTATATACTTTTAATTTACTAATGTATAATTAATGTTTTGAATGGAACCTAGTTTGATCTTTATGTGAAACCAATATATGCACAACACACACTAATAATAATGTACGAGAAGCAAGAAAGTAAATATGTAAAGAATGAGAGTTGGAAAGATCAAACCGAGAGACAAAGGATTTATAGTGGTTCGGCTACAAGGATACCTTCCTTGCCCTACTCCACTCCTCGAGCACCGAACTCGAGAGTTTTCTTCACTAAGTCAATAACCTCCCTTATGGCGGAGAAAACCGTACACACCAAATGCTTACACCAATTAACGACACAAACCAACATGTCGAGTTCTAATCGTAGCTAGAACCAATCTCACACCAAATAACACACCATAACTTCTTCACACCTTTTACTTCTTCAATACGTCTTCACACCACGAGTATCTTCACGCCTTCACAAAATACTTCACGACTTCAATGTCTTGCTACTTCACAACTTCAAAGCACCAATGTCTTCACAACTTCAAACCAATAATATCTTTGCACCTTCAAGCCACTAGAGTCTTCACAACTTTAGTCTACTAATGTCTTCAAGTCTTCTCCACTTGGAAGCTTCAATTTCTTCACTACTAGTCACTATTGCCACTCTATCCTATCTTCACTACTATCCAACACTACTTCTTCACTTCAAACTCCACTTCAAACTTACAACAATTCTAGATTCTACAACTAAATCTAGCAAACTAATACATACACCTTATTCACCAAAATATGAAAGATCAACAAGATGAAACAAACAAACAACTTAGATAGCAAGATGATACTAAGTTGTAATACTTCTAATAGAAGTATTCTTCTCTTTGCACTTGAGTGTTGAGGCTTGAATCACTTTGAAACAAAGATCAAAGTTTATAAGATCAAAGGATTTTTAGAGGATGGAGAGGGATGTTTAGATCAGAAAGTTTTTAGTGCAAAAAGGTGAGAAAAATGTGTGAAATGATCCAATATTTATAGGGCTAGATTTTACTGTTCTGGAGCGTGCCGGTCCCCTTAATTAGGGGCCGGTCCCCTTAATCATTAAGGGGGCCGCCTAGTAAAATTAAGGGGGCCGCCCTCCTGAACATTGGATTTTCTTGTCCTTTTGTGAGGGGAATTTTTCTGGATTAGATTTGCCATTTTTGGTTGAAAATTTGAATTCACAAATTTGTAATGAATAAAACATATTCTTTTAATTCCAAAAATGTTTTACAAAAGATATAAAATGTTTTGTGACATTTTATAAATATCTAGTGATTAACAAAAATGTTCCTTTGATCTTCTAATACATTAGACACTTTGTTTATCCATACCTTAAATGATTTAATGGTAAAGATGAGTATTTACTACTAAATACTTGTTTATGTCATAATCTTTGGTTTGATGAGTTTTTGTTTTGTGATTATCAAAACATAGAGAAATCGAAAGATATGAATAACGTTTTTAGTCATTTATTTATATCAACAATCTCCCCCTTTTCGATGATTACAAAACCTAAACTCATTAAATCCAAAAATTAATTTTTAGACAAGTATTTAGTGAGTTTATATTCACTTCTCCCCCTTTTTGTAAAATCAAAAAGGTTTAAGCCAAAAGAAAGGAAGCTCCCCCTTGATGTATGCTCCCCCTCGTTTTAGGGCACCAAGGGTTCGAGAATTGGGATTCTTGCAAGAAAAATATTAGAAGCACAAGCAAACACTTATATCATAATACCAACAAGTAAAAAGCATGGCAAAAGATAATAAGGAACACATATTAAGTCATTCATTGATAGAAAATGATTATGTCAACCCATAATCATTGTTACAAAAGCCATAAATATAGAATACTAAGACTAAGTATAGCATCCTATTGTGCTAACAAGGAGTGTCACCAAACTTTCTTGAATCCCAAAATGGTTGAAAGGTTTTATTTGAAAATGAGAAACATAAGCATATAAAATGCTTGGTGGTTTAGTGGAGATAAACTTTTGGTTGCATGGATGTTGGTGAGTTTGGAGATGTGGAACTTGTAGGTGGTGGGTTAGAGATAGGGTTTGTTGATTGAGGGTTTTGATGTTGTTAAAGTGATGATGTTTGTTGAGATCTTGTAAGAAGATACTCAATCCAAGTGAAGTGCTCATTCAAGGCAATGGTTTGTTGTTGAAGGCAGATGCAACAAGGGCAATTGTTGACATGCTTCTCAACTTGGTTGATGTTGTGTGGTGATGATGGTGAGCTTGATTGGGTTGGATCCAAATTGCGTTGCGCAAGATGTAATGCTAAAAGAGCACTAAGCTCATGAGCCTCTTTTAGCTCCTCAACGAACTTCAAGTGTTCGGAGGAAGGTGATGATGGTGGAACATGATGGTTGTCTTGGGTGAAGGTTTGAACATGCAACATAGGAATGGCATGTGAGGTTGTAGGATGTGGTGGTGGTACTCTTGGTGGTGGAGACATGGTTGAGCTTGGGTAGTCATGAAAACATGAAATGGGTGGAAGAGGTTCTCCAAGAGTGAGTGGTGTTTTTGTTGAATGAGCAACATGTGAAGTATTGATTGAGAGATTGGGATTGTTGTTTTGGGATTGAGCATGCTCATCATAAGAAGAAGCATGAATGAGGGAATGAGTGGGTGATAGGTTGTGAGATGAGTCATTATTGTGGGTTTGAGGTTTAGTAGTTGGTTGACTTGGAACAACATCACTTGAGTTATGACAAGAATCAGGTTTCCTCCTCCAAACGGGTTTGACGGAGATCCTTGCTGTTCTTGAAATCTTAGGTTTTTGGTTGTTGGGAGATGACATGTTTGGGTGTGATGGCATTAATGATGGGAAGAGGGTATTTATAGTGTATGAGAAATGTGGTTTAGGAAGGTAAATTTTGAGGGATAGCATGGGACAAAATATGTTTATGAATTTTGAGAAATATAGGCTGAAATGGGTCAAAAAGTGATAAAGAAAACAGTATCCCCGACCATCAGATGGCCGGTCCCCTTAATCATTAAGGGGGCTGCCTTATATAATTAAGGGGGCCGCCCATCTGGTGATTCCCAGAATGCCAGAAATGGGTTTTTGGCAGAAAATTTTCAAAAGGTTGTGTTTTTGGATTTGGATTCAAGTAAGTTCAACTCTTTGAGGCAATATAGGGCATACTATTCATGAATGTAGAGAGTGATATAGAATTAATTAAAAATAGGCAATTAATTTCTAATAATCATGCTATCTATTAATTTATCAATTAAGATATGCAACAAAGGAGGCAATAAGGCAAATAAGTTAAATGTGTAACTATATGAAGATGATAACATTTAGTCTAGAGCAAACATATTGATGATTGTTAACAAGTAACAAATAGGTGGACATGATTATATGGACTTCAAGACTTGTTACAAACAAGATCCATATGGGCAAGCCATGATTCTCATGAAATGATTTGATTAAATTGTGAATGTCATTTCCAATAGAAGTGTATGACACATGTGAGAAAGTTAAATGTGTTTTAAGCAAAACGTTTTTAGTTTTATTCAACAATGTTTTGAAGTAAATTCAAGTGTGCATTACAATAACATAGATTGAATTTTGTTTCATAACGTGTAACAAAAAATTTCAATCTTGTTTTTGAAAAAAAAATGGTTATGAAAGAAATTTTAGTTAAGTAAATTGTTTCAAGAAAAATTAAAAAATATTTCATTCAAAAAAAAGAGAGAAGTTTTAAACATGATGTTTTGATCATGATAATCAAGAAATTGCAAGTGAAGGATTTGAAATGGAAGCTTATCATGCTCAAGAGAATCAATTAAGCCCATTGTCACACATAATCATCTTTAATGACACCTAAAGATATTAAAGTGAAATGATAGATACTTATGATCTAAATGCAATGGGACAGGAAGGAGCAAGGTAAATATTTCATGGATACAAGATAGACATGTGTATATATATATATATATATATATATATATATATATATATATATATATATATATATATATATATATATATATATATATATATATATATATATGTGTGTGTACAAAGAACATCATAAAATCAAGTTGCAAACAAATCTCAATTATAATACATCTATTAATGCAACTAGTAAGATCATATAGCTTAAGTGGAAGGGTTCTACTATAGATCATAGAAGATTAAGAAAAATGATAATAGACTAAACAACAAGAAGGTTAATAATGCTAATATCATATATGCATATATTAGTGTTAATAATCTAAAAGCATGGCAACTTATCAGTTAAATCATATTCACATACTAATTGAAGCATTCTAAAATATAATGTAATATTGGCAAGTTTTTGAAAAGAGAACTTATCTCAGGTCCAGCTTTTCTTTAAGAGTGGGCATGAGGGTAATGGAAGAAATCATAGAAGTTTGTCCAAAACATGTCGAAGTAGCCAAGTAACATTCCAACGCAATAGAAATCAAGGGAGCTAGATCCGAGATGCTTAATCGATCACATCAATCATCACAAGTCGTGAAGGCTAATAAAAATTGTAATTTGGAGGCTTCATCTTGAAATAGTTACGGACACACCATGATACCAATACTCCAAGAGCGAAGAACAAAATGCCGAGACAAGAAGATTCTCGCAACAACGTCATAGGCGAAATGATTGCAGAATGTGAAATAACGTGATAGAAACCAATAGCCGTCAAAGGTAATAGAGCGAGATGAGTAAATCAACACGTAATAGACTTTTCGTTCGTTAATTACCTAAACATGATAAAAAGCTTGGTACCCAGATTCTCATGGGTCCTAGTTGGTTAGATGAGAACATCCATTGCATTTGAATGCACATGATGAGGATGTCGTCGATAAGTACAAGAATTCACCAATAGTTTGTTTTAATTAACAAACAATGACTTTCTTGACTAGAGCAATACCTAATGAGTGTTAATAGTATTAGTTCTAAATTTATTCACTAGGTTTAACAAATTTTATTTGTTTTGATACATTTGTTGAAGGATTATTTACGATAAATCCTAAGCCAGTTTTATCATAAAATGACTTTTGAATGTTGAGAAGATATTTTAAAGATTTAGAACTATTTTCGAATTTTGCCAATGTTTTTGCTCTTTCATTTTCCATTTTAATTTCATGTTTGTAGTCTTGACATTTTTTACATTCAAGAACAATTTCAATATTACTTTCAAGTCTAGACATTTTATCTTCTAAAATTATTTCTTTTTCAAAGTTATTTTCAGCGGATGTTGAAGATTTATTTTTAAAAATAATTTTTGAGTCAATGTTGCAAAAATGTTTGAAGTTGTTTTCCATTTTTGAAAATTCTAATATAAATTGATCATAGCAAAAATGTTTGGTTTTGGATTGTACCTTATTTGTAGTTCTACATTCTTCACATGCTATACGGTGATCAATTCCATTGTCCATGTTGCTCCATGTTTTGTTTGTAGTTTCGCTTGGATCTAGAAGCATGTAGTTCTTGCCATCAGTACTTGTGTTCGCATTTGTTTGAATATTCTCATAAGCCGTATTATCATCGCCATCTTTGCACTTGTTGCACCGTGATTTATTCACGCTCTTTCTTCGGATTTGGCTCATGTATTCTTCGTTATAGATACCTTCAATGATCACATTTGAACTAGTAGTACATGTGTTTGTTTCAACTAAATATTTATTTACTAAATTTTCTAGATTAACTATTTCTTGTGCAATATCAAGTTTATCATCTTTGATTCTACATTTCTCTTGGTGAAACTTTAAAAGACATTTCCAAATATCATTTGCCGTTTTACAATGAAATAATCTTTCCTATTTAACTCTTGGTAGAGTTTTAAAAATAAGTAATTTGGCTTTAGTGTTTTTATCAATTTTGGTTTGAAGATTATTATATTGATTTTCAAAATCTATTTTGGTTGGTTCAAGATCACCAATTGAAATGATATGCCAAAGATCAAGATCTATTGATTTCACATAATTTTCAAATTTGTTTTTCCATTCAAGAAAATGATCATTTTCAAATAAAAGTGGTTGTTGTGCAAATTTCCCTTTTAAATATTTTTCAAATTCCATAGATCGTTACAAGTTTTAAAATACAATCTATTTTAAAAATCATGCTAGACGTGGCTCTTGATACCAATTGTGAAAAACTAGAAGGGGGGGGGGGGGGGTTGAATAGTTTTGCGTCTTTTTCGTTTAATAAAAGTTCACTTTCAAAGAAATGATAATAATTTGTAAAAACCTTTGAAGCTAAAGTATAGATACAAATTAATTCACATATGTCACATAGATACTACTTATTTAAAGTGTTGAATAGAAATTATAATTTCATATATCTCACTTGATTATAAGTTTGTATTTATATATGTATATGTGTTTTAATAACTGTATATACTTTTAATTTACTAATGTATAATTAATGTTTTGAATGGAACCTAGTTTGATCTTTATGTGAAACCAATATATGCACAACACACACTAATAATAATGTATGAGAAGCAAGTAAGTAAATATGTAAAGAATGAGAGTTGGAAAGATCAAACCGAGAGACAAAGGATTTATAGTGGTTCGGCTACAAGGACACCTTCCTTGCCCTACTCCACTCCCCAAGCACCGAACTCGAGAGTTTTCTTCACTAAGTCAATAACCTCCCTTATGGCGGAGAAAACAGTACACACCAAATGCTTACACCAATTAACGACACAAAGCAAGATTTCGAGTTCTAATCGTAGCTAGAACCAATCTCACACCAAATAACACACCACAACTTCTTCACACCTTTTACTTCTTCAATACGTCTTCACACTACGAGTATCTTCACGCCTTCACAAAATACTTCACGACTTCAATGTCTTGCTACTTCACAACTTCAAAGCACAAATGTCTTCACAACTTCAAACCAATAATATCTTTGCACCTTCAAGCCACTAAAGTCTTCACAACTTTAGTCTACTAATGTCTTCAAGTCTTCTCCACTTGGAAGCTTCAATTTCTTCACTACTAGTCACTATTGCCACTCTATCCTATCTACACTACTATCCAACACTACTTCTTCACTTCAAACTCCACTTCACACTTACAACAATTCTAGATTCTACAACTAAATCTAGCAAACTAATACATACACCTTATTCACCAAAATATGAAAGATCAACAAGATGAAACAAACAAACAACTTAGATAGCAAGATGATACTAAGTTGTAATACTTCTAATAGAAGTATTCTTCTCTTTGCACTTAAGTGTTGAGGCTTGAATCACTTTGAAACAAAGATCAAAGTATATAAGATCAAAGGATTTTTAGAGGATGGAGAGGGATGTTTAGATCAGAAAGTTTTTAGTGCAAAAAGGTGAGAAAAATGTGTGAAATGATCCAATATTTATAGGGCTAGATTTTACTGTTCTGGAGCGTGCCGGTCCCCTTAATTAGGGGCCGGTCCCCTTAATCATTAAGGGGGCCGCCTGGTAAAATTAAGGGGGCCGCCCTCTTGAACGTTTGATTTTCTTGTCCTTTTGTGAGGGGAATTTTTCTGGATTAGATTTGCTATTTTTGGTTGAAAATTTGAATTCACAAATTTGTAATGAATAAAACATATTCTTTTAATTCCAAAAATGTTTTACAAAAGATATAAAATGTTTTGTGACATTTTATAAATATCTAGTGATTAACAAAAATGTTCCTTTGATCTTGTAATACATTAGACACTTTGTTTATCCATACCTTAAGTGATTTAATGGTAAAGATGAGTATTTACTACTAAAGACTTGTTTATGTCATAATCTTTGGTTTGATGAGTTTTCGTTTTGTGATTATCAAAACATAGAGATATCGAAAGATATGAATAACGTTTTTAGTCATTTATTTATATCAACAAGCAGGAAAGCTGAAGAGGCAGCAAAACTTGCCGAAGAATTAAGGCTTCAAGAAGAAACCAAGAAAAGAGAAGAAGAAGAAGCCAGACTAGCACAAGAATTAAGACTAAAGGCAGAAGCTGATAAGTTGGCAGAAGAGCAGAGATTAAGGGCTGAAGCAGAGAAAGTTACAGAAAAGAAAGAAGAGCCCAAGGATAAACCCGAATCACCAAAAGGAGATGATAAGGAAACCTCCACCCACATTGAATCTTCTCAATCATCACCTCCAGCATCACAACCTACACATGACGAATCAATCAAGAAACCTTCAAGAATTGAAGCCTCAGCTGCATCAAAGTTGATAAAGAAGGCAGTAAAGAGAGTTCGTGAAAAGAAGAAAAGCAAATTAGAAAATCAAGTTTAATCACTAGCATGTCAAGTTGCTGAATTGACAAAGCAAATGACAACTGTTCAGGAAATGCATGAAAAGGTGGACACCTTCTTAGCTAAAGATGTACAAGAAGATATGGAAGCTACATTGGCTGCTCAAGCAAATCAGTACATGGAACACCACTTAGTTACAGAATTGAAAGAGTTGCTGAAGCCGATGAAGGATGAACTTACAAAGATTGCTGAACAAGCTGTCAAGAAAGTGATCAGAACTACTTCTTTCACTCTCCGAGCTGACAAAACACCTCTACCACAACAAGAAATGACAGTGAATGAATTAGAGGCTCAGCTCTTCAACATGTTGGCAAGTAAAACCACCATGACACATGAAGATATTAAAGTATGGGAAGCTTTACAAGCCAAGATGTCCAAAGAATCATGTAGCACTGAGGCCGATAAATTGAAATGTCAAAGAGATGATGAAGAAAAATATCCTAACTCTCAGACAAAGAAGCAAAAGCAAGCCGAAGGACCCTCATCTCAACACAAACAACCTGTCATACCTCCGACAACTACAACGTCAACTCAACAACCTAAGGCATCTGGTTCAGGTCCAAAAGCCCAAGATCACTTTGAGTACACCGGCGGAGATGATTTCCCTCAGCCCGATGAAATACCAGAACCGTCATCAACAAAGTAGAAAGAAAGGAAACGAAAACATCATCAGCACAAACCGGACACCTCTTCAAAAAGCAATGAACCTAAGAAACCCAAAAATATTCTCAACTGGCTGGATGAAGACAAAACAGCTGAGTACTCTTGGTTTGATGAAATGGTTAAAGCTCAACCACCTCTTGCAGAAAATCAATCACCACAAGACGGCTGAACCATGGAATATGCACAACTTCTGCAACGGGACTACGGTCTAAAGGAAATGAGCAAGAAAGAGCTGAGAAGGGTAAAGAATGCAGCATTCAACCTCTTGAAAGACCGCTCTACCAACTCTATTGAACTCGAATATCACCTAAAAAAAGCATTGCCCGAGCAATGTCAAACGACATTTACTGGCTAAACCCCGATGTCACACCCCCAAAATACCTGAATGGCAGCGGAATGGAATACCTGGGGTTGACTGCCATAGCATCACAGTTACAGTTACATTGAACGACCTAAAGTGTCATTTTGAAAATACATCATTTGATTCATTTAAAATATTCAGAGTTATAAAACATAAGTCCCAAAAGTCTTGAAAAGTTTAAGGAATTAAGTTTAGTACAATCAAACGATAGTTCATAAGTGCATAAAAATCCAAAATGAGACGCGTCATCCTTGTTACGCAATGATATGAATCCATACATGCCATGTAGAATATGTCTTAATTACCTGAAAATGCATTGCGAAAACGGTCAACAATAATGTTGGTGAATAATCATAGGTTTGTAAGTTAAATCGTATGTACATTGGCCACAAGTATAAAGTAAACCGACAAAATGTCAAAAGTAATACATTGGCTCTTAAGCTCATGACCCCGAAGCTAGACGTTACTTGGCCCCAAATGAGTGTTTACCAGACACTCTAAATATATTAGACATGAAATGCATACGTTTTCCCGTTGGAGCAACCCAAACACGGATGGAGGAGTCACCCTCAATAGATCCATTCACTCACTCTCGCTTGTAGATTAATTAACGGTCCATGATAATAAAGGGGACTTGTCGTGACGTGGTAATAAGGCAACTTAAGCAATGTAAGGAATTTAATACTTTGGCATGTACAAAAATAAGTGATGCAATGTATTCTCCCCCGTGGGATTTGAAATCAAAATATTGAATTAAAACAGGGCTATGAAAACTCACCTGAAGTGATAGTACAATGTGATGAAATGATCAGGACAACAAGGCGCGAACACTAGCCGCAACCTAAATGAATGAATATGATCTAATTTAGATCATGAAATGATGTAATGAACGTTCATGCACATGATACCTATACCACTCGTAACTTGAAAATACTTGTTATTGTCAAAGTAAGGTATTTTCCATACTTAGGAAAAATAAGTCCAACTAGACTTATAAAAACTTGTCGTAATATATCATATATAAAATGTTAGTGTTATAGTCCTCGTTTTGAAAACTTTAAAATAATGCCAATTAGTCGTATAAATAAGCTTTGGGTCGTACGTACTTCATTAGTTAAGAATATAGCTCTTGAACAAGAAATCTAGAAAATATAGTATTTAGTACGTAGTTTTATTATTTCTATTAGTGACTATAAATATATATATATATATATATATATATATATATATATATATATATATATATATATATATATATATATATATATATATATATATATATATATATATATATATATATATATAGTTTTGACGATTTTAAAACGTGTATATCTTTGTCGTTTTAAGTTCATTTTCCTCGTTCTTTATATCCACGGATTCGTCTTAACATGTATTAATATATTTTTGATAGTTCGGCTCTGTTAGATTACGTCTAACACCTCTCTTTGTCCGTCGAAAATCGTCCAACAGCACATTATATTTTCAGAAAATAGTTTTCGTCGTTAAACTTGCAAAGATCATAACTTCTTCGTTATAAGCTCGTTTTAATCCGTTCTTTCGCTCACGGCTTCGTTTTTGAAAGTATTTTCTAAATCTTTGGTAAAAAATTACCCATCATCTACTGATTTTCCCACGTTTTCAAAATATGGACAGTAGGTATATATATTGTTTCAAAAATCATTTCTAGGGTTCCAATCTAGTTTCAACTTCAACCAAATCACTTTCAATCACCACAAATCTAATCTAATCTTACCATACACCTTCTTAGGGTGTCATGGGTTTCTAAACATCATAAATCAAGTGGATCTAACAAGGATCTACCTATAATCTATTTATAAGGCTTAAAAGATATAAGAGTTTAAATAGAGTGGTATAAACTAACATATGCATGTAGATCTTGTATAAAAATCATATGAACATTATAAAAACTTGGAAAAATTATGAAAATGAGTTTGACATACTTACTTGAAAGATTAGAGAGTTTTTGATGAAAAATACTTAATTATCCTTGAGGTTTTTATTTCAAAACCTTAACTAAGAGTATATAATCAACTAGTTTATTGCTTGATCTTGAAAATTTCCATGGTTTTCTTTATTCTTGTTGTTGAGCTGTGGGTTCCAAAGAGAAAAAGAAAGAACAAGTTGCTTTTTGCTTGTAGGAAAATATTATGTAGCTAAGTCTTAAATTTTTGGCAAAATATCTATGCATTAATGAAGTGAACAAGATCCATATTTTAAGGGGGGGGGGGGGGGGGCAATTTAAAGGGGTGGATAGATTGGTGTAAGATTTTTGGTAAGACTTTTGTGCATTATGTGGATATTATTTGTTTTAGAGGAAACCGGGGTACCGAGTTTGCTAGAAAATAAATTTTAACTAAGTTAACCGGGACATAATAAAGTCATAAGAATTGTGAAAATATGTTGGGTACAAGTATTGAGTGTTTGGATGATTATCGTTTAGTTTTTAAGAAAACCGTCGTAATTATATTAGACGTACGATATAATTTAAATAAATTTTCAAAATACCGGGTAAATTAATAATATAATTTTTATATTATTAAAATGAATATAAAAATATATTAGAATCATAATCGGGAGCGTCGTACGTGTTAGTCATATTATTGGTTGCGTGTCAACGTTTATTTAAAAATAAACATACGTAAAAGTCAATTATACCAAAAATAGTAATTGGAATATCCTACGAGTGGAATAGTATGCAAATGCTATTGTAATGATATGTAAGCCATTTCTAGTCCATACGAAGTGTCCCTACTGATGATGCATGAATTCGCAGCTAAACCTGACTGGTTTCGCGAATGTAAATATTGATGATGCTCGAATTCGCAGCTTAACCTGACCGGTTACACGAATTTAATTACCTGTAAACTAAATTTACGATGAAATAAATAAAGTACATGAATAGCGGTTTCTCTTCGGAAATGAATAGTGTCATGTGAATAGTAAATTTTCTGAACGCTTCTCAGAACCTCAAACTAACACCAAAAGTGATGAATAGTGATCGGTGAATAGTAACTGATGAATAGTAACTTTCCGAGATGAATAATGAAATTTTGACATCTGAACAAGGACCTGAAATTACGAATTGTGACACCTGAGTCCAACATTGATTACTACTCAAAGAACAAAGGGCCTTACTACACCGACTGGACCAAACCTCTACCCCTGATTGGAAAGCCTAAGCAAGAAAGAATTCCTTACAAATTCTTCTTCAACAATGACTTGGAATTTCTACAACACAGTAGCAAGATTGAAACGAAGTACACCACATCACTCACCTTCTCAATCCCTGCAGCTAGATACCTCAACAACGCCTTCGAAGAAGAAGCTTCAGACTTATTCATGGACAAAGTTGTTGCCTATGACCGGAACGCACTCTACGGGATTCACCATTGGCCAGAAAACCGGGCATAGTATTATCGAAGCAGCAGACTTAATCAAACTATAGGAAATGTGATGAGTGAGATTGTCTCCATTCAGTTTATTTCTACAGTCACTCACTTTGGGTAGTCCTTTCTCAACAAAATCGTGCTCAAAAGACTAGATGAACAAGAGTACGTGATTTTCAAGTCAGACTTTCCACGATTGCTCCTTAATGACATCGAAGATATGTATCTGCTCAAAGTCCAAGGAAAGCTATGCAACCTACCTAAGGATATGCAGCTTGCCTTCATCACAGCTCTACTCATTTTCATGCGACACATCGTCATCAAAGAGCGAGTAGAAGATCTTCAACTGGGAGTGAAAAGTTACCATAGGAAGCTGAATCTCACAAAACCTAACCTTTACAATGTCCCCAACCTTCAACACGAATCTCAATACACCTTGATCAAGCATCCAGCATTTGGTTTCACCTATCGCAGTGTCAACCGACGCAACTGCTTCATGGCTTATGATGAAATCCACAAGTTCTGTGATGAAACACTGAAGTTTGTCATAGATGGAATCAAAGGCCGACTAGATGACGTTGCACTGTACAAATCCAAAAGGTGGAATACTAATGAGGCCAGACAAGCTCGTAGATTCATCACAGGGATTGAGAACCGGTTAAAGCGTAAGGATCAGATAAGGAGATTTGAAAGCTATGTGGGAGGCAGACCAGGATTTCCAGTGTTGACGTTTCAGACACCCGAATGGTAGAAGTTTGTAAGATCTTGGTTTGATTTGTCAATACTTATATTCATTATGGCTTGTGAATGAATTACAGTGTACAACCCAAAATTGTAAAGAAAGGACCCTGAGGTACGCATCAGTGCCTCAATCCTAATATAAGGAGTGAAGGCTTCTTACTTTTGAGTAGAATTAATCAAATGTTTTATGATTTTCATAATTCTGCTCAAAAGGACAAGTATTTCACCTCAATAAGACCTAATCACTTGTTGAGGGGGAGCACTTGTCAAACAAAACTACTTTGTTCCAAAACAATGAAAAGTTCTTGGTGAATCTCCCCATAAGACTCAAAAAGGCATATTTTAATCTAAAAAGATTATTAAAAACATCATTTCATATGCTATTTTTGAGGGGGAGAAAGTGTAAAAGTGATTAAAATATAAGTGGTCAAAAAGCTAAAAGTTGTATCTTGTGCGAGCTAGACTAATTGACCCAGGAATTGACGAAACATGAAAGTTAGTAATCTCGAAAAGACTTATCCTCGACGGGTAATAACATCAAGTTAGTTATTAGAGCTAATTGTCACCTAAAAGCTGACAATGGAACTCTCTAACTAACCACGTAAGCATGTCTCGAAAAGGATTTGTCTTAGTAGAAATGTACCATCTCGAGAAGCTTTCTGTGGACTTGACCAGGCCGGGTAATAACTTCAAGCTAGTTTAACTAGTGATGTAAGCGTGTCTCGAATCGGTCTTGTTCACTGAAAGTGGATCAATTCAAAAAGTACTTGCTCCTCCCGCATGTGCAAATTTATTAATTACTTATGAGCACATGTGAAGGGGGAGCCCTTCAAAAGAACACAAAACTCTCAAAGTGTTAAACAAAATGTTTGATAATTACAAACACTTTGAGAGATTTTCAATCAAAGGTTTCATGGCGATTTGTCGGATAATCATGGAGTTATAAGATGATTAAGATAGGAAAAACCGTCCTATGATCTGCTAGAGCCGGAGGGATCTACCCAAGGACATCACCGATAGGTAGAATTAGAAGTCCTTAGGTATGATACAAAAAAAGGAGAAAAGAATGAAAGGGGAAAGAAGGAGATGAAGAATTAAAAAGAAAAGCAAATAAAAGGGTGAAAAGAAATAGCCCTCCATATGTTAAACCTTAGGGCAGACACCGGGTTCAATTCGTATGCTACTGGTTGTTGCTAAGGCAACACCGGTATTGAAGATAAAGTCGTCATGGACCCAGTGACGCAATGCTCTAAACCTTCTTAACCACTCAAGTTCTCTTAAAAGAGCTTGTTTCATTCTCACGGGGAACAAGTGTAATCTATCGACTTATCTCTTAGATATGGTTAATATTGAAGCCGGAGACCCATCCCTAGTCTCCGCATAGGAAACCTAAGTGTGCACTTATCGAGTCTAGAGCCATAAGATACATCAAAGATCTCTTAGGAACACTTAGTATTCCTACAACTGGTGTTCTACATCAATGAACACCAGCTGTAAATTATCGAGTCCTTCGCAGATCTTAGCAATATGCCAAGAACATTTATGAGAGATTTACTAAAGTATTTCTCAATGATTGAACGGAAATTCCTGCCAGGGTCAACATCAAACAACCCTGACAGCAGGTCACTTTGGTAACCCTTCATGGGTTACGCTTAGTGTTCGCGATGGTTCTTTAGCGGTCTACAGTCGTGGAGTGATCCCCAGCGACTCACCCAGTCATTGAGCTACTTAGTAGGTCTTGTAAGCTCCCTCGGGAGTATCTAACATGGGAACGGCCTTGATAAGGATTAGAAGGAGTCTTCACAATATGCTGTTGACGAGCTCTAATTCCCTATCTATAAGTACCGGTTGATTATTGCTAACTGTTAACCTGCAGGTACACATCACCTCCATGATGGTAGATTCCAGCATGCTCATGCATACATCTTGAAGTCATTGAAAGCTCCCCCAAAGATCTAAGCACCACAAAGTTCAAAGACAGATTCTACACCAATAAGAAGAATATACAAAGTTTAAAGACTAAGCTCAATATGAAAGAAAAGGAACTTCGTGCACTTGAAAAACAACGTCCAAAGATGTATGAGCATGTTGGAATGGCGGACAACCACCACAGACACAGGAGTGACGAACAGCAGACAACTTCATAACACAATCACTACATTATCACCAAAGAACAAAGACTAAGAGCAAAGCACTTTCTTCTAACAACATTTTTTGAAGACGTCAAAAGTTATACAAGTCAAAAGTCAAAGACAAAGATGAAGACGTCCAGCAACCGTGATGACCGACCCTTAGGGGGATATTGTTGGGAACATACTTTTGTATTTAGTCAAGTCTCGGTCATTACATTTTGTAATAGGTTGCTTAGTTATTTATTTCATTATGTTTAAGTTACAAGGCTTAAGTATTAATGTCCAATGGGCCTTATAGCCCACGTTCTAGATGAATGAGGGAGGAAGGGAGTGTTGCCCTACTCCTCCCCTATATATATTAAGCTTATGTAAATATAACATTTGTTGGTTATTTTGATATCTTAATGAAACTATTGTTCTTTCACTTTTCATAAATCTTGTAATCAACCAATCCTTATATCTATCTCATTCTTTACTTGTGTAACATCAATATGGGCACCTAACAATAATTTTCTCTTTGAGCATGATAAACGTGACAAAGAAAAGTTGACTGATAAAAAACGAAGCAGATATAATACGTTAATTGAACTTGGCAAAATAAAAGACTAGCTAGAGGTTTTTGTCGATAAGTAACTACAGCTCGAGATGGAATTGTGCTAAACATAAAATGGTAAACGTAAGGTATATAAATATTTGTGAAGTTGCAAAAAGATAATTGATACGTGGGAATCGCACCAGGCTTTACCTCTCGAGGGATCTCGAGAAGCTTACAACCCCCACCAGGCAGTGTACCTGATTGTTGTAGTATAGTATAGTGACAAGTACCGGGGGATTGATCGTTCAACTCAGGAATAGTGTCACTAGGATTAGAAAGCCTAAAACCTAGGTCTAGAGGTGAGGGATGATTCTTTTTGTATTTTTTTATATTTTATAAAAGCAATTAAAAATCTCGGTTTTCAGAAGAGTGAGCGGAATTAGTTGCTAATCAACTAACCCAATTTACTACAAATGCAATTAAAATTAAATAACAGAAATGAAAATAAAGCTAATTAAACTAGTGGTGTGAACAATAATAGGGAGAGTTGTGTTTACTTAGGTTTCATTACTCCCTAGATATCTTTTACAGGTTGATAGTTTGTTACAATTGCATGGATGACGGGTCATATTCCTTAATACTAGTCGTAGGGCCGTGTACAATATTCCCTAACTCTATAGGATCCTACATCACTCCTATGTCGAGCCGTTAGAAGCTCCTAACATGGGATCATTAGAATTCTCCTACGCATTAAATACAACCAAAAATCATAGTACACCTCTGATCATGTTTCTTAAGACGTTCAAGCATGTCACCAATGGAAGTCTGCCAGTTTTCTTAAGCCTAACATCGAATACAATCATCCGTAACAACTATAAACAACCAATCAACCCATAATTAACATCTAGGTTTTACTACATCTAAGCAAACACACAAGAGATCTAGCCCAGCATGTTAAATTCAAGACAAGTGTAAGATATATTCAAACAACACATAGACATATTGAATGAATTGAAAGAGTACTTATCTCAATTAAACATGAAAGGTTTCAAAGGGTAAAAACCCTTGAAAAAGCTGTAATATTCGGACTAGGGTTTCTCTCCAAAGTTACACCCTACTTGTTCCTCTTTAATTAATGAAAATTGCAAAACTATATATAGATTTTACAGGGTGACGGCGTCAAGAAGGAAATTCTGACGCCGTCAACTCGCCGCCCATAATGAAATCGGATTGCCTAGATCCACTTTTGACGCCGTCGTGTGCAATTCTACTCTAGGTCGTCACTCTTATTTGGACCATGACGGCCTATGGTGATGCTGTCATGTCCCTAGTGTATAACTCTTCTGGATCGTCATGGACTTTATCCACTTCCACCTCTTGTATTACTCTTAACGCCGTCACATAAGAACTCTTGACGCCGTCAGGTACTGTTCCCAGCAAGGAAAATTAAGACTTTGCCGTTTTCTTCACTTTTATGCTCAAAAAACGTCCAAAATGCTTCCTTTTCCATATTTTACTCCAAAAGTACCTAAAATGACAAAAGGAACGATTTAGGGCAATATTTGATCAAATAAATTCGAATTTGGGCTTAAATGACCCCCTAAAAACGGTTCATTTTTCGCCTCATCAAGTACCCTTACACTTGAGATTTGCTTGTCCTCAAGCAAATGCGCTTTTATTCTAATCAAAATACAAGTTAAGGGTTATTTAACACTAATATAAAAGTAATTACAACAAATAATCGTTCCACTAAAGACCAAAGACAAGCACGGAGGTCATACACTAGCACCTCACAAATAGTGTTTAGATACTCACATCTCTCGGGTGTAATAAAGTATATATCACAATATGAAAATGGAAAACATCTCTCACTACCTGTCATAACAAAATAGATTACCATAGGCTTGGGAAAGGATCAAACCTCCACCACATGGCGTAAGCACCTAGGATAAACTATCAAAGAGGTCTTTCAAAGGGTTATAACGTTAGGTTTAGGGATATGGAATACACGGTTTTGTTGGATATAGGCAATATTTACTGGTGGCGAGTTAATCATCTTGGTTAATTACATGTACAATATGGTGTGGCTAAGCCAAGACTAGACTCGACTTAAGCTAATAAATGAAAAATAACAAAAACTTAAAATAAACATAGAATAAAACGGGATGGTAGTCCGTATGTTTTTTCTCTTTTCTTTTTCTTTTTTTTTTTCTTTTACTTAATTTTTTTGATTTTTTTTTTTTTTTTTTTTTTTTTTTTTTTTTTTTTTTTTTGCATATACTCTTACCCTACCATCCAAAATAATACATCATAGGGAATGAACATTCCCCTTATACTTGAATTTTTACATACTTTATAATAAACTAATCTAATGACTCGAATCAAGATAATCAAAACACTTGGAGTACTTTTTAAGATTAACGCACATATGGGGGTAATAATATGATGTTCTTCCCCATTACTTCATAACACAAGTACTTTACCCATGAGTCCCAATTGTCCCAAAACAATATGTACAAGGATATGACTCGACTTAGCAACCATGTAATCAATTAGATAATTAACTAAGGGTTTAAACAAATAACAATAATGCACTAAAGATGAGTGCATACACGGATGGCTAAGGCGATTTGGTTGTACATTTAAGTGGGTTGTAACAAATTCTTCCTTTAAGTAAGATGCTTAAAGTTAGAAACGAAAAGATAGGCTCGGAGGGGTGTACTAGAGGTTTCGTGTACTAAAAATGAGTACAACGCTATGGTGTGGGAAAAATTAATTGACTTTACTAGCCAAGTAATATGACTTAAATGTTCAAGTAATTATGATACGGGTTTAACACAAGGGTGATCCTAATGCCTCTTATCATGTAGTAAATCCTACTACATGAATGTAGTCTTACTCGCGATCTCGGAATGCATCACTAACGCAAGTTCTAGAATCTAAATGCTACCGGTACACTCATAAGAACTAATAGTAAATGCTTTTGCTATCAAATCTAAAGGCGAACCTCACATATTTTGGTGGAAATTTTTTCTGAATGGTACGGTTTTGTGCTAGTCATACAACTCCTATCCATGAGACGCTTGCTAAGGCTAAAGTTTCACTCCTAAATGTTGTAAAAAAATTTTAATTTGGCGCTAAAATTACACTAACAAGTATTTCTCTTAGTTTTATTACACACCTACCATCAAACAAACAAACTCAAGTGCAATTGTATCCTATAAGGTATCATCATTTACCCTCCCCTTACACTTAGGATGAACATTGTCCCCAATATTCAATTAAAGAATGTAAAAGTGAAATAGGTTAAAGAATGAAATCAAATACTCCCCTGATTCGTTCGGTGTGGATAGTGTAGTAACAAGGTTAGATCTTCCTCCAAGAAAATGAACAATCAAAGCTTCCCTTCCAAAAAATTAATCATCTTCTTGTCAAACATAACCTGTTAAACCTGAGAAAACAAATAAGGTATCCTCGCGTAAAATCGGCGGCAATCTATATATACTAACAAGTCCTAGAAAACAATGTAAGATATAATGCTTGTGGAATGAATGTTTGCAGATTTCCTGGAGTTTATAAAACTAAAGAATCAACAAAAACTTTAAGACTCCGTTAGAAAAACAAAACTAGCAAAATTTCTAGAATTTAACAGATGACGCCGTCAGAAGTTAACTCCTGACGCCGTCAGAAGTGACCTGCAGAAATCTTTACGTTAAGTTTGCAGAAAATTTCTGGAAAAACTTATGTCCTACTTCCAGGAAAATCCTGCAAAACATCATTATGACTCGATACAAGCATTTGACTCTAACAAATACTAATACACATGTTCATTTAATATTGTGGAGATTCATGATCAATTTCGTTCTTAAAAACATATTTGGGGTTTCCCCTTACACTTATCTTTTGCGAAATACCTTTGTATGAAGTTAAGACGACGTCAAACGTCAAAATAAAGTATTTTCACAATTTTAGTTTTGAAACATGATCTACCAACAATCACTACTAGAAAATCAGGCATCAGTAACGAAAGTTTACATCGCTATTCTGTCACTAAAGGCCTTCAACGACGGAATTGTGATGTATATATTCCCTCGCCAAAAAGAGCCTCGCAAATTTTTAGTGACAAATTTAGTGACAAAATATGTAGAATTTCAGCGACGAATTATCGGTGTCATGCCCCTCACTAGAGCCTTTTTAAATTTACCTAAATTAAATATGATTCGACCATCAAGTGACGACTTAGCGACAAACTTTTTGTCGCTATAGTAATGACGAAACAATCACTAATACATTGCTAATAATCGGCCAGCCATTTTTTTGTTATTCCATCACTACTAGAGATGGAAATATTGTCATTAACCCGCCGCTAAAAGTATTTTATCAAAACCGTCACTAACAATTTGTTGCTTAAATCAACACCATTTCATAGCATGTTTGAACAAATTCGTCTCTAACTTGTCGCGATTTTAAAATCTTCAGAAGATAGAATATTATTGTCGCTAATCAGTCAATAAACAATACAATTTATTTGCCATTTGTTCAAATTGTCTCACAAATGAATACCGCTGTGATAACAATCATGAAATCCATGTCCAAATCAAATAACATGCAGATTCAAAAGAAATCTAACATCTGACCTTCAACAACATAAAAGGAAGCCTAAACCAAAGATTCTCTCTTTACATACGGAGTAAAAGTTAATAGGACCTAAATAGATTTAAAGCTCTTCAAAGTGTAATTGTTGATGTTCAAGATGTACGGCCACTTGCATTACCTTGTTTTGTTTGCGGTTGGCGGGTAACATGACTTTTGATACCATACACAACAAGCATATCTTGAATTTCTGCACGCATTTCTTCCTTGAGCTCTTCACGCATTTCTTCTTATAGCTCTTCTCGCATTTCTTCCTTGAGCTCATTCTTCATTTCTTCCTTGAGCTGAACTTTCATTTATTCCTTCAATTCTTCCTTTGACTCTCCATGAATGCTATCAAGATAGTTCTTGAACACAACAAATTCAAATATTAGTTTTTTGAAGTATGTACTAAAATAAAGATATGTGATACATCTAGCAGTAACCAAGTAAAGATAACAAACCTGAAGTTTGTATATAATAGAAAGAAACACACTTCAACATCTTTGGATCCTGTGGATAGAGCCACCGCCCACCAGGATATCTTGTAGTACTTGGTGAATTCATCGTGTTGTGGATATGATATTGAACCCCACCCAAATACTCCACCTTTCATATCATCTCCGACACATTGTTTCCATAGGTCATCATCATTGATGGGATGGTTAGCAGGATCTGATCTTTTTTTATCCACCAGAGCGCCATTATATGCAACCTATAGATAGTCACGAAACACAGTTTCTTAATGCAAAGTCATTTATATAAAAAAACACATTACATATCACATTATAAATTGTTATCTTATAACTATAATATTCAATAAAGCTAAAATCAACAATATTAAAAGTTCTGAAGTCAATGCTACCAATGTAACAAGATGAGTTAGAATGCACAAAATAAAACATTACTGGCATATGACTTTCATACATTTCATTCAATAATCCTACAACTAAATAAAACATTTCTGCATAGCTAATAAATACACTTTTGTATCCCACTGTATCAGTTCTTCAGCAAGTATAAAATGATAGCAAGCAAATACACCTATTGACAGCAGGAGAAAAGTGACAGCAAGAATAAAAGCAAGCAAAGTATAAAATGACAGCAACAAGAACTATAACTTTAACAAATATGCTCGCTGCAAGTATAAAATGACCATGGACTAGCCGATAGTTGTTGTCGATAGTTGATTATTTATAGTTGTTGCTGCAAGTATAAAATATGCTTTGCTTGCAATCACTTTAACAAATATGCTTGCTGCAAGTATAAAATGACAGCAAGAAAAAAATGACAGAAGGAAAAAAAATGACAGGAACGAGCTATAAAAGACAAAATAACACAAGCAAGTAGGGGCGCCAGTAGGGTCGGGTTGACCCAAACCCGATAAGGCTTATCGGGTCGTGTTAATTAGGGTTAAACAAATATTGTCGGGTTGTTTTGACCCTGATAACCCGACAATGTTATCCGGTCAGGTTAGGGTAATTAGTGTTGTCGGGTTATCGGCTCAACCCGGCTCAACCCTATAAGACCCGAAAGTAGCAATTTTAAAAGCCCAATCCTACATCGAATAACCAAATTTTAAGTAACGTATATACACTGAATATGCACAATAACCAAATTTTAAGTAACAATTTTACACAACGTATATACACAACAACTAAATATATAATGTTCATAATAGTCAATTGAGAAACTGATCATAATAATGTAAATATATAATGTTCATTTAATATGATATAAACACAATCATGCAGCTAGTAATTCTAATAACCTTAACCAGCAAATGATATCTTTTAAGGTTTTATGTGAATGGCTACTAGTTTCTTGGTACTGAGTTTGTAATGGTTTGATTTTTGGCTACTAATAGTTCAAAAAAGAAAAAAACTTGGCTCCTGGTCCTTGAGTTTGTAATAATTTGATTAAGAGTTATACTTAATTTATCAACATATTAAAAAGTTATTTTGATTTGTGAATGGCTACTGCTACTTTTAAAAAGTCATGTTGATGTTCGCACCTGATAACCTGAATCACCTGACCTGAATCCAACCCGAACCCGATAACCCGATTCTAAAACGTGTCGGGTTGCGGGTCACTTTTTAAAAATTCAAAACCCGATTCAACCTAACCCGATAACCCGGCCTGATAACACCCCTACCAACAAGTATATTTGTGCACTTCAAAGTTGGTGTTTAGACCTTCACAGACACTATCACAGTAGCATACTAGCAAGTAGCAACAAAAATAAATAAATAACAAAAAAAATATATATATATCATAAGCTCTATACAAGTAATAATGCAGCGTTAGGTACAAGTTGTTCATAGCTTCATAACTTGATATTTTGGAGTGTTTGGAGTTGATTATTAAAACCATTTTGCTGATTTAAAATACTAAAAGGTAAAAAAAAAATGCACTAGTTTATTTATTCCAAACTAAAAAGTATAAGCATATCTCGAATAGCATCCAAACAGGTTAGGTATTTGCTTATTAAACAACTTAGTAGCTGCAGCCTATGCATCAGGTTTCTTCTGAAGACCGGTTCAGTGGGTTTCACATGCCTGGAAAGACTTTTACCCTTATCATGAATAACAACAGTAATACTTCACTTTTACACCTAAATTACCAAAAAATCGGACTGAAACAAATCATATATGATGCATACAGAGCCTTGTAGTTTGCTATCCATTTCTAATGAGCATAGACTCAAAAGGTACACGCTTGAAACCTATTGTACACATATCTAACACAATTATTAAACTTTTTATACATTCAAGCCTTATTTGCGCCTAAATCACATCTAAATAATAAAAATCTCCATAATAAAAAAGACTATATCCAACATATTCATGACTCAAAGACAAATAAACCGAAGTTTTAATTCCAAACAAACACGCATTAAACAAGCACCATCAGATGATCAAATAGCATATAACGATGTTAAAAAACTTAATATTCCATAAACAAATGAAACAATTATAAGCTCAAGTTTTTTATATAGTAATTAATCCATATTGAACCACAACAGCACAACTACATCACAAAATTCACATATATGCCATACACCCCTAAGGCCCTAATGTTTGCTCATCAATGACATATTGACATCCCATATTAAACATAAGCACACACATGACAGTTTATGTATACCCTGATTTGAGACTAGAATTCTGTTAATACCATAAAAAATAGCATCGTGTATCTGTTAAACCAAAATAGAACCCTAATCCAACTTGAATACACGTCTTGACCCAAATTAACCTAAAATAAAAATAACAATTGCATATAAACGATAAAATGAGAAGAAAAAAAAAACATTTTTGTTCTCAAACTCTGTTAAAATGAAGGAGTTTCTTCATGGTGAAAGATTTGTGGAGGTTTGGGATTCGGTTAATGGAAAAGAAGATGTGTGGAGATCGTGATGTCAGGGTTTGTGGGAAGTTAGAGATAGAGATGGTGGAGGTTAGTGGGGGAGTAAAAGAAAATAAATGGCGGAAATAGAGGTAGAAGTTCTATTACGGGGGTGTTTGTTTAAGCTTATATGCGGCTTGAGAGCTTATTTGTATTTGTGTTTCATCTTGTATCATACAAGCTTTAATTTTTTTGGCTTTTTTTGAGACTTATGGGCTTATATAAGTTTATTATAATATGATAAATTTATATAAGTCCATAAGTCACAAAATAAGCCAGAAATTTTGGGCTTATAAAATATAACCCAAAATTAAATAAGCTCATAAGCCCACATATAAGCTTAAACAAACACCCCCGAAGTGTTTGTCTACTGGGTACGGGTAGCAATTATTGAAACTATAACCAACTTAGTGTAACAAGGAGACCGACATCACAAAAAACATACCCCACAAAAAAATATTTTAAATAAATACCCCCACACATAAGTCGGTCTATCAACCGACCAACCCTCTTCTGCATTTATGGTGAAACCGAATGAGTAGGATGAGTCCATCATGGGGAGACCGACCGACAATTTCTCCCTTATTACACAACCTAAACAATAGAGGTGAGCGGTAACGACATGAGTGGGTCGGGCCACAGGTCTTGACGAGTCTGATTCTAAATGATCATACGGGAACACACATTTAGACGAGTTCGGGTCATACACGTACCAAGTCAGGTCTACATACCTATTTTCAAAAAAGAAAATTCAATTATGAGTAAAAAACTTTGTAATTTTTCGTTGACCCACTAGACGCACCATAAACCCGTTGTCAAAACCCAATTACCCTATTATACATTAGGCGTGCACATGACGCCATTTAGGGTGAGAAAAAAATGAAACGACGTCTTTTTGTGCTATGGTATGTCGTTTTGTGCTATGACATATCGTTTTATGGTTTCTGTCGTATCATTTGGTAATTTGTTGGGCCATTTTCGTTTTTGGGTTGTAATTCGGTCATTAAATGTTCTTTGAAGTCTATGCACATCATCCATCCTCTGTCCGTCATTTTTACCATTACAGAATTAGCAACCCATGTTTGGTATTTTATTTCTCAGATGATACTAGCTGCTACAAATTCTTCGACTTGAAGGGTACACATTGTTCGGAGGGTACACTTCATTTAAATGGTACAGTCCGTTTGGAGGGTATGTATTATTACCAGGATACATACCATATGAAGGATAGTGCTATTCGAATGATAGACTCCACCCGCTGGGTATGATCCGAAATTACATTGAGTTCCGTTACCAACGTTTGAAGGATCTTCACGCTAGCCTCCATGCGTTTGATAAGCTTCTTGAGTTGACCATCTTAGGTTCACCTGCGGACCTCTCGGTGCTTGAGTGATAGTTTGTGGAGGAGAGGGCCCCCTACACCCTCGTCTTGTGCTTCTTAGATGCTCCTCAAGCAACGGTGGCAGGTTTATTTGAGCTTGTACCTCCGGTTGTCATTGGGTCTGCAATTGAAACCTTGGGGGAGCCTCCATCTCTCGTTCCTCATCCGAATAATCCAAATGAGTCCTCACACCATGCAACCTCAACTTCCTTACTGTCACACCCCCAAAATTGGGTACAGCGGAAGCATACGTGTAGCTGGGGTGTAACTCAATCGGTAACACAACACAAGTACAAAAATGGTTTTCACTTTAATTATTTAGAATAAAATCGTTTAATCAAAATGTTGAATTTACATCGTTAAAAGTAGTGCGAAAGTAGGCCCTTAAAAGTAGTTTAAAACGGTCCCCATATAAATTCTCAGAGTCTTCTATGACCATGCCATGCCCTGCCAAAACCTCCAGTAGTGTGCCATAGGTTAAAACCTGAAAATACATGCTAAAGTGTCAACACGAGGTTGGTGAGTTCATAGAGTTTGTTTAACAAATAAAGTTTATGCATATGTATGAAGGTTTCCCAGCAAAGGCATCGTAAATCCACTCAGTTACAAGTCCCGCCATAAGAGCCTTGTAACCTGTGTGTTTACAACCCACTGCTACAATATATAGTTTCTCAGGATTATATTCACCCAAGGTCAAGCATAGACACAAAGGCGAGGAACCACCATCCCAAATAGTACCTGTCACCCAACGTCGCCTCTGTTTTGGACTTGGGTGGGGGGTGTTTCCCCATAATAGTACTATCAATACCTCTCCTTTGACAGCACAGAGTATTGTGTATGCGCATAAAAGTTTACTGGGTGTCGTTTCCCAAAGCATAAAAGTTTAAACGTTTCAAGTATCAAGTAAGTATAACACAGTTAAGTATAACACAATCACGTATGTATAAAATCAAGTATAAGTATAATCAAGTATAAAACAATCAAGTATAAAGAAAGTATGTTTTGAGTATTTATACTAGTAAGCAAGTAGTTGAGCATGTATCTCCCCCAAAGAGTTAAAACAAGTGTAAAGAGTAAAAGTGGGGCTATGACTCACCTGGTGCGATAGCTACGATGACAAAGTGGATACACAGAAAATGAGGTTCGATCTCTAACCGCAACCTAATATGAATGATAGTGATCTACTTAGATCATGAAAGGATGTAATGAATGCACATGCACATGATACCTATACCACTCGTAACTTGGAAATAATAGTTATAGTCAAAGTAAAGTATTTTCCATAATTAAGAAAAATAAGTCCAACTAGAATAATAAAAACTTGCCGTAGTATATCGTATATAAAAACGTTAGTGTTATATTCCTTGTCTTGAAAACCTTAAAATAATGTCTAGTAGTTGTAAAAATAAGTCTTGGGTCATAAGTTCTTCATTTGGTAAGAATATAGTCCTTAGTAACATTTCTAGAAAATATACCGTCTAGTACGTAAGTTATTATTTTGGTAAAAGCTGTCAAAACAATATAGATTTTCCGTTATTGAAACGTGAATATCTTTGTCGTTATTAGTCCGTTTTACTCGTTCTTTATATTCCCGGAATCGTGGGACAAAATACTAACATATTTTTGATAAGTCGGGATGGCTAGATTTAGTTTTACGCCTCGAAACAGTCGTAACAACTGTTCATCAGCAAGGATTTTCAGAAAAATAGTTTTCGTCGTTAAACTCGTTTTTAGCGTATCTCCTTCGTTATTAACTCGTTTTCATCCCCGTTTTCGGCCATAGTTCCGTCTCGGAATGTATTTTCTAAATATTTGGTCAAAAGTTACCCTAAACCCACTGAGTTGGCCACGTTTTCATTTTAAGGACAGTAGGTTTTTATATATGTTTAAAATCCATTTTTAATGTTCCAAACTAGTTTCTAATCCAACCAAACCACTTTCAATCACCACAAATCTAGTCTAATCTTACCATACACCTTCTTAGGGTGTCATGGGTTCCTAAACATCATAAACCAAGTGGATCTAACAAGGATCTAACTATAATCCATTTCTAGAGTTCAAAAGTTATATATATATAAATGAGTGGTATAACTAACATATGCATGAAATCCTTGTATAAAAATGATATGAACATTGTAAGAACTTGGTAAAATTATAAAAATGAGTTTGTTAACTTACTTGAAGGTTTAGGGAGTTTAGATGATGAAAAACCTACTAATCCTTGAGTTTCTATTTCAAAACTCCAACAAGGATGCCTATATGATCAAGTTTATACCAAGATCTTGTAAAATTTGCTCTCCTTGCTCCTTGAACACCCTAGTTCGAACACACCGCAAGAGAAAAGAAGAGAAAAAGTTTGCTTGCCTTAGTAAAAATGATTTTTGTGATTAAAATGGATGAAAAGTTTAATTTATACTTAGACAAATGTTTGGTGAGTATTAAATTAAGTTGGTGAGAAAAATGGGGAAGGTTGGGGGCTAATTAAGGATCTTGTCCCCAAAAGTGTATGTATTAGTTAGTTTTATGTATGCATTAGGTGTTATCGGGTACCGAGTTAACTAAAAATAAATCGTGATGAGGTAAAATAAAATACGACTAAGTTGTAAAAATTGTAAAATAATGTTCCTGATGGGAATCGTAAGTTAAAATAATGTTCGGGTTAAAATATCGCAAACCGACGGAGTTATAAGCTTCGACCGGAAAACGTAACAGTTGATTTGAAAACACCGGGTAAATTAATAATATAATTTTTATATTATTATTATGAGTATAAAAATGTGTTAGGACCATAGTTGGGATTGACGGATCAATTATTTAAAATAATAGCTCATAAGATAACGTTTATTAGGTTGATAACCGTACGTTTACAAAAATGACGCAACCCACGTATAAACGACAAATTTTCTCCGGAGGTGAATAGTGTTTTATGAATAGTAAAATTTTTGAACGCTTCTCAGAATCACAAACTGACTCCGAAAAAGATGAATAGTAAAATGATGAATAGTGATCGATGAATAGTAACCGATGAATAGTAAATGTGAAAGTTCGGGAAAAGACCAGAATTTACGAGTTGTGACAGTCTCTACCCCTTAAGGGAACTTCGTCCCGAAGTTCAGCTAACGTTGGTCTCCGAAGTGTTATAAAGGTGAAGATTCATGAGATGAAATGACTAGTTGACGTGTTTCTAGGCGGCAGTTCACAAGGTGAGGAAAAGTATAAGCGTTCTGACAACGAGGGTATACACACACAAAAAATGAAGCATTTGGAAATTGAGTTGAGGATTCAATCCAGACAAAATTTTATTATAACCATTCTCAGTATTGCAAAATTCATTTCTGAGTCGGATATAGGTAGTCAGCCTATGTCCCATTATCCCGGGTTGAATATAGGTGACTAGTCTATATTCCACCGAGGTTCCATGAATTTTGAAATACTCAGCTCAGTTATACTAAGACTATGTCCTTCACAAGGACCAAGACGTTCAGAAAGACTAAGGCAGGTGAACCAACTCGACGTCAAAGGATGAAACTATGCAAGGAGATACATACCAGGGTGACATATATGATACGTAAACATGCTTATGTGAAAGACAAATATAGTAATCAACTAGAATAAATGAATATAATATACCAGATAATGAGACACAAGTCTCATCATCTAAGTCAGCAACAAACCACAAGTGAGGCTTCAGCTTAGCAGGCAGGCACGTGACGGTCATAGGGTTAAGTTTTTCGTAAAAGTAGCTATAGTCTAGGTTTTAAAAACACTTAGTTCGCTATAGCCAAAGCTCTGATACCAATCTGTCACACCCCCAAAATTGGGTACAGCGGAAGCATACGTGTAGCTGGGGTGTAACTCAATCGGTAACACAACACAAGTACAAAAATGGTTTTCACTTTAATTATTTAGAATAAAATCGTTTAATCAAAATGTTGAATTTACATCGTTAAAAGTAGTGCGAAAGTAGGCCCTTAAAAGTAGTTTAAAACGGTCCCCATATAAATTCTCAGAGTCTTCTATGACCATGCCATGCCCTGCCAAAACCTCCAGTAGTGTGCCATAGGTTAAAACCTGAAAATACATGCTAAAGTGTCAACACGAGGTTGGTGAGTTCATAGAGTTTGTTTAACAAATAAAGTTTATGCATATGTATGAAGGTTTCCCAGCAAAGGCATCGTAAATCCACTCAGTTACAAGTCCCGCCATAAGAGCCTTGTAACCTGTGTGTTTACAACCCACTGCTACAATATATAGTTTCTCAGGATTATATTCACCCAAGGTCAAGCATAGACACAAAGGCGAGGAACCACCATCCCAAATAGTACCTGTCACCCAACGTCGCCTCTGTTTTGGACTTGGGTGGGGGGTGTTTCCCCATAATAGTACTATCAATACCTCTCCTTTGACAGCACAGAGTATTGTGTATGCGCATAAAAGTTTACTGGGTGTCGTTTCCCAAAGCATAAAAGTTTAAACGTTTCAAGTATCAAGTAAGTATAACACAGTTAAGTATAACACAATCACGTATGTATAAAATCAAGTATAAGTATAATCAAGTATAAAACAATCAAGTATAAAGAAAGTATGTTTTGAGTATTTATACTAGTAAGCAAGTAGTTGAGCATGTATCTCCCCCAAAGAGTTAAAACAAGTGTAAAGAGTAAAAGTGGGGCTATGACTCACCTGGTGCGATAGCTACGATGACAAAGTGGATACACAGAAAATGAGGTTCGATCTCTAACCGCAACCTAATATGAATGATAGTGATCTACTTAGATCATGAAAGGATGTAATGAATGCACATGCACATGATACCTATACCACTCGTAACTTGGAAATAATAGTTATAGTCAAAGTAAAGTATTTTCCATACTTAAGAAAAATAAGTCCAACTAGAATAATAAAAACTTGCCGTAGTATATCGTATATAAAAACGTTAGTGTTATATTCCTTGTCTTGAAAACCTTAAAATAATGTCTAGTAGTTGTAAAAATAAGTCTTGGGTCATAAGTTCTTCATTTGGTAAGAATATAGTCCTTAGTAACATTTCTAGAAAATATACCGTCTAGTACGTAAGTTATTATTTTGGTAAAAGCTGTCAAAACAATATAGATTTTGCCGTTATTGAAACGTGAATATCTTTGTCGTTATTAGTCCGTTTTACTCGTTCTTTATATTCCCGGAATCGTGGGACAAAATACTAACATATTTTTGATAAGTCGGGATGGCTAGATTTAGTTTTACGCCTCGAAACAGTCGTAACAACTGTTCATCAGCAAGGATTTTCAGAAAAATAGTCTTCGTCGTTAAACTCGTTTTTAGCGTATCTCCTTCGTTATTAACTCGTTTTCATACCCGTTTTCGGCCATAGTTCCGTCTCGGAATGTATTTTCTAAATATTTGGTCAAAAGTTACCCTAAACCCACTGAGTTGGCCACGTTTTCATTTTAAGGACAGTAGGTTTTTATATATGTTTAAAATCCATTTTTAATGTTCCAAACTAGTTTCTAATCCAACCAAACCACTTTCAATCACCACAAATCTAGTCTAATCTTACCATACACCTTCTTAGGGTGTCATGGGTTCCTAAACATCATAAACCAAGTGGATCTAACAAGGATCTAACTATAATCCATTTCTAGAGTTCAAAAGTTATATATATATATAAATGAGTGGTATAACTAACATATGCATGAAATCCTTGTATAAAAATGATATGAACATTGTAAGAACTTGGTAAAATTATAAAAATGAGTTTGTTAACTTACTTGAAGGTTTAGGGAGTTTAGATGATGAAAAACCTACTAATCCTTGAGTTTCTATTTCAAAACTCCAACAAGGATGCCTATATGATCAAGTTTATACCAAGATCTTGTAAAATTTGCTCTCCTTGCTCCTTGAACACCCTAGTTCGAACACACCCCAAGAGAAAAGAAGAGAAAAAGTTTGCTTGCCTTAGTAAAAATGATTTTTGTGATTAAAATGGATGAAAAGTTTAATTTATACTTAGACAAATGTTTGGTGAGCATTAAATTAAGTTGGTGAGAAAAATGGGGAAGGTTGGGGGCTAATTAAGGATCTTGTCCCCCAAAAGTGTATGTATTAGTTAGTTTTATGTATGCATTAGGTGTTATCGGGTACCGAGTTAACTAAAAATAAATCGTGATGAGGTAAAATAAAATACGACTAAGTTGTAAAAATTGTAAAATAATGTTCCTGATGGGAATCGTAAGTTAAAATAATGTTCGGGTTAAAATATCGCAAACCGACGGAGTTATAAGCTTCGACCGAAAAACGTAACAGTTGATTTGAAAACACCGGGTAAATTAATAATATAATTTTTATATTATTATTATGAGTATAAAAATGTGTTAGGACCATAGTTGGGATTGACGGATCAATTATTTAAAATAATAGCTCATAAGATAACGTTTATTAGGTTGATAACCGTACGTTTACAAAAATGACGCAACCCACGTATAAACGACAAATTTTCTCCGGAGGTGAATAGTGTTTTATGAATAGTAAAATTTTTGAACGCTTCTCAGAATCACAAACTGACTCCGAAAAAGATGAATAGTAAAATGATGAATAGTGATCGACGAATAGTAACCGATGAATAGTAAATGTGAAAGTTCGGGAAAAGACCAGAATTTACGAGTTGTGACACTTACCATTCTTCTCATGAGAGGTTACAACTGCGAATAGTTGGCTATCACAAACTTCATCTATTGTGTGTGTATCAAGGTGTAAGAGTGTAATTGGTTGGGTATGATCGACTAGTAGAGGCTGTGTTGGGTAGAGTACTTTTAGGTGTTAAGCTATTGACTTGGGAAAATCCCTCTCGGGTACCTCCCGGAGCTTCCAAGAATGTTTCCGATGACCTTGTTAGTGCAAGTGACGAAGGCCTCGCAATTGTCTATGTCGTCGTGACAAAATTATCAGAGAAATTGATAAACATGAGGTCTACATTTAAGGTATATCACATATTTGCATGCTATTATGTGGTTGTACAACACACCATATACCAAAAATAATTTAAAATTAAATTGGCCCCGTCGCAATGTGCGATAACCTAATTCCTTATTATTATTATTATTATTATTATTATTATTATTATTATTATTATTATTATTATTATTATTATTATTATTATTATTATTATTATTATTATTAGTTTTGTTATTGTTATTGTTATTGATAAATTATTTTCCGTTGTAAGACTAGATGCAACGGCGATGTCTCACCTCACCTCCACCTATCACTTGCCACACCTATTAAAACCCCCTCCCTCACGCCTTACCCAAGGAAAAAAGAAGAGAGATTCACGACCACCCTCACCATTCACCTTTTTTTTGTTTATGAGTGTGTGTATTTTATGGGGTATGTTTGTATAAAGTGAGATATTTTTTGGAGGTGAGGGGAGTGATTGCCATTGAAGTTGAAAGGTGAGGAAAGTGTTGATGTGCTAAAAAGTGATGTGACGTTGATATAGAGGCGAGAGGAATGATGACCATTGTGTCTTGCCTAAGTATAAGCTTGCAACCGTATTAGATATATTTTTAATTTTGATTTGAAGTTATATCGTGCATACGGTTACAAATTAGGAAAACTGCATAAAATACATTTGGTATAAGCAATGTTGGTTATTTTACTTTTCAAATGAATTGATAATATGGGAGGGAATTTGTAAAATGTGTGGCGCCAAATCATTTTTGACCATGTCAACTAGTATATTTTGATTAATTTTTGCTTTCCAAATAAAAGATTATAGTTAATGAGTTGGAAAAAAAGGGAGGGAACCAAAAATCAGTGTACCGCCAATTATCTTGGCAAAGAACGAAAAGTGAAAACAAACTATTGTGAAGAATTACATCTAATTTAGAGAAAAGCATAAAAGAAAGAAAGAAAAAAAAACAATGTAGTGGACGTTCCCTAAAATCTCTATCACTATATTTTTTCACCCAATTTCATCGCTAATCAGTAGCTAAGTAAAAAACTTAGCGATGTATTCGAGACAACTTAGAAATCCATCGTTGTGTCGTCATAGCTCTGTCGCAAATAGTTGCAACCTAAGTCCGTCGCTAACTCTGTCTCTACATGATAACATTTAGCGATAGAATTGTGACAGATGCGTAATTCATCTCTAAATTTGTTACTGATTTATCACTAATTTGTCAGTAATTTATCAAAGCCAATTTTGTAGCTAATCTATCTTTAATCCGTCACTGTGAACCATTTTTTTGTGACAGATTGATTCAGTCGCTAATTTTCGTCACTGTTGCTCAGTATTCTAGTAGTGAATAAAATAGAGCATGTATACAGAAGCAAATAACAATCAAACAAATAAAAATTACACAAAACATGGGTTGCCTCCCAAGAAGTGTTTTTCTTTATTTTACGAGTCTTGTAGCTAGACTCAAGGTCATGGGCAATTACGTGACCTCATCGTTAGTCTCATTTTCTAGGTCATCTCCTATCTCGGTATCGCTTTCATAGTAAAGGTATTTTGGGTCTTCAAACTCAAAGACATCTTCCCGATACTTGGATCCAAGTTTACTAACATCCTTAAAGAATCCACATGATAAATCAAAAGTGTTCTTACATCCTCTCCGAACATCTTCATCACATAAGACAAGTTGAGAACCTAGCTTATCAAGCCCGTCATAATCAATTCCTTTGAGGTCCTTCCTCTTGTATGGTGTTTGGTATGACACCCTCCTAATTCCATCAGTGAAAGTCATGATTTGGTTCCGGTCGTCAACCATTAAGTTAGTGATTTCACAAAAGGGCGCTCCGAAAACAACTTGTGACAACCTTGGGTCGACATCATCCTCAATGTTGTCCACGATCGTAAAGTCCATTGTGAATGCCATATTTCCTATGAATACCTGGATTTCATGATCTTTACCAACAACATTTTCCCCTTTATAAATCATTCCCCATCTGCAAATATTGTTATAATGGAATAGGGACATAAAATTCTTAGGTAGGAACACGTTAATGTAGACGTTATCGAAATACTTGTGACCGATCATACAAGGGATTTTGAGGTTATTCGGATCACATCGCCTTATCCTCTCCGATCTCCCATCGTTTGATCTACATATATTCCCTTCTAGTGACGGACGATACTTATATATCTCCTCATTACCCTTCCGAAAAATCACCTTCCTGACGCCGTTGATGAATAATGCACTACCATCCTTCTCATCAAGGATTACTCCCGATTCATTGACAAATGGTTTCCCTAGGACAAGGTTGGTTAATGTTAGATTAGTGATAGAGTCTATGTCATCGACCACGGTGAGGTCAATGTTATAGACGAATCCTCCAATCATAACTGACAAATTTTTTATTATCCCGGCGTTATCGATTCTTTCACATGAGATACGTTCAGGGAAGGCTTTGTTGTAAAGGGATAGGGGGATTATGTTGATAGGAAGGTTAGGATCTATGTGAGTATCGGTTATGAGCTTTTTCCTAGTAGTGCAGGAAATCTTGAAAACTTCAGAGTCGCTTCCCTTAATCCTATCACTACTCCCTATAGTCATATCCACCAAATTTTCCTCGGGTTCCTCTATAATAGATTTACCCAAAATTGCTGGATTCTTCGTATGCCCTTTTGGTCTCTCTTTCGCTTCATCCAATTTTCCTGACTCTTGTGTGATGGAGTCCTCGAATGAGTTGGCAGGGCTCTTGGCCAATTTGTGGTCTAACCCCGAGGTTTCATCCTTAACTTCATGACCCTTATTTTTAGTTGGTTGTTGGCTCTGGTCCGGTGTAGGAGCAGATATTGTGGTGATAGTATTCACAAAATGGATTGGTCCTAGGGGTTAACAGGGTCCCTCACGTCCTTTAACGTTGGTGATAGATGTTTAAAGAGTTTACTAGGACTTTTTATTTTCACAGGAGAGGTTGGCTGATTCATGACGGTAACAGATTTGACTTCTTCAGCCTGAATCGGTTTATTAACAGCGTGCTCTTTAATAGCGGTTAACAGATTACAAATCTTGCCATTCATATCGGCTTGCTGTTGTCTAAATCTGGTCTCGAGCATGGAGAGCTGTAATTCTTGAGAGAGAATGAACTTTTGCAAGGCATCTTCATAGCTTTGCCTAGGGGTGCTCTGTGATGAAAAATGCTCGGACCATTCGAGTGGAGGGGAATCATTAAAGGACACACTCCGAGTTCGGTATCCTCTGAAATTAGGTTTATCCTTCCATGCCTCATAGGCCTCATCAAAGTTTTTAGGACCTCAATTCGTGGCAAGCTCTCTATCCTTTGTTTTATCAACGTGTGACGATGTGAATTCCTTTAAAGCATGTTTTGGAAGCTCCATGCAGTTATGAGTTTCATGAGGGCCATTACACAATTTACACGAAGAAGTGATTTTGTTCACTTGGCTTGTAGGCTTAGGAGCTTCGTAGGATTTAATGAGAAACATGACTTGGTCCTCAAGTTCCATGATCCTACGGTCGGGAGTGCTAGAATTGTTCGAAGGCAAAGATATTGCCTTGACCGTTTTGTTCAAATTACGGGGATCATTCCAACTTTCGTTGTCATAGAGAGCAAGATCTTCTATGAGTTCCCATGATTCTTCCACACTTAGATCACGTAGCTTTCCACCGGCCGATTGGTCAATGGTTTGCCTTGTGGAGAGATCGATATGGTCATAGAAGAATTGGACTTGGAGCCAAAAATCTATGCCATGATGAGGGACTTTTTGGAGTAAGTCCTTGAAACGAGTCCATGCTTCATATAGAGTTTCACCTTGACGTTGTTGGAACATCAAGATATCATTTATAAGCTTGGTAGTTCTCCCCGGTGGAAAAAATTGATCAAGGAAACGAGTGGTGAGATCATCCCATGAGGTGATGGATCCCGCGGGTAAACGTTCAAGCCATTGACTAGCTTGATCACGTAGAGAGAATTGGAATAGGCGTAACCAGGTCGACTCTCTAGTTGTAACATCAAGGTCTATAGAATCTATGATTTTAAGGAAATCCTTGAGATGTTGGTTAGGATCTTCGGAACGAAGTCCATGGAATGCACATCCGCTTTGCACCAACCGGATGGTGTCGGATCGCAAGGGGGACACATTGGCTCCTTGGGTGAGCTCAATAGTGTTTCGATAGCCTTGGTGGCTAGGACGGGAATACTCTCCTAGGGTTCGGGGCCTAAGAGGTTGGTTTGCTAGTGGTGGGTTTTGTGGGTGGTTTTGTTGTGGTGGGTTGATGGGTTCAAAGAGGTTACCACCTTCCATGATGTCGGATGGTAAAGGTTACGAACAAAGACACGAAGAAATAAGATAGACAAAAGAAAACCTAAAAATAAAATAAAATCTTACTAGAAAGGAATCTAGTAAGTAGACCAAATAAAAAGAAATCCTAACTTAAACAATAACTATTCCCCGGGCTGCGGTGCCAAAAACTTGATAGTGGGAATCGCACCAGGCTTTACCTCTCGAGGGATCTCGAGAAGCTTACAACCCCCACCAGGCAATGTACCTGATCTTTGTAGTATAGTATAGTGACAAGTACTGGGGGATTGATCGTTCAACTCAGGAATAGTGTCGCTAGGATTAGAAAGCCTAAAAACTAGGTCTAGAGATGAGGGATGATTCTTTTTGTATTTTTTTATATTTTATAAAAGCAATTAAAAATCTTGGTTTTCGGAAGGGTGGGCGGAATTAGTTGCTAATTAACTAACTCAATTAACTACAAATGCAATTCAAATTAAATAACAGAAATGAAAATAAAGCTAATTAAACTAGTGGTGTGAACAATAATAGGGAGAGTTGTGTTTACTTAGGTTTCATTACTCCCTAGATATCTTTTACACTTAGTGTTCGCGGTGGTTCTTTAGCGGTCTACAGTCGTGGAGTGATCCCAAGCGACTCACCCAGTCATTGAGCTACTTAGTAGGTCTTGTAAGCTCCCTCGGGAGTATCTGACATGGGAACGGCCTTGATAAGGATTAGAAGGAGTCTTCACAATATGCTGTTGACGAGCTCTAATTTCTTATCTGTAAGTACCGGTTGATTATTGCTAACTGTTTACCTGCATACATCATGAAGTCATTGAAAGCTCCCCCAAAGATCTAAGCACCACAAAGTTCAAAGACAGATTCTACACTAATAAGAAGAATCTACAAAGTTTAAAGACTAAGATCAATATGAAAGAAAAGGAACTTCATGCACTTGAAAAACAAAGTCCAAAGATCTATGAGCATGTTGGAATGACGGACAACCACCACAGACATAGGAGTGACGAATGGCAGACAACTTCATAACACAATCACAACATTATCACCAAAGAACAAAGACTAAGAGCAAAGCACTTTCTTCTAACAACATTTTCTGAAGACGTCAAAAGTTATACAAGTCAAAAGTCAAAGTCAAAGATGAAGACGTCCAGCAACCATGATGACCGACCCTTAGGGGGAGATTGTTGGGAACATACTTTTGTATTTAGTCAAGTCTCGGTCATTACATTTTGTAATAGGTTGCTTAGTTATTTATTTCATTATGTTTAAGTTACTAGGCTTAAGTATTAATGTCCAATGGGCCTTATAGCCCACGTTCTAGATGAATGAGGGAGGAAGGGAGTGTTGCCCTACTCCTCCCCTATATATATTAAGCTTATGTAAACATAACATTTGTTGGTTATTTTGATATCTTAATGAAACTATTGTTCTTTTACTTTTCATAAATCTTGTAATCAACCAATCCTTATATCTATCTCATTCTTTACTTGTATAACATCAATATGGGCACCTAACAATAATTTTCTCTTTGAGCATGATAAACCTGACAAAGAAAAGTTGACTGATAAAAAATGAAGCAGATATAATACATTAATTGAACTTGGCAAAATAGAAGACTAGCTAGAGGTTTTTGTCGATAAGTAACTCTAAAAGAGATCCATTTTTACCCATATTCCTATAAATATTTAAACAGCTCGAGATGGAATTGTGCTAAACATAAAATGGTAAACGTAAGGTATGTAAATATTTGTGAAGTTGCAAAAAGATAATTGATACGTGGGAATCGCACCAGGCTTTACCTCTCGAGGGATCTCGAGAAGCTTACAACCCCCACCAGGAAGTGTACCTGATCGTTGTAGTATAGTATAGTGACAAGTACCGGGGGATTGATCGTTCAACTCAGGAATAGTGTCGCTAGGATTAGAAAGCCTAAAAACTAGGTCTAGAGGTGAGGGATGATTCTTTTTGTATTTTTTTTTTTATATTTTATAAAAGCATTTAAAAATCTCGGTTTTCGGAAGAGTGGGCGGAATTAGTTGCTAATCAACTAACCCAATTTACTACAAATGCAATTAAAATTAAATAACAGAAATGTAAATAAAGCTAATTAAACTAGTGGTGTGAACAATAATAGGGAGAGTTGTGTTTACTTAGGTTTCATTACTCCCTAGATATCTTTTACAGGTTGATAGTTTGTTACAATTGCATGGATGACGGGTCGTATTCCTTAATATTAGTCGTAGGGCCGTGTACAATATTCCCTAACTCTATAGGATCCTACATCATCCTATGTCGAGCCGTTAGAAGCTCCTAACATGGGATCATTAGAATTCTCCTACGCATTAAATACAACCAAAAATCATAGTACACCTCTGATCATGTTTCTTAAGACGTTCAAGCATGTCACCAATGGAAGTCTGCCAGTTTTCTTAAGCCTAACATCGAATACAATCATCCGTAACAACTATAAACAAACAATCAACCCATAATTAACATATAGGTTTCTCTACATCTAAGCAAACACACAAGAGATCTAGCCAAGCATGTTAAATTCAAGACAAGTGTAAGATATATTCAAACAACACATAGATATATTGAATGAATTGAAAGAGTACTTATCTCAATTGAACATGAAAGGTTTCAAAGGGTAAAAACCCTTGAAAAAGCTGTAATATTCGGACTAGGGTTTCTCTCCAAAGTTACACCCTACTTGTTCCTCTTTAATGAATGAAAATTGCAAAATTATATATAGATTTTACAGGGTGACGGCGTCAAGAAGGAAATTCTGACGCCGTTAACTCGCTGCCCATAATGAAATCGGATTGCCTAGATCCATTTTTGACGCCGTCATGTGCAATTCTACTCTAGGCTATCACTCTTATTTGGACCATGACGGCCTATGGTGACGCCGTCATGTCCCTATTGTAAAACTCTTCTGGATCGTCATGGACATTATCCACTTCTACCTCTTGTATTACTCTTGACGCCGTCACATAAGAACTCTTGACGCCGTCAGGTACTGTTCCCAGCAAGGAAAACTAAGACTTTACTGTTTTCTTCACTTTTATACTCCAAAAACGTTCAAAATGCTTCCTTTTCCAGATTTTACTCCAAAAGTACCTAAAATGACAAAAGGAACGATTTAGGGCAATATTTGATCAAATAAATTCGAATTCGGGCTTAAATGACCCCCTAAAAATGGTTCATTTTTCACCTCATCAATAATTGAACAAGTGTAAATAACATAACATAAACAAACAACGCTTGGTATCATGTATTCTACCTAAGAGTCTAAGACTAATGACTCTCTCACCCTATATATGACCACTTGAATGAAATTAAGACATTGTAACATATATTGCATCATATTCATTGTGTTTGTTATGGTTTACAAGTTGTATCTTTGGTTTGTTACATGATTTATACATATATTGCATCATATACAACTTTTGTAACAAACAATTTATGTGATTTTAGCTACTAAGTTTAAGAAATCAAATTATGTGATTTTGTAAATGGTACAGAACCGAACCCGACTTGACCCGACCCGACATGACCCAACCCGATTTGACCCGAACCCAACTAACCCGACCTCAAATAGGCGATTTCTAACCATAACCAGCACGATCCTTATTTTGCCTCTTAATAAGAGTCAGGGGCATATTATTATTGACGTGGCTACTGATGATGGTGATGTTAATATATCTACACGAGTGGACATGAATATGCAAGACAATATCGTCTGCACATATAGGAATGGCACCATCAGATTATAAAGTGAGTAATGATACAATTCACAATGTTGCTAGTACTTCCCATGTGCAAACTGATGCGAATGTGACCCCCATGCAAGAGGACGTTAAAGCAACTGTTGAAGCTACTGATTTGAATGTAAAACAAGTTGATTTGCATGCTACAACTGATGGAGTGCAAAAGATTTCTAAACCCTTGTCGTTTGCCTCATTACTTCATAATGGACCTGTCAAGAAGAAAGTAAATTTACGGGTTATGATCAATGAAAAAGGGGTCGATAAGGCTGATATTACTATTCCATTGGAAGCCGTTGAGGAAGTCAATCAAAGGTTTGCTAATACGTAGTATGGATATTTTCTTGGGAAGCGTTTGGCATTTCCTATCATGAAAAACTATATAAGGAACACATGGGCTAAATACGGAATTAATAAGGTCATGTTGAATAATGGTTTCTTTTTTTAGCTGTTAAATGTAATTATAATATGTAAAAGGACATAAAAGGACATATCTATAATTGTTAGTGTTGCAAAAAAAAAAAAAAAAAAAAAAAAAAAAAAAAAAAAAAAAATTTTAAGGCGATTAATCGTTGCCTAGGCGCTACTATGCCAACAACCTTTCTGAATGCGTAATTAGAACCAGATATAAATTTTAAATAAAAATAAATAAATAAATAAATAAAATTCGTTACACAAATAAAAAACTTAACATTTAAAGTTTGTATGATCATAATAACCATTGACGTTGTTGACATAGCGATATAATTACGAGTTCGTCTCATGTTAGAATTGAGACCGATAATAACTTGTATTGAAATATGAATCATAAGTTACACAACTATAGTCAAGAAGAGGAAAATTCAAATGCATACCCCTTTTTTTTGCATACCAATGGACAAATCCCTACCCTTCATCTTTTTTGATCTAATGGTCTAGATTAATCTAAGATTTAATCAATTACACCTAATTTTATCCCACCTATATAAAGTTTTATTTTATTAATTTTTTTCTCATTCGCTTTTTTTTCACACACACAAACTGTGTGTTTTCTCTTAACCGACTTCCCACGATAATCAGTTACATTTTCCCTCCATAATCAGTTACCACCGCAACACCACCGCTACACCATCGTAACATCATCGGAACACCATTTACTTCTTCCACAACACCACCGCAACTCTTCCGTCGGTTCCACCACAACACCACCGCACTCCAGCGCGAATTGATTGCTCATTATCCTAATTGATTTGCGCATGGCGATTTTTTATCTTAATTAATCTGCTGTTTCGGTTTCAGAATCTTCTATTAATTCAACCGATTGTTTAGCTCTTGCGGTTTACTTGGTAGCAGTTACACTGATTCTTCTTCTAAGCATTTTCAGGATGAAAATGCATCATGTGAGTTTAATTTTGATTTTTAAGATTATTTTTCTGTTTTTTGTGTTATTTTGTTGATGATAAGCTGTTGATATAGTGTTATATTGCTTATTAGTTACACCGTTAGTTTTAAGAGCTTAAACATGATGATAATTGTTCAGTATCACCACTGATATGTTTAGATTTTCAAGATTATTTGTTAAACAGCTTATGAAACATATCACCAGTGATATGTTTGCTTATTTAGGTTAACCTGTTGTTGATATATGTGTAGTATCACCAGTGATATGTTTTTATTAGCTATTTTTGTGTTATGCTTTTGAGCCATTAGTTTTAACAGCTTAAACATGATGATAATTGTGAAGTATCACCAGTGATATGTTTAGTTGTTCATAATTATTTGTTAAATGGCTTATGAAACATATCACCAGTGATATGTTTGCTTATTTAGGTTAGCCTGTTGATTATATATGTTTAGTATCACCAGTGATATGTTTTTATTAGCTGTTTTTATGTTATGCTTTTAAGCCGTTAGTTTTAACAGCTTAAACATGATGATAATTGTGCAGTATCACCAGTGATATGTTTAGCTGTTCATAATTATTTGTTAAACATGTTATGAAACATATCACCAGTGATATGTTTGCTTGTTTAGGTTTGCTTGTTGATGATAGTGGTTTGTTTAGCTGTTCATAATTATTTGTTAAACTGCTTATCAAACATATCACCAGTGATACGTTTGCTTTTTTTGTTTAGCCTGTTGATTATATATGTTTAGTATCAGCAGTGATATGTTTTTATAAGCTGTTTTTGTGTTATGCTTTTGAGCCGTTAGTTTTAACAACTTAAACATGATGATAATTGTGCAGTATCACCAGTGATATGTTTAGCTGTTCATAATTATTTGTTAAACATGTTATGAAACATATCACCAGTGATATGTTTGCTTGTTTAGGTTAGCTTGTTGATGATAGTGGTTTGTTTAGCTGTTTCTAATTATTTGTTAAACTGCTTATCAAACATATCACCAGTGATACGTTTGCTTATTTTTTTTAGCCTTGTTGATGATATATGTTTAGTATCAGCAGTGATATGTTTTTATAAGTTGTTTTTGTGTTATGCTTTTGAATTTTTGTTTTATCACCTTCTTTTTCAGCTTCTAGTGTTCTTAAAATTCCTCATTCTTTTGCTCATCATGATTTTATCGATACTCCTGGTGGATCGGTTTTTTGGGTTCCTAGAGTTTCTACCTGTTTTTTACCAAAGTTGTTGAGTGTTTATAATTCTGTTGAGGAATGCATTAGTATGTATGCGAAATATGCTTCAGAGGCTGGATTTGGTATTAGAAAGTCTAGTCATAAAAGGTTAAGGGATGGTTTTGTAAAAGAGAAATATCTAGTTTGTAATAGGGAAGGTTGCCCAAAGAAAATTCATTTGAATACTTTAGCTCGTAAGAAAGGTGATAAGCTAGTTAGGACTTCGAATTTTAGGGTAACTGGTTGCAAAGAGCGTGCAGTTTTCCATATGATTCCCGGAACAACTGAATATCAGCTTACTACCTTTGATGTTGAACATAATCACGCACTAGATCGTATAGAGTACAAACATTTGTCAAAAAGTGAGAGGAAGCTACCATACCATGAGTAGTTGTTCATTATAAAAGCAGCTAATCATAATCTTGGTGCGACTAAAGCTCATAGTTTGTATTCTGGGTTGAAAGGATCTACAGCGTTTGTTCATGGTACGCAGACCGATTTTTGTAACTTTACTCATGGTATAAATTGTTTCATTGGGGATAGTGATGCTCAGATGCTTATTAACCGTATGGAAGATCGGATGAAGTATACGTCGAACTTCTCTTTTGATTATTTTGTTGAAGATGATGAGCTTCGTGGATTGTTTTGGGCTGATGAGGTTGCTAAGTGTAACTACAGAGAGTTTGGTGATATTGTCTCATTTGATGCCACTTACAAGACTAATAAATACGTTTTGTTTTTTTAAACTTGTTATATTTTCAATGCATAATGATGACAATCACCTGAGATACTATTTTTTTCCAGATATCGTATGGTTTTTGTGCCTTTTACTGCTATTGACAATCACCGGAAATGTGTTACTGTTGGCTCTGGTCTTCTTAAGAATAAGACTACTGAATCGTACATATGGTTATTGCAAGCGTTCTAGAAAGCATTTGTTCGTTCTCCAAATATCATTGTCACTGATCAAGATGGTGCAATGCGGAATGCGATTGCTGAGGTGCTTCCTGATTCCAAGCACAGGCTTTGTATATGGCATATCATGCAAAAGCTTCCAGCTAAGGTATCTCCTGTGATATTTGCATTTTTAATTATTCTTATAAATTTTTAGAAGTTGTTTATCTCCTGTGATATTGCATTTTTGTCTATAAAATTATTTGCTTTATCACTTTTGATTATTTATTTTGTTTTATGCACAGTTCTGTATAATGATTCTGTTTTGTATCACTAGTGATACTTTATTGTTTTTTGCATTGTTCTGTATAGTGATTCTTTTTTGTATCACTTGTGATACTTTGTTGTTTTTCAGATTGTTTCTAGAATCTATGATGATACTTGATGAGTGTGTAAATACTCATCATTTTTACCTATTCTGAGCTGCCAAAACATCTAAAAACACTTAAAATTGCATCAAAATACTGAAAATATCCCAGGAATGTGTTTTATATGTTTCTGATGCAAAATAATTAAAAACAGATGAAAAATGAACAAAGTTTGCATAATTGGCAATTTCAGTCCCTCATCTTTCAAAAGTTGTCAAATCTAGTCCTTGGTTATTCTAAAAACTTGAAAAAGTCACCAAAGGTCCTTTTAAATCACAAAATTACATAATTAGTCCTTTGGTACAAAGTTTCACAAAATTAAAAGTTTAGTCCCTCAAATTTGAAAATTGACAAAAATGGTCCTTGGGATATTAAAACTTTGAGAAAAACAAATTTTGTCCTTGTACTTCTCATATATGGCAGGAATGGTCCTTGGTTAGAAAGCTTGGTGTATTTACATAATTGGTCCCTGGAGTTTGGAAAATTGGCAGATTTAGTCTCTGGAAATTTTAAAGGTGAAAAGTCAACATGGTACCTTGGACTATGGAAACTTGGCAGAAAATACCCTTGTGAAACACTTAGGGAAAATTACAAAACCAACCCCCAAGTATGCAGAAATTACACTTTTGGTCCCTAAAATAAAACTACAAACCAATCGGACCAAAGTATTATTCATAAACCCCAAAACCAAGTCCAATCCAAACTAAAAACACCCACCAGGCCCAAGTATATACCCAAGCCCAACCTTAGCCCACTCCCCTTAAAATATACTTCCTCCATTTTGAATAAACAAACCACAGGGTCAAACAAAGTCAAACACACCACCCCCTTCTTCCCCACTTGTTCTGCAACACCTTCACCTCAACCCACCATCTCCACCGCCCAAACCACTCACCCTACCACTCTCACCTAACAAGACAAGTGCATTTAATGCCACCCCCCCCCCCAATTGCATCCACAGTCCAAATTGGCTTGTAATATTTTTGGCACCAAAATCGGTTTCAATGGCTAGGATGAAAGCAAGTGATCCAATGGTCAGGATATGTTGAGTTATGCTCAGAGGGACCACAAACCCTAATTGAAGGCTATAAGAGGAAGAAGAAGGATAGAAGACTGTGTGTAGTTTGTTAATGTAAAATTAGTGTCGATTAGTTAACTTTTTAAATTCTAGTATGTTTCTAAGCTTTTAAGTTGTAAATTTAGCATTTCCAAGTGTATTGTGAACCTTTTTAATAAATCAATTTCAGTTTTACTTGTTGAATTCAGTTTGAGCAATTTCAAAATTTCAAAAATCTCATGTTAGCATAATGTTGATTGTAGTTGTTATTCTGGACACTTAAGCTCACATAAGCTCCTTGAAAGCTTATAAAAGCTTTTAGAAACCCCAAAATACAGTATAGTATCAAAAATAAAAAAACAATACAAAAAAAATCAAGAAAATACATTGAAAAATAAAAAAATCAGTGAAGGAGAAAGAAGAAAGCTGGAGCAGGGTAAATATTGGATGGCCTTGGGTTAGAAGCTTCATGGGAAGCTATTAGGAATGTTCTTTGGTCCTTGTTCTTTGGTTTTTAGCTGGAGTGCAAAATTGTAAGCAAAATTCTCAAGTTTCATTTTACTGTGCTATTGTTCATTTCTGTTCATCTTTGTGTTTTTATTGCTTATTTAGTATATCTTAATCATAATCTTGCTTAGAATTGTATGCTTGTTTGTTGGATTTATTAGTTGCTAAAAATTCAAGTTTCACAGTTAACATTAGATTGTTTAGTAATATTGGATCCTTGTAGTTAAATCCAGTGTCTCTGAGCTTAAATCAGCTTAACTTAGCATATGTCAACTTCTGAAACCAAGCTTATGGCTTAAATCTTTGAAACTCTTTGAAAATCTCATTTTCATAAGTTTTTAGGGGTGTTTGGCACAGTTAGGTTCTGTGTGATCAAGGAAGGTTTAGTAGTTGTTTTAAGCTCTGATATATCACTTTTGGTTCCAATGATCTAGTTCAAGCATAAAAACCATTGGTCTTTCATCAAAAAGTCAAAATCAATCTTCAATCCAAAGTAGCAGTTCACTATTAGATTATTTGGTTCCATAAAGCATCACTACTAGGTCATTAGTTGGTAAGTTTGCTAGATTTAGCTTCTTTGTAGCTTATTATCTCATATTCAGTCATTAGAATAGGATTAAAGTTCATCAAAGTCAAACCAATCTCAAAGTTTAAAAAGTCAAAATTGCCTTGTTCAGAAAATGGTATGAAATTCAAATCAACCTGTAGGGTTCATTAAAGATTGGAAATAGGTGACTCTTGCTGATTTGTGTTATTTAGTAGTCTGTTAATCTCTTCCAAAAAGAAAAATTGAGGTTTGGAATTCATTTGCTTATTAATAAGCACACTAGAAGTTGCCTGTTTGCACCTTAAGCTCCCCTGCATTAGGCTTAGTTGCTTGATTTCATAAGCACACCAAGAGCTTATTTGTGAACCCCAGACCCTAATCCTTAGCTTTTTGAGAAGCTTGTTAGTGTAGCTCATTATACCAATGCTTATTTTGAATCCTAGGTCTCTTGCCCTCCGCTTATTTGTACACCTAAGTCACCCTGACCAAACATCCACACTGAGTGATCAGTGGTGATCATTCACTTTCATAAGCTCATATCTAGCTTATTTGTGGGACTTAGCTTGTGCTTTTGGCTTATTTAGATGCTTGTCAGCTTGGCTTAGTGGATCCAAGCTCCTTTTGGACTTCCAATCAAGCCTGAGGGCCCCACATAGGGCTGCACATTGGTCTTTTGGCCTATTTTGGTCTCAGTCATACATACAAGTGCTTATTGTTGGGTATTGGCTTATTCCTGTAGCTTATTTAGTGGATTTAGCTTAATTTAAGTATAAACTAGTATCTTGTAGCTTACTTGAACTATAGCTGTAGCTTTTAGCTTATTCCATAGCTTTTTACATCACAAAAGTCCATTTTCAAAAGTGTTTAAGGGTCTGTGTGGGTTTGGTGATCACACAGAGCTTATTCAAGCTTATTTTCAAAAGTGGTTTTGTAAAAAAGTCTTAATTTTGCTTATTAAGTGTTTTTGAAAAAAGAAAATCAAAAAATTAAAATAAATAAAAAAGGTGCAAAAAGTGGGGTTCGAACCTGGGACCTCAGCCTCACAACATACACAACACAACACCCCCTTCCAATTGCTCTAGGGCACCAGTTCCGTTATACCTTGCACACCCTCTCCTTTTATAGTAGTTTTGGCATATTTAGCTTATTTCCAACTGTTTGGCTTATTCCAGCTTATCTGGATAAGCTGTTGCACCTAGCTTATTTTTCGTAGCTTCTTTATCAGTTAATATACTTTCTATAATTTTTCCATGTTTTTCACTGTTAATTTAGTAATTTTTTAGATTTAATTTAAATTAACTTAGTTTAAATTAAAATGACAAAAATAAATTAGCTTTAGTACCTAAATTTTATCCCATATAACTTTTTATATTTTTTCTAAGTTTTATAAGTAATTAAACCTCTGTAAAAATTAGTGTTGCAATTTTCACTTTTCATTTGCTAATTTTTACATTTAATTTAGTTAAACTAGCCTTTAAATAATAATTAAGTAATTAATTCATAAATAGCTTAAACATTAGTTGTAAAATTATTTTTATAATTTTTTAGGATTCCTGAGATGGTTAGTTAGATTTATAAATTTTTCTATAATTATTTAGTCATTTTTAGTATTATTAGTAATTTAAAATAGTTTAAATAGTTTAATTAAAATTAATAGTATTTAATTTATAAAAAATACACAAAAAGACATATTTTTAATTTTTAATCTTAATTTAAGTCATTTTAGAATTTTAGAAATTAATTTTACAATTTTCTAGTTTAAATTTGTCTTATTAAGTTTTTAAAGTTAATTAGTTTTAATTAAATAGTTAAATAGTTTTAATTAAATAATTAGATAATAAAAAGTTCAAAAAAATAATTTTCTTTTTAATTTCATTTTATTTTAATTTTAAGTTTGTAAAAGTTTCATTATTACCCCCTGTAGTTTATATTTGCCTAAATCTCACCTTTTTCTCTGTAGACGTATGTGATTTTCAATTTGTGATTTTGTGCTTATATCTGTATATCTGTTATTGTTATTTCAAATTGTCCAAATACCAAGCAATCAGTAGCATAATCACTTCTCAATCATCTTTGGCTACTGTTCTCAGTGCCACTCATTCCTAAAAACGTTTTTAAAGCACCATTGCAATCTCGCTGGGACATAACGACCCGGGGAAACACTATACTATCCACGGAGAATTGGACTGAGCTGTTTTTGACTTATTGACCTTGGTCAATAATATCTGACGGTTTAGCCCCAATCAAAATTTGGCGCCGCTGCCGGGGAGGTTGTTGCATGTTTTAAAATCGTTTTTAGTTTAGTGGTTTTCAAAACCCTCCCTGTACAAATTTCACCACTTTTGTAAAAAGTTTTTGTAAAAATATCAATCATATCAAAAAGTTCATTAACACTTTTCCTAAAGTGTTAACAACACCAAAAAAATCAAAAACAACAAAACAAACTGTGAAGTTAAATTACTTCGTTATCTTTAAGATTACAACCTGAAACAGTTGGTATAAGGTAAATTCTGACATTAAATTGCGAACTGAAGAGTGATCCATTCTTCTCTCCCGCCAGCCTGCGAGTAATCTTAAAGGAACGATTTCGGTTAACGAATCAGTTCCAAAAATATTTCCCAAAGTTTTTTTTGCACACACCCAAAAGCCCAAAAACAATTTTTCTGTTAATAAATACATAAAATCTTACCACTGCAAACCAAGGCAGAACACCTACCAAGTGGGGGTGTGGACATAATAAGTTCCCAAACTAAAGATTAAAACTTGCCATTGTATCCCTGTGAGTGGTGTACCTTTTTTAAAGAAGCCATTCACTTGTGATTATTGGTTTAAGTTCCCTGTTTTTTTGCCTCGAATTTGTTTTGAAAAATTGTTTTTAGTGCATGCGCACTCGTTCACAAACAAAGCGTAAAAATCAGAAAAATGTACCCGAGCTACGTACTGTTATTGAAGAACCTAAAACAGAAATGGACGACTGGCCACCACCACCCCCGGCCCTCCCAAGGATGAGCCAACTCCCGATCTCCGAACGATGGAGGAGTTGTGCCAGCCTACCATGCAAGGGAGGGGCGGACCTATTGCACCACTCACTATTGAGGCTATGGACTTTGGCCTCAAGCCCCACATGATCCAACAAGTCCAAAATTCGTGTCAATTCCACGGATTACCGGGTGACGATGCTAACAAGCATCTTGATAAATACCTTACCGTCACCCAAAGCATGAAACAGCATGGTGTCACCGATGATGCCCTCCGGCTGTATCTCTTCCCCTATTCTCTCACCCCTCATGCCACTGCATGGTTTGACCAACTCCCCAAGAATTCTATTCGTACCTTTGATGAAATGGTAACCAAGTTTCTAGAAAAATATTTTCCACCTTCCATGGTTACCAAGTTACGAAATGATATCAGCAACTTCCGGCAGCGTCTCGATGAGTCTCTATTTGAGGCTTGGGAACGTTATAAGCTAGCAATTGATCGGTGCCCTAACCACAATATGTTACAAGTTACCATCATAGATACCTTCTATAATGGTCTGACATTGAGGCACCGAGACATTCTCAATGCTGCTGCTGGTGGGACCTTCATGAAAAGACGTCCCGAAGAATGCTATGATCTAATTGAGAACATGACTGCCCACCATAACTTTTGGGATTCCTCTGCGGAGAAGGATGAGTCATTTAAATCAGTCATTCCTTCATCATCATCTCCTGAAATAATATCTCTCACTAAAAAGATGGATGATATCTCTACGGCTGTGTTGAGAATGAACCAAACTATGCAAAATCAACAAGTTCAAAATCAACAAGTGAAAGCCGTGGCCCGAAGTTGTGAAACTTACGGAGGCCAACATCTGTATTCCGAGTGTCCAGCCACTGCTGGTTATCCTCAAGAGTACGTTTATGCTACTCAAGGTTCCTACAACATGGGGGTTAATTCTTACCAACCACAATGGGACCGTAATCTCTAAAGCTATCGTTCCAACAATTTTCTCGGACCTCCCGGTTTTAACCAAAATCAAAACCGTAACTCGAATCAAAATCAGAATCGAGGAGATTTTAACCAAGGTCAAAACCCAAATTTCCAAAACCCGAACCAAAATCAAGGTCATTTTAATCAAAACAATTTTCAAAATGGCAATCAAAATCAAGGTTTTCAAGGAAATTTTCAAAGAAACCAAGGTCAAGGGAATTACAATCAGGGTAATTTCAATCAGAGAAATAATTTTCAGGGTTACAACAACCAAAACCAAGGGAATTTTCAAAACAACCATGTTCAAAATTTTCCTAACCAAAATCAAAACCTTGTTTAACCCTCGTCTTCCTCCGATGCAGTGCTAAAACAATTCATGAAAACACAAGAGGAAACGAATCGGTTATTGATCAGCAAGATCTCTGAACTTCAGAAGTCTTTAAATGATCGACCCTCGGGCCTGGGTACACTACCGAGCAACACGATCGCTAACCCGAGGGGTGATGTCAAAGCGATCACGACCCGAAGTGGAGTATCATACAATGGACCCACGATTCCCTCTACCTCTTCTTCTCCTCCTACCAAGGTAGCGGAACGTGAACCTGAGGTCACCACGGACACGGTACTTCCTACTAATAACGGAGGTACCAACAACGTCCACCCTCAAGTTGTCCCGGTCCCGACTCGCAAGTCAAAAGTTGTATTTGATCCTCCGGAAAGTTCTGATGAAATTCCAAAGAACAATCCCAAGCCTTCAATTCCATATCCTTCACGTTTGAATGATCAAAAGATCCGCGAAAAAGCTAACCATCAGATGGTAAAATTTTATCAAATTTTCCAAGAGTTACATTTCGATATTAGCTTCGCGGATGCTCTTCTTCTAATGCCTAAATTTGCTTCAACAATCAAAAATCTGATAAGCAATAAGGAAAAACTCTGTGAGATGGCTAAAACTCCGCTGAATTAGCATTGCTCAGCAGTACTCCTGAAAAAGCTTCCCAAAAAGCTTGGAGATCTCGGGAAATTTCTCATTCCTTGCATTTTCCCGGGGATGGTTGAATGCTTTGCCTTGGCCGATCTTGGTGCAAGCATTAACCTTATGCCTCACTCAGTCTGGAAGAGACTTTCTCTCCCTGCTCTCACTCCTACCTGCATGACTCTCGAGCTTGCAGACCGTACTATATCTCGTCCTCTCGGTATTGCCGAAGATATCTTCGTGAAAGTAGGAAAGTTCCATTTTCCGGCAGATTTCGTGATTGTTGATTTCGATGCTGACCCAAAAGTTCCTCTCATTCTCGGGAGGGGATTCTTAAGAACGGGTCATGCTCTAATCGATGTTTTCGAAGAAGAAATCACTTTGCGTGTTGGTGGTGAAGCCATCACATTCAATCTTGATCAGACTTCAAGATACTCCTCCAACTATGACGCTGAAATGGTTAACCGAATTGACATCATCGATGTTGCGTCAGAGGAGTATTCTTAAGAGGTGCTCGGTTTCTCATCAAGTGGCAGTACCACTCTTTCTTCTGAGCCTATCATATCCGACTCTTCCCCTTTTCTCACTCCGTTTGAGGGAAGTGACTTCCTTCTTGAAGAGGCCGAGGCTTTTCTTGCTCAGGATAGCTCAATCCCTAATGAGATTGATGAAAACTATCTTGACCTGGAGGGGGATATTCTTCTTCTTGAAAGATTGTTAAATGACGATCCTTCACCCTCTCCGTCTCCAAAACAACTTCATAAAACGGAAATTAAGTCTATTGAAAAATCTGAAGAATTTCCCGAGGTTGAGCTCAAGGACTTTCCTCCTCATCTAGAATATGCGTTTTTGGAGGGTGATGATAAATTACTCGTCATTATTGCTAAAGACTTAAAAGATGAGGAAAAGGCTGCACTCCTAAAGGTTCTTAAGTCACACAAGCAAGAAATTGCTTGGAAACTCTCCGACATTAAGGGTATTAGCCCGGACTTTTGTACACAAAATCTTAATAGAGGATGACTTTAAGCAAGCAGTACAACAACAGAGAAGGGTAAATCCCAAAATCCACGAAGTTATCAAACAAGAGGTTCTAAAACTTCTTGATGCGGGATTGATTTATCCTATATCTGACAGTCCTTGGGTTAGCCCAATTCATTGCGTTCCTAAAAAGGGTGGCATAACCGTTGTCACCAACGAGGAAAATGAGTTGATTCCAACTCGTTTGGACACGGGTTGGCGAGTATGTATTGACTATCGTAAGTTGAATGAAGCCACCCATAAAGACCATTTTCCTCTGCCTTTTATAGACCAGATGCTCGAAAGACTAGCGGGGAATGAATACTACTGTTTCCTCGATGGTTTCTCGGGTTACTTCCAAATCCCCATTGATCCACAGGATCAAGAGAAAACTACCTTCACATGCCCCTACGGAACTTTTGCTTACAGACGTATGCCTTTCGGCTTATGTAATGCACCAGGCACGTTCCAAAGGTGCATGATGTCAATTTTTTCCGACATGATCGGGAAAACCATGGAGGTATTTATGGATGACTTTTCAGTCATCGGGGATTCATTCCAGTCTTGTCTGTTCCACTTGGAACAAATGCTAAAACGTTGTAAAGAAACAAACTTGAGTCTCAACTGGGAGAAAAGCCATTTTATGGTTAAAGAGGGCATTGTCCTCGGCCATAAAATTTTAAAAACGGGATTGAGGTTGACAAAGCCAAAATTGATGTCATCGCTAAATTACCTCATCCCACTACCGTTAAAGGTGTTAGGAGCTTTTTGGGTCATGCCGGCTTCTATCGTAGGTTTATCCAAGATTTCTCTAAAATCGCCCGGCCTATGACCCACAAACTTTTGCAATGATCAATTCGCAAAAGTCATGCTTAAGTACGGTGTTACTCACCGTCTTTCTACCGCGTATCACCCACAAACAAGTGGGCAGGTGGAGGTTTCAAACCGTGGTATAAAACGGATTCTTGAGAGGACCGTAGGTGAAAACCATGCTTCCTGGTCGGACAAACTAGATGATGCACTCTGGGCATTCCGTACAGCTTACAAAACACCCATCGGGTGTACTCCATACAAGCTTGTATACGGGAAGGCGTGTCATTTACCGATCGAGCTCGAGCACAAAGCCTATTAGGCCTTGAAACATGCAAACTACGACCTTCATAAAGCGGGTGATCACCGTAAGGTTCAACTCAATGAATTAAACGAACTTCGTGATCAAGCCTACGAGAACTCTTTGATCTACAAAGAAAAGACAAAGAAGATCCACGACACTAAAATTAAGAACCGCGTTTTCAACGTTGGTGACAGAGCCTTTCTTTTCAATTCAAGGTTAAAGATCTTCTCGGGGAAATTAAAAACCCGATGGACTGGACCATTCACTGTTGCAAAAGTATATCCATACGGGACTGTTGAGCTATCTGAACCCAAAGGTCCCAACTTCAAAGTGAATGGTCATCGTTTGAAACATTATTTTGGAGAGGACATACCATCCATGGTTGTCCCGGATCTCCAAACTTTCCCCATGGACAATTGAATTCGGGGATCGAGTCAAGCTAGTGACTCGGTGAACAAAAATTAGCAAAATATGGGTTTTCACCCATATCTCTGACTTCTTTCTACTTTCTAACACCTAAGTGTGGGGGAGTGGTCGTCCCCCACCTTTTGCAAAGTAAATATGTATATAAGTTCAGTAAAACAAAAATGTGTTTGTCTGTACATATAAATAAAGTGAAAAGTTAAACGATATTTCCACAGTTAGCTTAGAATATTACCCTTTTTCCGTTCAAAGAGTCGGCATAATAGCCGGGACTTTGAATATTGAGGACAATATTCAATTCTAAGTGTGTGTGGGGGGGGGGGGGGGGGGGGGAGTTCTAGCGAATTTTATCACAAAATACTTTCTAAGTACCCCCATTTTGGCCCAAATTTTTCAAAATTTTTTCACTTTATTTCAAAATTTTTGTGGTTATCAGTCCGCCATGTCTAAACGAAAAACGAATTGGCTAATCCAGGAGCAAATGGCTCTTCTAGCGAATTTTATCACAAAATACTTTCTAAGTACCCCCATTTTGGCCCAAAATTTTCAAAAATTTTTCACTTTATTTCAAAAATTTTGTGGTTATCAGTCCGCCATGTCTAAACGACAAAAGGATTGGCTAATCCAGGAGCAAACGGCTCTTGGTAAAGATATATCAAATTCGTTGATGGCTTGCAATTTGCCTAAAATTGTATGGTATCTCAGCTCGCCATATCCAAATAAGTGAAAGAGTTGGCTAGCCCGCAAGATTATGGCTTGTGGTAAAGGCAGTGGAAAAACCATAATTGGTAATCAGCTCACCAAGATGTTGACTATGTCCATCAAGAGTTGGCTAGTCCAGAAGCAAACGGCTTTTGGTAAAGACAAATCAAATCCGTTGACAGCTGGTGGTTTGCTCAAAATCACATGGTTATCAGGTGGACCACAGTTCTTACTTGAACTGATACATTTGGCTACTCCAGAAGTAATGGCTTTTGGTAAAGAGTTTCAAATCCATTAAGTTTTTCTCAAAAGATTGCTAGGAACTAGCAATGTTTTAGTGTGGGGGATTGATGAGTGTGTAAATACTCATCATTTTTACCTATTCTGAGCTGCCAAAACATCTAAAAACACTCAAAATTGCATCAAAATACTGAAAATATCCCAGGAATCTGTTTTATATGTTTCAGATGCAAAATAATCAAAAACAGATGAAAAATGAACAAAGTTTGCATAATTGGCAGTTTCAGTCTCTCATCTATCAAAAGTTGTCAAATCTAGTCCCTGGTTATTCTAAAAACTTGAAAAAGTCACCAAAGGTCCTTTTAAATCACAAAATTACATAATTAGTCCTTTGGTACAAAGTTTTACAAAATTGCAAGTTTAGTCCCTCAACTTTGAAAATTGACAAAAATGGTCCTTGGGATATTAAAACTTTGAGAAATTCTCATATATGGCAGGAATGGTCATGGTTGGAAAGTTTGGTGTATTTACATAATTGGTCCCTGGAGTTTGGAAAATTGGCAGATTTAGTCCCTGGAAATTTTAAAGGTGAAAAGTCAACATGGTACCTTGGACTATGGAAACTTGGCAGAAAATACCCTTGTGAAACACAAAGGGAAAATTACAAAACCAACCCCCAAGTATGCAGAAATTACACTTTTGGTCCCTATAATAAAACTACAAACCAATCGGACCAAAGTATTATTCATAAATCCCAAAACCAAGTCCAATCCAAGCTAAAAACACCCACCAGGCCCAAGTTTATACCCAAGCCCAACCTTAGCCCACTCCCTTTTAAAATATACTTCCTCCGTTTTGAATAAACAAACCACAGGGTCAAACAAAGTCAAACACACCAACCCCCCCCCCCCTTCTTCCCCACTTGTTCTGCAACACCATCACTTCAACCCACCATCTCCACCGCCCAAACCACTCACCCTACCACTCTCACCTAACAATACAAGTGCATTTAATGCCACCACCCCCCCCCCCCCAATTGCATCCACAGTCCAAATTGGCTTGTAATATTTTTGGCGCCAAAATCGGTTTCAATGGCTAGGATGAAAGCAAGTGATCCAATGGTCAGGATATGCTCAGAGGGACCCCACAAACCTTAATTGAAGGCTATAAGAGGAAGAAGAAGGATAGAAGACTGTGTGTAGTTTGTTAATGTAAAATTAGTGTCGATTGGTTAACTTTTTAAATTCTAGTATGTTTCTAAGCTTTTAAGTTGTAATTTTAGCATTTCCAAGCATATTGTGAACCTTTTTAATAAATCAATTTCAGTTTTACTTGTTGAATTCAGTTTGAGCAATTTCAAAATTTCAAAAATCTCATGTTAGCATAATGTTGTTTGTAGTTGGTATTCTGGACACTTAAGCTCACATAAGCTCCTTGAAAGCTTATAAAAGCTTTTAGAAACCCTAAAATACAGTGTAGTATCAAAAATCAAAAAAATACAAAAAAATCAAGAAAATACATTGAAAAATAAAAAAATCAGTGAAGGAGAAAGAAGAAAGCTGGAGCAGGGTAAATATTGGATGGCCTTGGGTTAGAAGCTTCATGGGAAGCTATTAGGAATGTTCTTTGGTCCTTGTTCTTTGGTTTTTAGCCGGAGTGCAAAATTGTAAGCAAAATTCTCAAGTTTCATTTTACTGTGCTATTGTTCATTTCCATTCATCTTTGTGTTTTTATTGCTTATTTAGTATATCTTAATCATAATCAAGCATAAAAACCATTGGTCTTTCATCAAAAAGTCAAAATCAATCTTCAATCCAAAGTAGCAGTTCACTATTAGATTATTTGGTTCCATAAAGCATCACTACTAGGTCATTAGTTGGTAAGTTTGCTAGATTTAGCTTCTTTGTAGCTTATTATCTCATATTCAGTCATTAGAATAGGATTAAAGTTCATCAAAGTCAAAGCAATCTCAAAGTTTAAAAAGTCAAAATTGCCTTGTTCAGAAAATGGTATGAAATTCAAATCAACCTGTAGGGTTCATTAAAGATTGGAAATAGGTGACTCTTGCTGATCTGAGTTGTTTAATAGTCTGTTAATCTCTTCCAAAAAGAAAATTGAGGTTTGGAATTCATTTGCTTATTAATAAGCACACTAGAAGTTGCCTGTTTGCACCTTAAGGTCCCCTGCATCTGGCTTAGTTGCTTGATTTCATAAGCTCACCAAGAACTTATTTGTGAACCCTAGACCCTAATCCTTAGCTTTTTTGAGAAGCTTGTTTGTGTAGCTCATTATACCAGTGCTTATTTTGAATCCTAGGTCTCTTACCCTCAGCTTATTTGTACACCTAAGTCACCCTGACCAAACATCCACACTGAGTGATCAGTGGTGATCATTCACTTTCATAAGCTCATATCTAGCTTATTTGTGGGACTTAGCTTGTGCTTTTTGGATTATTTAGAACCTTGTCAGCTTGGCTTATTGGATCCAAGCTCCTTTTAGACTTCCAATCAAGCTTGTGGGCCCCACATAGGGCTGCGCATTGGTCTTTTGGCCTGTTTGGTCTCAGTCATACATACAAGTGCTTATTGTTGGGTATTGGCTTATTCCTGTAGCTTATTTAGTGGATTTAGCTTAATTTAAGTATAAACCAGTATCTTGTAGCTTACTTGAACTATAGCTGTAGCTTTTAGCTTATTCCATAGCTTTTTACATCACAAAAGTCCATTTTCAAAAGTGTTTAAGGGTCTGTGTGGGTTTGGTGATCACACAGAGCTTATTCAAGCTTATTTTCAAAAGTGGTTTTGTAAAAAAGTCTTAATTTTGCTTATTAAGTGTTTTTGTAGAAAGAAAATCAAAAAAGTAAAATAAATAAAAAAGGTGCAAAAAGTGGGGTTCGAACCTGGGACCTCAGCCTCACAACAGACACAACACAACACCCCCTTCCAATTGCTCTGGGGCACCAGTTCCGTTATACCTTGCACACCCTCTCCTTTTATAGTAGTTTTGGCGTATTTAGCTTATTTCCAACTGTTTGGCTTATTCCAGCTTATCTGGATAAGATGTTGCACCTAGCTTATTTTTCTTAGCTTCTTTATCAGTTAATATACTTTCCATAATTTTTCCATATTTTTCACTGTTAATTTAGTAATTTTTTTATTTAATTTAAATTAACTTAGTTTAAATTAAAAAGCCAAAAATAAATTAGCTTTAGTACTTAAATTTTATCCCAGATAACTTTTTATATTTTTTCTAAGTTTTATAAGTAATTAAACCTCTGTAAAAATTAGTGTTGCAATTTTCACTTTTCATTTGCTAATTTTTACATTTAATTTAGTTAAACTAGCCTTTAAATAATAATTAAGTAATTAATTCATAAATAGCTTAAAAATTAGTTGTAAAATTATTTTTATAATTTTTTAGGATTCCTGAGATGGTTAATTAGATTTATAAATTTTCTATAATTATTTAGTCATTTTTAGTATAATTAGTAATTTAAAATAGTTTAATTAAAATTATTAGTATTTAATTTATAAAAAATCCACAAAAAGACAAAAAGACATATTTTTAATTTTTAATCTTAATTTAAGTCATTTTAGATTTTTAAAAATTAATTTTACAATTTTCTAGTTTAAATTTGTCTTATTAAGTTTTTAAAGTTAATTAGGTTTAATTAAATAGTTAAATAGTTTTAATTAAATAATTAGATAATAAAAAATTCAAAAAATAATTTCCTTTTTAATTTCATTTTCTTTTAATTTTAAGTTTGTAAAAGTTTCATTTTTACCCCCTGTAGTTTATATTTGCCTAAATCTCACCTTTTTCTCTGTTGACGTATGTGATTTTCAATTTGTAATAACTGTTATTGTTATTTCAAATTGTCCAAATATCAAGCAATCAGTAGCATAATCACTTCTCAATCATCTTTGGCTACTGTCCTCAGTGCCACTCATTCCTAAAAATGTTTTCAAAGCACCATTGCAATCTCGCTGGGACATAACGACCCGGGGAAACACTATACTATCCACGGAGAATTGGACTGAGCTGTTTTTGACTTATTGACCTTGGTCAATAATATCTGACGGTTTAGCCCCAATCAATACGGATTTCAAGACTAAATTTAGCAAGATTGTTTGGAATATGTACATTGGTCCTGAGGAGTTTGAGTTCAGATGGAATGAGTTGATGGTAGAGTTTAATCTTCTAAATCACAAGTGGTTGAACAAGATGTATATGATTAGATCTTCATGGATTCCCGCATTCTTTGTTGATTCTCCACTTTGTGGATTGATGAGGACTACATCGAGGTCGGAGAGTGAGAATTCATTCTTTTCGTATTTCACGAATCCTACTTCCACACTTGTTAAGTTTATGGTTTTATATGCGTCTGCTATGGAGAAACCGAGATATGTACAAGCAAGATTAGATCATAACTCGTTTGACTCATTCCCTGTTTTGTTGACGCCATTGGAAATTGAAGTACATGTAGCAAGGGTTTACACTCACAAGTTGTTTGTGCTTGTGCAAAAGGAGATAATTGCTGGGTCATGGTTATGTTCTATTGAGTTGAAAACTTGTGATGAGGTATCTGATGTGTCTGTTATTTCTGAGCAAAAATTGGTTCCTGGTACTATTCCAGAAGTGGTTGATGAAAAAGAAAGCACTTCAGAGAATGTTGAAGAAGAGCTTATCTTGTATCAGAAAGACGCTGGACGGTACAAGGTACATTTATTTTTTGTTTTTACATGTATTTTTTGTTTTAAGTATCACATGTGATATGAAGTATCACTGGTGATATTAGGTATCACCTGTTATATTATGTGTTTAACTTTTTTTTTATGAAGGTGGTCTATAACAAATTAGATGGTTCAGTTGCTTGTTGTTGTCAGCTTTTTATCCGCTGCGGGATTTTATGTCGTCATATTTTCTGTGTATTCAAGAATTGTAATGTGCTTAAGGTCCCAAATCAGTATATACTCAAGCGTTGGACAAGGGATTTGATTCCACCTGATTTGAGGAGGCAAAAGGCACGTTATGGTCAACAGAATGAAGAGATAGAAAAGCTTGCTATTGAGGCGTCTAGTTTAGTTGAGGCGTGTGTGAGTTTGATGATTGAGAATCAACCAAAGCTGACTTCTTTTGTCGGCAAGCTCAGAAAGTTAAAGTCAGAAGTTGAGTCTGAGTTGCCCAAAGTTCCTGCTCGTATAGTTGCTCAAATGCTTCATCAGTTTATGGGTGTTAAGAAGCCTATTAAAAATAAGGTTAAAAATCCTTCAAGAGCTATTAATAAGGGATATATGAAGGATCGTATTAAGAGTGGGCGTGAGATAGCACTTGAGGAAAATAATAAGAATAAGAAGGGATGTGGTATTTGTGGGTTGACTGATCACAACAGACGTACTTGTCCACAGAGGAGTGGAGCAAGCGGAAACGGAGTTGATGGAGCAGGCAGAAGCGGTGGTGATGGAGCAGGTGGAAGCGGAGGTGATGGAGCAATTGAAGTATGATTTTTAGTGATTGGTTTATTTCTTTTATTTTTGTGATTTTATGAAATATTTGTGACATTTATCACTTGCGATAAAGCATTAAAGTGTTGAAATATTTGTGACATTTATTTTTGCTATTTTTTAGAATGATTGAATTTCTGTTTATCCCTTGTGATACTTTTTTTTTGGATTTATTTGTTTATATCATCTCAAGTGTTATTTTAGTTTTATCACCTGTGATAAAGAATTGAAATGATGAAAAGCATAACATAAACAGATTAAAGTGTTTAAATTTTTATGACATTTATTTTTGTTATTTTTAGAATGATTGAATTTCTGTGTATCCCTTGCGATACTTTTTTTTTCTATTTATTTGTTTATATCATGTCAAGTGTTATTTTAGTTTTATCACCTGTGATAAAGAATTATGAAAAGCATAACATGAACATTCTGAACATGTGATAAATCATTTAAATTACCAAAACTATAACATAAACATTTTGCTATCACTTGTGATAAACCATAACAAAGGGACTATTGTCTTACAACTTCAGATTATCCAAAACTATTGTTTTACATATTTAGATTGCCAATTACTAGATTCTTTTCCAAAACTAAATCTGAAATTGTTAACCACTTCTGTTCATTTTCTCTATCTTTGTCTCTGTTCATTTTCTTGTGCAATCTTTCTCTTTATTGCCTCCTCGACCAACTTCTTTGCTTCTTCTTCGTCTGGGTTTTCAACTTCAAACTTTAAAGCTTAGCCTGACATCATTTTTTGGTTATCATTTACTTCATGAAGCATCATCTTTGCCGCATATTTTGCTCTCAAGTTGTTTATTTGCATTCTGTGATTTTTGTCTTTTTCTTTTAGCATGCCTGTTTCCCATTTTGTTGCACTCTTTCCCTGATAATGTTCCATATGCAGCATCATGTACAAACCGCAATCTATCTTTTCTTTCTTTGTCCTCCAACTTATGTGTAAGATTGTTGGTTTTCTTTTTTGATTCATTAATTCATCTCCTTTTGGATGTTGATATGTTGACAAATGTTTTGCAAAAACACCCCTCTGAAAATTAAGATACAAAGTGTTATTTATATACTTGTATCACAAGTGACATGCTAAATTTATTTGGCACAAAGAAATTATATATGAAGCATTCATTATAGTGTTTCTTGCCACAAACTCATAGTTTTCTTTGTATTTTCCTTCGTATGTTCCATCAGAATCACTGTTATCTATTATCACGGATGTCCTTTGATGATGTTGAAAACTATTAGGTAGTAATGCTCATGTGATATGATTGGAAAGAAAACCTGTTTAATTTATAAAAATGATGTAAGTTTTAAAAATAATAGACTAAGTACATTGATTAATTTATAAATTCATATTATATACCAGGTCAACGTCTTCAACTTGTAGCTTTCTTATATCGTCTTCCATCTGAATTGCAATCATCTTTTCAATCTCATCGTATTGTTTATCTATCTTTGTAAGCATGCATTCTGGCTTATCCTGTATTGTTCCCGGGAGCTGCTTGAAAATTAAAAACAAATTAAATTAAGTTAATAGATAAGATACATTCAAGTAAAATAAATTATTTTTAAATTATATTTATTTTACCATCATTGATGTATAAAAGTAATGCCTTTTGATCTCTTTATCTGATAGTCATTCCTCGTAATTTAGGATTGAAGCAAATGTGTCGATCACAGGAGTTTTAATTTTCAGTCCTAGTGCTAGTGATTGTACATTCATTCTCATTAATTCTACTCCTTGGTCCTTGAAAACTTGTTCTCTGTTTTGACAATATCATAGGTGATAACTATAAGAAACTACATATGTTACTCATTTTTCATGTATCACAGGTGATACTATGTATCACCTGTGATAAGTTCAAGTTCATAAAGATTTAAAGTTAATCTTATGCTTCGTTTCCTTGTATAGAGAAGATACTTCTTGCCAAGAGTAGTTCATCCTCTGTTAGCTCTTCTGTCGTGCTGACCTTTTCGTTTATATAGGGTGATTACAGGCACCGATATTAGGTTTCTTCATCATTTGATTCTGTTTTCTTGAATGGTTTCAACTGTTCTTCTGGGGTATCAAATCCTAGATTAATTGATGGTTGAGATCCTCATGGTGTGAACTCAAAAATGTGCTCCCTACTTTGATAACTAGATGGATCTGCTTGTTCCTTTTCTTTTTCTTTTTGTGAAGATTCACCTGCTTGTTCTGTTTGTTTTTCATCGACGTTTTTCTGATTCCTAAATGTCTGCCATTCACCATCTTTGAAAGCTTCCAAAAATTCTTCATCAGTTAAGTCTTCAAGCTTCTTTGAAGCCAATTTGGCTTCTTTCTCTTTCATTTCTCTGAATTCCTTTTTAAGTTCTTCATCACTTTTATTCAGCAATTCGTCAAAAATTGATGCATCATCCCAAATTTTGTTTCATCTTGAATATTTTCGTCATCATCATTTTTTTGACTTGTAACCTTGTTTGTTTCATCTTTTTTTCCTTCATTGTTTCCAGGAGCTTCATCCTTGTTTCTACTGCTGGCTTCGTTGTTTTCTGAAGCTACATCCTTTTTGCTTCTATTTACTTCTTTGTTTCCTGCAGCTTCATCCCTTATATTATTACTCCCGTCATCTTTATCATTTCCAATCCCTTCATCTTTTTCAAAGTTTGATTCTGAATTTTCGACATTTGGGTCACCTTCATTATTATCAACTATCATAGATTCTCCATTATCATCTGCACATTTTGCGTTTTCATTTCCATTGCTGTCATCTGCATCATCACTTGTTTCAAATTTGATACCACTTGATTATGTTGATGATGATTTACAATTTATGTTTCTGAAAATCTGATTGAATCTCTCTCTATATTCATTAAGCCTTTTGTTATTCCCAAACTTGAATATAGTATCTATTATTGTTTCTTCAAACAATTCTTTCTCACTCAAAATGCTTTCTATTTTATCTTCTAACATCTGATAAATTTCCTGTAAATCAATTTAAAATAATAATATCACAAGAGATATTATAAAATAATATTCTGCATATTATAATATAGTATCACAAGAGATATCATAAAATAATATCACAAGAGATATTATAATCTAGTATAAAGTCATAGAATATTATTCTGCATATTATAATCTAGTATCACAAGAGATATCATACACTCACCTCTTTTTGAGCAGTTCTTTCTTGTTTATTTAGACCTCCTATTATCTCCACCATCCCAAAGTATTTTGTTACATCCATTTCTAGAGTCTCCCTACTTTTCAGCAGGTTTGCGTTCCAGCTTTTGAAAGCCGGTAATCTTCTTGGTACAATCATTGCATCAAACTTTGTATATTGTAAATATGCAAGCTGTTTCATCAACCATTTATCAGATGAAACATAAATAAAAAACATTTTTATGAGGTATCACAGGTGATACCTCATATGGTATTTTTTAACAAATAAAATTAATGGATAGTATCTTAAAAGAAAAAAAAAATATTTAGGAGTTACCGTCATGAATGTTACTGGTCCGTAATAGACGACTTTTTCCCTATCCTTCTTTCTTGTTGCCCAATCTTTTTTTGATAATCTTACACATTTATACACGTATGTGCACCAGTCTATATTTGTCACGTCATCTTCTTCAAGTACGTTTTCCAATACTGTTGTTTTTACGACAGAGTTGTTATCACATTCTCCCAATGTATTTGCAACTAGCATCAAAAAGTTCATTCTGAAGATGAAATCTGTGTTTCTTGTCTTTGTTATCTGCTTTGATATTGCATTTATTGTCAACTTGTTTTCATCTTTGTATTGTTCCTTCCATTCTTCCTCAAATCTATCATTCTTTTCTGTTTGTCCTTCATTTCTTTCCAACCTCCTTGTTCCCTTTGGTAATCCAAGAGCTACCTTCATTGTTTGTGGAGAAATTTGTAAGTTCCCCGTTGGAAGCCTAAGATTCATTGCTTTTACATCGAGGCTGTCTACTAGAAAAAATGCTAGCCTTGTCGGTAATTCATTAATTCGAAAATCAATCAAGTCTCCAAACCCCATATGTCTAATTACTCTTTTTCTTTCAACGCTTAGTCCATGCATTGCTTCAAATAGGGGCTTAATTGTTGCCCTTGCCCTCGACAATGTATACCACTTTCTTTTCTTTTTTTCCATTTCCATCATCATCCACCTCATTCTTACCATCTTTATCATTCTCAGTTTCATCTATTTTTCTTTTCCCATTTGCTTTTTCTTCTCTTTTTGCTGCATCTTCTTTATCAGTTTTTTTTGTTTCTTCAGCATCTTCATTTTCAACCTGTGGCATAATGTAAAGTATGTTTTTAGTACATTAGTAGTTTTTTTTATCACCATTGATATTTAAAGAATCTCCAGTGATACTAACCTTTTTATTAGATTGTTTCTCTTCTTCTTTCTTTTCTGCTTCTTCCTTTTCATCATTTCTTTCAAATTTTGCCGCCTGTGTCCTTTCTTCCTTCATCAGCATTTTCTTTTTCTTTTTTTCTTCTAATTTTTTTTGTTGCTATACTAATCCTCTTCCATAACGTTTTTTTTTACATTCTAATCTTGGCAACTGTTTTCTTCTTTTTTGTTTTTTTTCCTCTGTTTTATTGTCTGCATTTTTAAGACCAAATCTTATGACCCAAATTTAAGCTAACCAAAAGCTACTCAAAAGCTAAATTAAAAACCTAAGACTGATAACACAGATAGATAAGTTAACAATAAGCCAATAAACCATCTATAACAATTATAATTAACTTGTACCAAACACCCCTTAAAGTAGACTATTTTATTTTTTAAGCTAAAATAGTTCATAATAAGCTAGGATTTTGATTGACAGAATTTTAACTAACATATTAAAGACCTAAAAATCAAGTTTAAACAGAAAATAAGCAAAGGAAACAATAACAAAAAATAGTTAAATTTGATTGAATATTGTCATACCGTTATCCACATTTTGTTCAATGTTTTTCCCCTTATCTTGTTTTTCAGCTCCCAATTCATTCATCTTTTATGTTTTTCACAATTTGATTTTTTAGACGTATGGATGGTGTGTGTGTTTGTGTGTGTTTTGTCTAATGGTTTATGCTGCAGATCTAGGTCATAACGGTCGATTCAGTAATTGTTTATTTGGGTATTTGGGTATTTTTTGTAATTTTACACTTTTGGTCCTTGTATTTTTGTTTTTTCTAATTTATTTCTAATATTTTTTTTATCACTGGTGATATGATTATTTTTAATTGTTATATAAATGTTTAAAAATTTTTGGGCTTTAGTTTTTGTTTTAAAAATATTAGTAAGAATTTTATATGTTAAGTTTTGATTTCTTTAATGGTCCAATAATTAAATATAATTTGGGCTTAGTAACTGGCCCAAAGAGTTTGTGCTTAGAAACTGGCCCAAAGAATTTTTAGATTTTCTAGATACAAAATATGAGGTATCACCTGTGATGCATATATACAAAGTAAGAGATATCACTAGTGATACATTCAAAATCATACACTGGTCATATAATTCAAAGGCATTTAAAACTGTTGGGTTTTATAGATTTGATGAGACAAAACAAGAAGAATGAAACATGAAGGGCTTGAAGTGACAAGAAGGGAAACTACAAAAAGATGGAGGATTTGGAAGATTCTAGAAGAATATTTATTTTCCTAATTGTATTATGATTCCTCTTGTAAACCCTAGATGTCTCTAGTATATAAAGAGACATAGGGTCATTAGTTTCATTGTACGTACAAGATGTAAAACACCAAAGGTGTGTGTGTGTGGGAACCTAGGCGTAGGGATTTGGGAAAACGCCTAGGGTTTAGTTTTAGATAGTAGTTGTTAGTTCAGCCTCACGATTAAGTCTTTGATCCCTGTTACAAGGTGTGTAACAAGTTCTACCTTGATCAACTAGAATTGGGGCTGTAAATATATGTTAGAGATGGTGACAAAGAACCTTGTTTATAATAATAATAATCTTTATGTTATTCCGTTGTGCTTATTATTATCATTGTTATTGTACTTACTGTTTATCCTAGATCAAGGTCTAAATAACCTGGAGTCCAAAACGGTCCTAGAACTTAGAAGATGGTGTGTATAAGTTTTATCAAGTGGTATCAGAGAAAGGGGCTCTCGATCTAGGGATGTTACAAGGTTCTATTGTCGAAGAAAATCAGTCGGAGAAGGTACGGTGAATTTTAAAATTGTTTATGGTATAATCGTATTTTTTTTCTCGACCATTTCAGATCTGTGTGATGACAAGATACTAAAACTGTTTTGATTTGTATTAATTCCATTTGTCGTTTTGAGAATATTAATTCTGATTTGGAAAGAAGAAAACAGCCTCGTACTGATTTTGTCGGCAAGCGCATGTGACTTTTGATACTATGCTTCATGGTTATTATTTTTATTATCAAAAGAACATGTGAGGTTAGATGATTGGTCGAATATAATTTAATATCAGTCATGGGTCGGTGTGTGATAAGGATAATAATTTGGGTTTGAAGCTTGGTACTGATCGTTAAAACAACTGTTCGAAGATTGGTTTGAAGTTAATATGGGTCTCGTTTAAACACTCACATGGGTCGATTATGTTTTAAAATGTTATAAGAAACGTGGGAGGATAGAGCAGAGATCTTGTCATACAGTGATTGATTAAAGAACTGTTATAATGATCGGTGTGATTATAATATATATCTTGTTTGAATCATTATTAATTGATCAGTTGATTTGATATTCTCGTACTGCTGTTGTTGAATATTCTTTTTTGTCGGTCTGATGGGATCACAACTGTTGACAATCATATAAAATAAACCAAACACATCAAGAGAGCATATGCGGAAGCGTTATAACAAGATCATATGACATGTAATTAATTAATCAAATATAAAAGTAAACATACCGTAGTGATTCTAGCCCGAACAAGAATCAAATGCAATCTTCAACTCAAGAACCCTAATTTGGGTTTATGTGAACAAATCCAAGAAACAAACAATGATGTGTTTGATTCATGATCTTGTACACACGTACTACTTCAAGTAAACGTTTATGCAAGTAAAGTGAGCACAAACACTAGAGAATACAAAGTTTCGACTCCCTTAAACTTTAATGGGGTGTCGAAAAATTGCAAGGAGAAGAGAAGAAAAACACACAAGATTATGTGTTCAAGTTATGAGAAAACAATGAAACCTTGTGTGTTTATATAGGATAGAAAACTTGGAACAAAAGCTTCTCCAAGCGATGTGGGATACCCTTAGCCAATCGACCCTAACCAACCCACAAGGGTTCTAGAGCCTTCTTGACATTCCAATTTTCATCTATAGTCCCTTTCCTTTTATTCGTCTAATGGTCGTTAGCCTTTTCCATTAAATGTTAACGATCATTACGTGTTTACGTTCTAATAATTAATATAACATTTATATATAATTATTATTCATTTACTTTTCATACGTAAAGTGTGCAATCCCGTGATCTAGAGTTCGATCCTAACATACAACTACTAAAATAATGTCCATAATCTAACAAAAACATGGGTCGGTTACTCTTTACAAGCACAAGTGATTTCATTGGTCTAATTGTCATGGGTCACTAGGTTATTATTGGCTGAGAAGGATTTGTAGATTTTATGAATTAAGTGTTGCTACTGTGATATATTCTAAAACGCTGATCATTGATATCATAAGCAGTTATACTAATTAAAATAGCCTTGATATCATATTGACACATGTTCTAATAGGTATCTAATTTAGAAACTACAAATTCTCATAGTTCAATTACATCAGTTGATCTGCTAGTAATGAAAATATGAAATTCACCTTGTTGTTGCAATCTAGCTAAGCTCTCACATAACATAAATTGTAACACCAAGTGTTTCTTGAATTAGATTAATATAATTCATATTAGAACGTTATTCTCTTACCTTGCAGTCAAGAGAATCCATTAAATCATATCTTTATAAGTTGTTTCTTGCACACATTAAAGATAACATTTCTCCCACTTGTGCATGGAACAACCTCATATAGTTGATAAGCAACACGCCATGCATTTGTTTATGTAGTCAATATGATTGTGTCATAGATTTTAGCATAACGAGTAGTTATAGAACAACAATGTCTAGTAAGGAAACGTACAAGACTATCCTTAAAAGTATGAGTGTCGACACTTGGAAAGTAATTATCTTTAGCTACCAAGATGTCAAAGCTTATAACTCCCACTGAATTAAAGATCATTACAATAATTTCTTATTCAGTAATAAGTACACAATACTCCCATTGAATTTGATAACATTGTAAATGTTTCGTATCCAGTGAAAGTAAAAGTGTGCTTTTAACTTTACTACACCTTTGAATATACATATGTAACAATTACTTATGCACTAAAGAGTGTATTTTACTACGTAAATGATGGACTATCCATCAAATGCTATTAACTTGAAAAATTGGGCATGCAATTTCTTCCTTAATAGGTCTACCATCCTACAATGTATGTAGCACCTTTAAAATAGTCAAAACAACTAGTTTGTCTTTAAACATTTTGCGGTAATTAGTCTAGCTTCTAATTTTAATAACTCATAATTTTTTTTTTAACTCATAAAATGTCATACATCATTTTCTGTTAACCAAATATCATATTTGTTACTAAGAATTTAATCACCGAATAAGGATGATGAAATCCTTATGGAAAATATTCGCAATTTTCTTAACTATTAAAAATTTGCTATGAGTTATATTAGAATTTTAGACATATCTAATATTCCTATTATCCTTTTTCATTCATGAAAAGAAATAAGATTGTGTCTCACTCTTCTTTCATAGAAAGGAGACTTCTTTTGTCTTTTAAGTAAATTATTCTTAATCAAACATATGTTTGAAAATAGAACTAGATCAATTTACCAAAGCCCAAAGTGCGTTTACAGTTTGAACGTTGCATTAATACATTAAAACGAATTTCAAAATTCAATTTCAGTATTTTCGATAATTAGATCTTTAAGAAAATAAAATACCCATTGGTAAATATATTCATATAAATCAGAGTATTTTCTTAAAGCTAGGATCCAAATTGACATAGTACCATTACACCAGTTGATCTGCTAGTAATGATAGTATTCAACAAGGTAATAGTCGAACAATAATTACCAATATCATATTGCAATTCCAAGATCATTATGGGATTTACATTCACAAAACCTTTGTAATGTAAGCATGTTTCATCCCCATCTTAATGCCTTGAGTCCAAGGTCTCACTTCCTACTCAATTTAAGTTGTCTAACTTAAAAACTACAAACTCATAAATCCATTACATCAGTTGATCTGCTAGCAATGAAATTATGAAATTTACCTCTCCATTGCAATCTAGCCAAGCTCTCACATGACATAAACTACAACTTCAAGTGTTCTTAATTAGATGGCATTCGACTTAATTTTATAAGGGTATTAATTTTGACGTGTAATCAAAATAATGTATGAAGAAGCATGCATACAACTTCATATCATTGTTTTATAAAACAATTTTATTACCAATTCACTAAGAGTAAAATAGCAAAGTTTTGATTGAGGTATCGGGTTCACCAATTAAAGAATTACCAATAATTATCGTCCACTTATATCGTACTTTTGCATAAGCCCTAAAGCTTAGTGTTTCGGATAATCATTGTGGAATTGTGGTCAATTCACCCTTAAGATGACAGTGTACATGTAATGGTTGTTCGGTAAGTCTAATTTACACACAAACGAGCGTTAAGACAGAATATTGTCTATCTAAGGCCACAATTTAATGTGAAGCCAGCCTTATACCCATCTTATAGTGTGTAAACTTCGGTAGAGCCTAGTTAACCATTACGTACAAAAACATCAATCAACAAACCTTTGAAATTTTGACTCTTAAAGCCAAAACAATTTCGCCATTTATTTAGTCCATATTATTTTTCTATTCAAAAATTACCCTTTTTCATTTATAAACATGTCTCACATAATAATAAACAAAAAACAAGTAATACATAATAAAAAATAAACAACCAAATAAACATATACATAACATAACAATTAAATATGTATAAACATGTAGCCACATGCAAATTTTATTTAATAGTCCTATTAATAATCAAGTCTAGGTGTATAATACATTTATTCAATTAAGGCTTTCTTCTTCAAAGGAAAAAGAGCCACATACATCGATAAATCGATTGCGTAAGCCAAAACTAAACAAACACCACATAGCATATAATTGATTACTTAATATTGGAGTCTTCCTCAATTCGACATCTATTAATAAATTTACATGTTTCGATATAACTTAACAATTAATTCATATATCCAATTTAAACCATTTAAATTTTCACAAAATAAAATCCATGCAAACATGCACTTTTTATGGATTATGCTTAACAATTAACATATTGCACCAAGATCGTTTACTAAAACACATAACCAATTACATGACAACCTAGGGTTTCTAATCATATTAAAAATTCAAAAACAAAACCCTAATAGGTCAATCGACCTAATAAAAAAATTAGGGTTAGGAATCGAAAAACCCTAAAAAACATGTAATAAAACGAATCAAGATTCAATTTTTATGCGTTTCGATAATTAATTACACATTATAACGGCTCTAGATGCCACTGTTGGAATTATAATATCATGACAATCATATAAAATAAACCAAACACATCAAGAGAGCATATGCGGAAGCGTTATAACAAGATCATATAACATGTAATTAATTAATCAAATATAAAAGTAAACATACCGTAGTGATTCTAGCCCGAACAAGAATCAAATGCAATCTTTAACTCAAGAACCCTAATTAGGGTTTATGTGAACAAATCCAAGAAACAAACAATGATGTGTTTGATTCACGATCTTGTACACACGAACTACTTCAAGTAAACGTTTATGCAAGAAAGCGAGCACAAACACTAGAGAATACAAAGTTTCGACTCCCTTAAACTTTAATGGGGTGTCGAAAACTTGCAAGGGGAAGAGAAGAGAAAACACACAAGATTATGTGTTCAAGTTATGAGAAAACAATGAAACCTAGTGTGTTTATATAGGATAGAAAACTTGGAACAAAAGCTTCACCAAGCGATGTGGGATACCCTTAGCTAATCGACCCTAACCAAACCACAAGGGTTCAAGAGCCTTCTTGACATTCCAATTTTCATCTATAGTCCCTTTCCTTTTATTCGTCTAATGGTCGTTAGCCTTTTCCATTAAATGTTAACGATCATTACGTGTTTACGTTCTAATAATTAATATAATATTTATATATAATTATTATTCATTTACTTTTCATACGTAAAGTGTGCAATCCCGTAATCTCGAGTTCGATCCTAACATACAACTACTAAAATAATGTCCATAATCTAACAAAAACATGGGTCGGTTACTCTTTACAAGCACAAGTGATTTCATTGGTCTAATTGTCATGGGTCACTAGGTTATTATTGGCTGAGAAGGATTTGTAGATTTGATGAATTAAGTGTTGCTGCTGTGATATATTCTAAAACGCTGATCATTGATATCATATCATGCGTTAATAATTATTGTCACCTAGTGCATGTGAAGATTGATTCAAGAAAAATATTACCTCGTACTGATTTTAATGAGCGTCTAGTTACTGTGATTATGATGGCTTGTCGTGTTGTTCATTATGATTGGTGGATGTGATTTGCTCATCACGTGATTAGGTCGGTGGATTTTACTGTCAAAAAGGAATATCAAAGTGATAAGTTAATTTTGGGGAACGTGTGTTGATGTCGATATATCAATGGATTCTGTTGCTAGTAGAAAATAAACCTGCTGCTGCTCTTAAAGGTACTGTTTGAAGTTTAGTATTGCTAAGGTACTACTATGATTCAACGTACTGCTTCAATGTACTGCTCGACTTCTCAAAGTACTGTTAGTATGTTCAAAGTACTGCTGCTCGTCCAAAGCACTGTTGTTCGTCTAAAGTACTGCTGCTCGACTTAAGTACTGCTTTGTTCCAAGGTACTGTTCATTCAAAGTACTGTTGCGTTTAGATGAGTTATGGAGACATGTAAGAGTTTCTATCTATGCATTGTTTACGAGCAATAAGGGGAAGTACATATGAGTTTGATTGATTTTGGATTATACACACAGAAGATTATTTGAATCACACACACAGGAAGAAGTTTATGTTCTTAAAGGTTTCAAAAGGCTCGTATTTGGTTCTTATGGATTAATTGATTACGAAGAAGGTTGAATATCATTTATTTGATGTTGTCGTTGAGTTTCACAGGTTTGTGTTCTTATCATATAGCTTGATGAATCTAGCAATGTGTGATTTTTCTTATGATGCTCTATGCACACATTGGCTATCACTTAAAGGAGTTACATTGTAGTGCTCAGTGTCTCATATTAGTTGAGAATTTTGTCAAGGGATTGCGGTCTACTTATATTTATGGTTTCGTATAAGTATGGAGCTCCGTGGATAGTACAAGATTTAAGACACAAGTTTGGGTTGTTCTACTTCTTCATCAAGTTCGTTATATTTGATTTTCTTCACATGTCATCATTACATAGAGCCTACAGATTTGAAGAATCATAAAGATGGTTAACATATTGATTTCAGGGGAAGTATCTTATGATATGTTTAATCATTTGATGTTCATGCACCACTCAATGGGAAGTTGTTAATTCTTACTATTGCTGATTAGTACTCCTACTGATGGTTTAGATTTCTATTGTTTCAAGTTCATTTATAGTTGCGGAAAACTTCATGAAGGGTAATTTGAGTCATTGGAAGGATGAATTAGATGTGTGGTATTAGTTAGTGGTGGTCAAGATCATATTTTATATGTTTCCTATTTGTTGATAACAAAAAGGGGAAGAGATGTTAGAAAAGATTTTGGAGTGGCATGGCATGGATTAAGGGGAAGACAACATTGTTTCATTCATGGCGAGATTTAATTATCTCAACTTCTCTACTTCGTCTAGGGAAGTTCGTACAATAACATGTATGTTTTGTGATCATCAAATAGGGGAAGATTGTTGGGTTTTATAGATTTGATGAGATAAAACAAGAAGAATGAAACATGAAGGGCTTGAAGTGACAAGAAGGGAAACTACAAAAAGATGGAGGATTTGGAAGATTCTAGAAGAATATTTAGTTTCCTAATTGTATTATGATTCCTCTTGTAAACCCTAGATGTCTCTAGTATATAAAGAGACATAGGGTCATTAGTTTCATTGTACGTACAAGATGTAAAACACCAAAGGTGTGTGTGGGGGGAACCTAGGCGTAGGGATTTTGGAAAACGCCTAGGGTTTAGTTTTAGATAGTAGTTGTTAGTTCAGCCTCAAGATTAAGTCTTTGATCCCTGTTACAAGGTGTGTAACAAGTTCTACGTTGATCAAGTAGAATTGGGGCTGTAAATATATGTCAGAGATGGTGACGAAGAACCTTGTTGATAATAATAATAATCTTTATGTTATTCCGCTGTGCTTATTATTATCATTGTTATTATACTTACTGTCTATCCTAGATCAAGGTCTAAACAACCTGGAGTCCAAAACGGTCCTAGAACTTAGAAGATGGTGTGCATAAGTTCTATCAAAAACCTCAAAGATAAAACTTCATCTGTCTTCATTTCCTAAAATGCAGAACAAAGAAAATACAAAGATACCATAGTTTTTTTGCATAGTTATCATCTAATCCTAGATGCATTCAGATTTTGCAAAATCCAGAACAAAATATAACACAATCTCCACCACCAGAGAATGTGGTTCAGGACCTAATAGAGCGCCCCCGTCATTCTTAGGTAACCCCAAACTTGGACAGTTGTCCGTCACATTCCGTGGCCCGGCAGTGCTTCAATGGATTTTTGCTTATCGAATACTTAATCCTAGTTTAACTATCATTGTTTAGAAATCTAAAATACATAAAACAGAATCATAAATTGTCTTTGGAAATAAATTGTCTTTGGAAAAGCATTAAAGTCAACTAATGCTTATCTTCTGCTGCCTTTTTCTTCATAGCTTCTTCAACCATCATCTTTATCTTTTCTTTATCACTGTGTGCTTCAGCAAACTTGATTGCGAAATCTGACATCATCTTGCTATTCTTGTTCACATCATGCAAGAGAATCTTGGCAGCATACCTCATCCTCATCTTTTTAATTTGTTCAGCATATTATCGGTTTCTTTCGTCCAAGATGTTTGTCTTCCATTTTAGTCCAAGTTCACCATGAAACATCTCCATATGCATCATCATATACAAGCCACAATCTATCTTGTTTTCTTTTGTTTTCCATTTAATTTTTTGGTATCTTTGGTTGCGCTTCATTAACTGATGAGGCGAAAAATGATCCGTTTTTAGGGGGTCATTTAAGCCCGAATCCAAATTTATTTGATCAAATATTGCCCTAAATCGTTCCTTTTATGATTTTAGGTACTTTGGGAGAGAAATCTGGAAAAGGAAGCAATTCGGACGTTTTTGGAGCATAAAAGTGAAGAAAACGCCAAAGTCTTAATTTTCCATGCTGGGAACAGTAGGTGACGGCGTCAAGAGCAAAACCTTGACGGCGTCAAGAGCAAATTTCATGAATTTCCATGACGACCCAGAACAGATTTGACGGCGTCACGTAGGAAGAGCGTCAAGTGTAAAAGAGTCGTGACGGCCTGGAAGTGAATAAGTCTTGACGGCGTCAGAAGTAGATCTAGGCAGTCCGAGAAGAGTTTTGGCGGCGAGGTGACGGCGTCACAAGTTTATTCTTGACGCCATCAGACCTATTTTTCTATATATAGTTTTCTAATTTTCACACATTAAAAAGAGAAGTTTTGGAGAAACCCTAAGTACGATTTTGGTGCAACTTTTACAGGTTTTTCAAGGGTTCCAAACCCTTGATACCTTGCATTGTAATTGAGATAAGTGTTCTTCTAATTCAATCAATATGTCTATGTGTTGGTTGTCTATATCATGTTCTTATCTTAATTCCATCATGCTAGGCTAGATCTATCTTGTGTTTGCTTAGATCTAATGAAACCTAGATGTTAATTATGTGTTGATTACTTGTTTATCTTTGTCTTGGACGAGTGATTTATATGTTAGGCTTAAGAAAACTGGCAGATCTCCACTTGGTAACATGCTTGAACGTCTTAAGAAACATGAACCGAGGCGCACTAGGTCTTTATTGGTTGTATTTAATGCATGAGCCACTGTTTACAATCCCTATGGTTGTGCTGGGCATGGTGTAGGAGGAGATAAGAGCTCATAGAATTGGGGAGTTATGTGTGCCACCCCATGAATGGTATTAAGGAATACGATCCGTCATCCATGCAATTATAACAAGTAATTAACGTGTAAAAGATTTCTAGGGAGTAGTGAAATCTAAGTAAACACATTTTCTCCAATTACTGCTCACAACTTTAGTATAATTTAGTTTATTTTCATTTTTAGTATTTTATTTTGATTGCATCTTATTATTGGGTTAGTTGAATAGCAACTAATTCCGCCCAAATCCTTTAAACCCGAGATTTTAATTGCTTTCATAAAAATACAAAAATAATCATCCCTCACCTTTAGAACTAGTATTTAGGCTTTCTAATCCTAGCGACACTATTCCTAAGCTGAACGATCAATCCCCCGGTACTTGTCACTATACTATACTACAACGATCAGGTACATTGCCTGGTGGGGGTTGTAAGCTTCTCGAGATCCCTCGAGAGGTAAAGCCTGTTGCGATTCCCACGCATCAAGTTTTTGGCGCCGCTGCCGGGGAATAGTTATTGTCTAGGTTAGAATTTCTTTTTATTAGGTCTACTTGCTAGATTCCTTTCTAGTAAGATTTTATTTTCATTTTTTTTAGGTTTCTTTAGTCTATCTTATTTCTTTGTGCCTTTGTTCGTAACTCTTTACCACCCGACACCATGGACAACGGGAACATCTTTGAACCCGTCATCCCACCACAACAAAACCCACCATTAGAACCCCTTAGGCCCCGAACCTTAGGAGAGTACTCCCGACCTAGCCACCAAGGCTACCGAAATACCATTGAGCTCATCGGAGCCAATGTGACCCCCTTGCGATCCGACACCATCCGGTTGGTGCAAAGCGGATGCGCATTCCATGGACTTCGTTCCGAAGATCCAAACCAACATCTTAAGGACTTCCTCAAAATCGTAGATTCTATAGACCTGGATGTTGCAACTAGAGAGACTACCCGATTACGCTTATTCTAATTCTCTCTACGGGATCAAGCTAGTCAATGGCTTGAGCGTTTACCCGCGGGATCCATCACCACATGGGACAATCTCGCCAATCGCTTCCTTACCCAATTCTTCCCGCCGGAAAAGACTGCAATGCTTAGAAGGGACATTTTGATGTTTGAACAACAGCGGGGTGAAACTTTCTACGAGGCTTGGGCCCGTTTTAAGGGTTTCCTCCACAAGATCCCTCATCATGGCATAAACCTTTGGTTATTAGCCCAGATTTTCTACGACCATGTTGACTATCACACTAAACGCACCATCGACAGGGCCGCGGGAGGTAAATTGCGTGATAAGAACGCCGAGGAGTCTTGGGCAATTATCGAAGAGCTCGCTGTTAATAATCATGAGATGTGGGAATTTAATCATACGATAGAAGCGGCCATCAATGCAGTCTCGACATCTGGAGGAACCACCGAAATCCCCGATGAACTCCTATGCAAACTCGAGGCAAAAGTTGACTATTTTGAGGAAAGGCAAAGGAGACGGGCAACCGTCAATTTTGTCTCAAAACCAACTTCGGCACCATTATCTGAGTCACCTTCTAGAGAAAATGTCGAGACTTTTCAGAACTATGCCCCACCTTGTTCCCCTCCCAAAGAGCTTAGTTCAGAATTTGAAGCTAGGATGAGAGAATATATGGCAACTCACTCAGATCGGCTTGCTAGATTCGAGGAAGCAGTTTATAAGCAGAAAGAGGAAATGCAGGAGAAAATGAATGAGATGATGAGTTTATTAGAGGAGTATGCCAACCAGAGAACCCCCGAAAGAATACTACTAAGGAAAGAAAGCGCCATCCCACCACCCAATTTGTTAACTCCATCACCATCGTCCAAACAGATAACAAGAAGGTAGAAACTCCTGCTAAACAGACCTTAGAAAAACCACCAGAATCCCAACCTTTGAGCTACTACCTGAAACATGTTATAAACGAAAACACCATAACAAATTGGATTAAGGGTGATGGGCGTAACCAACCTCCCAATCAGGGTTCTGAAAATGAGGAAGAAGTGAAAGATGAGTATGACACGCTACCTGGAGGATTAGTATTCGAAAGACTGGTGGTACAAAAGGTAGCTACTAAGCAAGTGGCATGTGGGAACTTTGAGATACCAACAAGCATCGGGGACTTGAAACATCTTAATGCTTTCGCCGACCAAGGATCGGAAGTAAATCTTATGCCCCTAACTATTTACGTCCAACTAACGTCAAAAATGCCAGCCCCTACTCGTGTTAGGCTATCTCTCGTTGGACACTCGTACATATATCCCCTAGGGATCGTAGAAGACGTATTAGTTAATGTCGCAGGATTCATGTACCCCGTTGATTTTATGATCATCGATGATAAAGGGGATGGATGCATGCCAATAATCCTTGGGTCACCATTCCTCACTACCGCTAGGGCTGTCATTAAATATGAAGGTAGGAAGATCGAGCTTAAATCTGGAAAAAGAAAGATTAGCTTCCCCATGACCCCAAAAAGTAAGCACGAGAATTTGAGTTGGAGAAAGATCAAAAACAACATTGACACGACACCCATTCGTGTTCAGAATAAAATTCTTGCATGGGAGGTAAGAATCAAAAGCTATAAGGAAGCCAAAAATGAGAGAAGCAAAAACAATAAGGTTCAGGTCGAATTCGAACATACTCAACCCATAGATAATCATGTACCATTTGAGGAAGGGAACTTGGTACTCTTGAGACACTTAGAAACAACAATACCACCCGATAAACCAAGTCCTTGGTGGTATGGGCCATTCACAATCAAAGGTGTGAGCCAAGATGGGGTAGCTAATTTGAGAAGCAGATTAGGTGGGATGGTGATTGCGAGTATCGATAGATTGAGGCACTACCACCATAACAGTAATGATCGCAACTATATGGGGTATATCATTTCCAATGATGAAATCACGTAGTAACCCATGACCTTGAGTCTAGCTACAAGACTCGTAAATAAAGAAAAGCGCTTCTTGGGAGGCAACCCATGTTTTGTGTGATTTTATTTGTTTGCTTGTTATTTGCTTCCGTATGCATGCTTAATTTTATTGTTGGTAGATCATGTTTCTAAACTAAATAGTGGAAATACTTTACTTTGTTGTTTTGGCCAAGTCTTAACTCCACCTAAAGGTATTTTTGCAAAAGATAAGTGTAAGTGGAAACCCCAAATATGTTTTTAAGAAACAAACCGATCATGATTCTCCACAATATTAAATGAACATGTGTATTCGTATTTGTTAGAGTCAAATGCTTGTATTGAGTCATAATGAAGTTTTGCAGGATTTTCCAGGAAGTAGGACCAAGTTTTTCCAGAAATTTTCCGGAAACTTAACATAAGGATTTCTGCAGGTCAATTCTGACGGCGTCAGGGGTTTACTCTTGACGGCGTCAGGAGTTAAAATCTGGAAATTTTACCGGTTTTGTTTTTCTAACGGAGTCTTATGGTTTTTGTGAATTATTAAGTTTTATAATCTCCAGGAGATCTGCAAACTTCATTCCACAAGCATTATATCTTATCTTGTTTTCTAGGATTTAGTAACTTATATAGAATGCTGCCGATTTTACGCGAGGTTGTCTTGTCTATTTTGTCAGGTTTTACAGGTTATGTATGACAAGAAGATGATTTACATTCTGGAAGGGAAGCTTTGATTGTTTATTTTCTTGGAGGAAGATTTAACCTAGCCACCCTATTATCCATACTGAGCGAATCAAGGGAGTATTTAATTTCTTTCTCTTTACTTTTTCACTTTTACATTCTTTACTTGAACATTGGGGACAATGTTCATCTTAAGTGTAAGGGGAGGGTAAAAAGATGATACCTTACATATGCACTTTCGCTTGAGTTTGTTTTGTTTGATGGTAGATGTGTAATAAAACTATGAGAAATACTTGTTAGTGCAATTTTAGTGCCAAATTTAAAATTTTTTACAACATTTAGGAGTGAAACTTTAGCCATAGCAAGCATCTCATGGATAGGAGATTGTATGACTAGCACATAACCGTATATTCAGAAAAATTTTCCACCCAAATATGTGAGGTTCGCCTTTAGATTTGATAGGAAAAGCATTTATTATTAGTGCTTATGAGTGTACCGGTAGCATTTAGATTCTAGAACTTGCGTTAGTGATGCATCCCGAGACCGCTAGTGAGACTACATTCGTGTGGTAGGATTTACTACATGATAAGAGGCATTAGGATCACCCTTGTGTTAAACCCGTATTATAATTACTTGACCATTTATGTCATATTACTTGGCTAGTTAAGTCAACTAATTTTTCCCACACCCTTAGCGTTGTACTCATTTTTAGTATACGAAACCCCTAGTACACCCCTCCGAGCCTATCTTTTCATTTCTAACTTTAAGCATCTTACTTAAAGGAAGAATTTGTTACACCCCACTTAAATGTACACCCAAATCGCCTTAGCCTTCCATGTATGCGCTCATTTTTAGTGCATTATTGTTATTTGTTAAACCCTAAGTTAACTTTCTAATTGATTACATGGTTGCTAAGTCGAGTCATATCCTTGTACATATTGTTTTGGGACGATTGGGACTCATGGGTAAAGTACTTATTTATGGAGTAATGGGGAAGAACATCACTTATTACCCCCATATGTACGATAATCTTAAAAGTGCTCCAAGTGTTTTAATTTTCTTAATTCGAGTCATTAGATTAGTTTATTGTAAAGTATGTAAAAATTCAAGTGTAAGGGAAATGTTCATTCCCTATGATGTATTATTTTGGATGGTAGGGTAAGAGTGTATGCACACACAAAAAAAAAAAAAAAAAAAAAAAAAAAAAATCGAAAAAATCGAAAAAATCAAGAAAAAGAAAAAAAAAAAGAGAAAAAGGAAAAAGAGAAAAAAAACATACGGACTACCATCCCGTTCCATTCTATGTTTATTTTATGTTTTTGTTATTTTTCATTTATTAGCTTAAGTCGAGTTTAGTCTTGGCTTAGCAACGCCACATTGTACATGTAATTGACTAAGATTGTTAACTCGCCACCAGTAAAACTTCTTTTATCCAACAAAACCATGTATTTCATATCCCTACACCTAACGTTACAACCCTTTAAAAGACCTCTTTGATAGTTTATCCTAGGTGCTTACGCCATGTGGTGGAGGTTTGATCCTTTCCCAAGCCTATGGTAATCTATTTTGCTATAACAGGTAGTGAGAGATATCTTCCGTTTCCATATTGTAATTTATACTTTATTACACCCGAGAGATGTGAGTATCTAAACACTATTTGTGAGGTGCTAGTGTATGACCTCCGTGCTTGTCTATTGGTCTTTAGTGGAACGATTATTTGTTGTAATTACTTTTATATTAGTGTTAAATGACCCCTAACTTGTATTTTGAGTAGAATAAAAGCGCATTTGCTTAAGGACAAGCAAATCTCAAGTGTAAGGGTATATGATGAGGCGAAAAATGATCCGTTTTTAGGGGGTCATTTAAGCCCGAATCCGAATTTATTTGATCAAATATTGCCCTAAATCGTTCCTTTTGTGATTTTAGGTACTTTGGGAGAGAAATCTGGAAAATGAAGCAATTCGGACGTTTTTTGAGCATAAAAGTGAAGAAAACGCCAAAGTCTTAATTTTCCATGCTGGGAACAGTAGGTGACGGCGTCAAGAGCAAAACCTTGACGGCGTCAAGAGCAAATTTCATGAATTTCCATGACGACCCAGAACAGATTTGACGGCGTCACGTAGGAAGGGCGTCAAGAGTAAAAGAGTCGTGACGGCCTGGAAGTGAATAAGTCTTGACGTCGTCAGAAGTAGATCTAGGCAGTCCGAGAAGAGTTTTGGCGGCGAGGTGACGGCGTCACAAGTTTATTCTTGACGCCGTCAGACCTATTTTTCTATATATAGTTTTCTAATTTTCACACATTAAAAAGAGAAGTTTTGGAGAAACCCTAAGTACGATTTTGGTGCAACTTTTACAGGTTTTTCAAGGGTTCCAAACCCTTGATACCTTGCATTGTAATTGAGATAAGTGTTCTTCTAATTCAATCAATATGTCTATGTGTTGGTTGTCTATATCATGTTCTTATCTTAATTCCATTATGCTAGGCTAGATCTATCTTGTGTTTGCTTAGATCTAATGAAACCTAGATGTTAATTATGTGTTGATTACTTGTTTATCTTTGTCTTGGATGAGTGATTTATATGTTAGGCTTAAGAAAACTGGCAGATCTCCACTTGGTAACATGTTTGAACGTCTTAAGAAACATGAACCGAGGCGCACTAGGTCTTTATTGGTTGTATTTAATGCATGAGCCACTGTTTACAATCCCTATGGTTGTGCTGGGCATGGTGTAGGAGGAGATAAGAGCTCATAGAATTGGGGAGTTATGTGTGCCACCCCATGAATGGTATTAAGGAATACGATCCGTCATCCATGCAATTATAACAAGTAATTAACGTGTAAAAGATGTCTAGGGAGTAGTGAAATCTAAGTAAACACATTTTCTCCAATTACTGCTCACAACTTTAGTATAATTTAGTTTATTTTCATTTTTAGTATTTTATTTTGATTGCATCTTAGTATTGGGTTAGTTGAATAGCAACTAATTCCGCCCAAATCCTTCAAACCCGAGATTTTAATTGCTTTCATAAAAATACAAAAATAATCATCCTCACCTTTAGAACTAGTATTTAGGCTTTCTAATCCTAGCGACACTATTCCTAAGCTGAACGATCAATCCCCCGGTACTTGTCACTATACTATACTACAACGATCAGGTACACTGCCTGGTGGGGGTTGTAAGCTTCTCGAGATCCCTCGAGAGGTAAAGCCTGTTGCGATTCCCACGCATCATTAACTAACTTGTCCAATGCTGGGTGTTTAGTTCTCATAAAGTAATGAATAAGCATCTCTTTCTGCAAATAAAATTAAAATTATTCATCTAAAATAAAATGTATCTCTAGTGATATTAATCCAAATAGAACAAAAACAAAATAAAATCTATCTCTAGTGATATTAATCCAAATAAAACAAAAAACAATTATAGATCAGTCCAGACGTAACTTACCACAAAAACAAAAATTGCTTTGTATTTTTCGTCGTAATCTCCATCAGATATACTGTTGTCCAGTATTATTGCATGACCTTTCTCAAGGTCGAATACTATGACATAGTAATGTCCATGAGCGATGATGGGGAAGAATACCAGGTTTACATCTCTCAATTTGTTACTTGTTTCATCCTTGTTGATTATATCCATAAACTGCTTAATCTGTACGTCCAGGTCTTTTTTCTCCTTTTCAATCTGCGGACGCTGTTTTATCACAATATACGAAAGATTATTTAAAATGATTTTTTTTATTAAGCACATAGAAAATTTAGATATACATTTATTTTTGTTATTTTAAACATATTTACTGTTGCACCTAATGGTAAGTAGCATCTTCTCTTTTCTTTTTTTAGTTTGCTTCTCTCTTCTTCATTCATCACCGCAATGAATGCGTCAATTACAAGGCTTTCTATTTGTATTCCTGGCGAAAGTGACTGTAATGTTATTCTTCGTACTACTGTTCCCTTTCTATCATCAAACAACTCGTCTCTTTATTTTAGTATCACAGGTGATAAATGTCAGTTTCTTTGTTATATATATAAATATCACTGGTGATAAATAACATAAATTAAAATTTAAATAGCAAAATATAAGAATCTTACAGGATATATCCTTCCATTGAAAACACGTTGTATGCTAACAGTGTTTCATCTTCTGTCAATGGCTCCATCACATTAGCCATTTTGTTATTATACGGTGACTTTAAGTACATTGACGGTTTTACTATCCCTTTTTCTTCTTTTATTTCATTTTCTTTGATGCTTGCTTCACCAATGTCCTTTCCAGTTCCGAATGGCTTTACTTGAATTGATGGGATTTCATGTTCTTGAATTGCAGCTTCTCTTTCAGCCTGTTCAATTTTCAAAATAAAATTAAATTTTCATAAAAAAATGTTTCCATTTTTAAAATAAGCTAAACCAAACTATATGTCAACAACGTAAAGAGAAACAAAAACATACCACTCACGAATTATATCCTTATGATTTTTTATGTAGCTTAGAGATAACTATTTAAACTCAAAAGTATCTAACCTTTTCCTTTGCACTTTTTTCGTTAAGCTTCTTTGCGGCTGCTTTCCTTTTCTCAGTTGCTTCCTTTTCAGCCTCTCTCTAAGCTTTTTCTTTTTCAGCTTTTATTGCTTCTTGCTTTTTCTTTGCTTCTTCTTTTGCAACCTGTTTTATTAAAAAATAAAAGACTAGTATATTGTATCACTTGAGATATTTTCTTTTGTTATTTTACCGTTTTTTATTTTTTTTACCTTTTGTATTTCTTGTTGTCTTTTTTTCTCAGCGTCTGCTTTTTGTTTTTGAAGCATTTTTTCTTTTGATGTTTTAAGTTTTTCTTCTTCTTTCTCTTTTTTAGCTTCTGCTTCTTTCACTACAGCTTCTTTTTTGGCCTGTTCTTAAAATTAAAACAAAAAAATAAGTATATATTTGCATCTTATAACTTGTGATACTACATAAACAAATCTATTCAATTAATCCAACCTTTTGTTCTTCTTGTTTTTTGGCATCTTCTTTCTCTGCAGCTTCTTTCTTTGCAGCTTGTTTTACGGCCTGTTTGTCAATTTAAAACAAAAAATTAAGTATATATAGGTATTTTATCACTTGTGATACTGCATAAACAAAACTATTGAATATATCACAGTTGATACTATCTATTACTTTCATTTGTTAATAAAGACCATATTAGGTATCACATGTGATACCTCATATGAAACAGGTTGCATATTAACAATATACACATAAGTATTGAATTAATCTAACCTTTTCTTCTTCCTGTTTTGTGGCATGTTCTTTCTCTGCAGCTTCTTTTACGGCCTATATGTCAATTTAAAACAAAATTTTAAGTATATATATGTATTTTATCACTCGTGATATTGCATAAACAAAACTATTTAATATATCACAAGTGATAATATCCATTACTTTCATTTGTTAATAAAGACCATATTAGGTATCACATGTGATACCTCATATGAAACAGGTTGCATATTAACAATGTACACATAAGTATTGAATTAATCTAACCGTTTCTTCTTCCTGTTTTTTCTCATGTTCTTTTTCCGCAGCTTCTTTCTCTGCAGCTTCTTTTACAGCCTTTATGTCAATTTGAAACAAAAAAATAAGTATATATAGGTATTTTATCACTTGTGATACTGCATAAACAAAACTATTCAATATATCACAGGTGATACTATCCATTACTTTCATTTGTTAATAAAGACCATATTAGGTATCACGTGTGATACCTCATATGAAACAGGTTGCATATTAACAATATACACATAAGTATCACTTGTGATACTGCATTTACATAACTACTGAATATGTCTTACCTTTTCTGCATCCTCTTTTTCTTTCGCTGCATCTTCTATGGCAGCATCGTTTAAATTTTCATCCAAATTTTCTCCTTCATTTTCATTTTCAGTATCTTCTATGTCATAATCTTCTCCATCTTCATCACCACCTCCATTATTATCATTGCCATCTTGTTCATCATTATCATTACTCCTATCTTCTTCTCCATTATCTTCATCTTCTCTTCTGCTAGGGCCTGCCTCATCGTCTATCAATCTTCCAAATTCATCAGTTCTTATTCCTATTTTGAATTATGTATTGAACCTTTCTAAAAACCTCCCTATCGTTTCATCCCCTTGGTACATCTCCATGCTTACTTTAATGGAAGTTTCTAATTCTTTTTTCTCTTTTAAAACTCTTTCAAAGTTTTCTTTTATTGTGTCGTATACGTCCTGTTTGTATATATATATATATATATATATATATATATATATATATATATATATATATATATATATATATATATATATATATATATATAATAAAAAAAACATAAGTATTTATCACTAGTTATATCAATTAATAAGCTAATTTATCACTAGTGATATCCTACCTGCCTCAGCTTTTGATTTTTACTTTCTTGATTCTTTTCATCTTCTTCAATGACCATCACCAAGCCGAACTGTTGTGCATCCATCTCCTTCTCCTGCCTTTCCTCTATAAAATCTTGGCTCCAATTCTTAATGGCTGGCCATTTCCGTGGAACATCTATTTCTTCGAATTGCGTGTAATGCAAGTAAATATGCTGTTTTTCAATGAAACAAAACTTTCATCAAAATACAATTAGTTATTAAAATCAATTCTAAATTAAATCTACTTTATAAAAAAAACAAAACTTTGAAATTATCACTGGTGATACTATACAACACATTTCATATAAAGCTTATTTTTAAAGTTAACTTTTACTTACTGTGAATGTCACATGGGGTCCGTAGTACCAATTTTCAAACGTTGTATCATCCCACTTTTTCTTGCTATTTTCATGCAATTCCAGATGTATGTGCACCAATCTATCTTGTGTATGTCTTCTGATGAATTTATGTTTTCCAGCACATCATACTTCAACATTGCTGAATTTTTGCAACACGCAAGGCAGTTTGCAAAGAGCATCAAGTAATTCAAATAAAAAATGAAGTATGTTCCTTCTGATTTTTGAATTATGTTTGATAAAAGTGTTGTTTTTCTTTGCCTTGGGTTGCGTGGCAGTTGTACCATGAATTGGTAGTAGACCGAGTCCTTTGGCAACCTTTTTGTCTAAGCATAGAATGGTATTGGTCCCATTGGGATTCCCAGTACTTCTTTAATCTTCCTTGGAGTTATTTTGATAACCCTACCTTTTGGCAAGTTTATTTGCATTTTATCCTAATCCAAGTTTTTTAATAGGAAGTATGGTAGTTTTGCGGGAAACTTGATGTATGGGAACCCAAGTAATGAGCCAAAGCCCATTTGTCTCACCCGTTGTTTTCTCTCTGGGCTTAATTTATGTGTAGCTACATAAAAGGGTTTTACAGTCGTCTTTGCTCTTAACGACTTGAACCATATTGCTTTGTCATCTTCTTCCTCTTCCATTTTCGGTTTACCCTTTTTCTTATCCTTTTTCACTTCGTCCTCAAAATCTTCATCATTTGTATCTTGCTCTTGCAATTTTTTCTTTCCTTTATCCTTACCCTTCTTTTTCTCAGCAACAAATTCATCATCATCCTCATCTTCCACTGTTTTTTTTCCTTTCCTTTTATCTTTTTCTTCTCTTTTCCTTTTTTCGGCCACTTTTTTCTTTCCCTCTTCTTCTTCTAATCGTTGTTTCTTTGTTTTGCTTCTTGTTGTTGCATTTGGGGATTCTGTTTCTGTTGTTTTCCTTTTTGCTATTGGTTTTTTCTTGGCAATTGTTTTCGTTGTCTTTTGAACCTTGTGCACCGACTCTTTTTTCTTGTTTTTTGAAGGCTCTGTCTCTTCTTCTTCATCTCCCATGTTTGCAACAACAATTGCTGTTGTTGTTTGTTGTATCACTGGTGATATCTTAGGTGTTCCTTCAGGTGTTGGTGATATCACTGGTGATAACTGAGTTGAACCTTTATTGGTTGGTGGTGTTTGTGTTGGTGTTCTTTCAGGTGTTGGTGTTTTTGCAGGTGACCTTTGACTTACTGGTGTAACAAGTATTGCTGGATTTGAAGTTTGTGGCTTTGGTTTTTTTTTTTTTTTTTTTTTTTTTTCTGGTGTGCTTGTTAATTTTCTTGCCGTTGACTGTAACACCCCGAAAATTTGATAAGCAGCGGAAGTCTAATCAGGGTCATTACAGTTTAGTACACAATCATACTCATAGAAAACAATTCAAAAGATAGTTAATATCATTCCATGAAAACTCAAAGTAGTCAAAGTTACAAACATTTTCCAAATGTTAATTGTTTCGCAAAAGAAGTGATGCGTTTGAAAAGAATGATATAATTATTGAAATAAAAAGGGAGGTCCTGTGTGCCCTTTTTGCCAGCTCCGTGCCACCATGCCTGCTAGTTTCTTGAGATAAACATGCTTAAAAAGTCAACACAACGGTTAAGTGAATCCATAGTAGTTTAAATAGTAATAGTGTAAACACAAGTCAAGTATTTGAAATAAACAAGCCAAGATAGATCGGTCTTGACTAAACTGGTGTCATATTGCTCCTAAGCCTCACAAAACGCAAGCCTTAACATCGTATCGAAATATCATAAAGATGAAAATTACCTACACCACAGGGGTGTAGATAACAAAGGGGCCCTCGGTGATAGAAATGTGCAAAATTTCTATGGTACCTCGAATATAGCACACCTCCTGCCAAATAATCACTTTGACAGAGATGGGCTGCCGTTCCAATAGATCTATTAGCTATATTCGCGCTCACTCGCAAGTGATTAAGGTTCGTGATATGAGGGACTTGTTGCACGGGTGTCAACTTAGGCAATATCAGGTAGTAATAGCATAAAGAAAATACTTGTGTTCGGTTTATAGCATGTATCTCCCCACGGGATTTAGAAATAATTAAAATGTGGGACCATGAACTCACCTAACAAGTGTGTAAATCACAACGGTGCTCAAAGGTGACGGTGTACTGCTACGACTAGCAATGAAATTCCTCCGACTATATATATATATATATATATATATATATATATATATATATATATATATATATATATATATATATATATATATATATTACCATCGGTATTTTAGATTCGATTCGTAAATGACATGTGATATGTCTCGAGTACGGTGATATCCATTCGGGTGTCTAAATATATTCCAAAATAACTTTACGTAGTTATTTATAACGTCGATACGAACCGGTGATCAATAAATGTTAATTTATTTGTGATAATAATAACGTTAATAAAAATATTTATAAATAAATATTTTTAGTAAAAATACATATTTATTTTAAAGTCACAATATATATATATATATATATATATATATATATATATATATATATATATATATATATATATATATATATATATATATATATATATATATACATAATTATACAAAATTTAAATATGTAAGGAAATTAAATAATAAAGTACTTTTGTCAAAATTGACCCTTAACTTTAATAAAGTTATACTTTTTACCCTTTGGTCAAAAATAATTATATTTTAGTCCTTATTAGTACTTTTTACACTATATACCTCGATCTTTGGAAAAATACAGTTTCTACCCTCAAGTTTTATTAAAATTGACTGAGTTATCTTTTAGTCCGAAAGTTTGGCAGATTTGCCAATTTTGGTCCCTTAACGCAAGGTTTTGCAAAAATAGTCCTTAGTTAAGTTTTTGAAAAACAAACTTTTTGGTACAATAAAAGTAGTATTTACAACTTATAAAATCCTTCAAAATCAGTTTCGAAAGTCATATATAGTTCGCCATTTTTCAAAGTTTTTGAACCGAAAATCCTTTTGAAATTGTACATGGGCTCGTTAGCCCAACTCAGGCCCAAGTGGCATTTTTATTTTGAAATAGAGGTGCTCGACTAGGATTTGGTTTAGGCTTAGTTTACGTAACATTAGATAGCGTATATTTTGCATGTTTCGTTAGTTTGGTTTAGCTTTGATCAAAGAAATAGAACATCGAAAATATATATATATATATATATATATATATATATATATATATATATATATATATATATATATATATATATATATATATATATATATATATATGTATGTATGTAGTACGTGTGAAAATGACGTTGTGAGCCCTTTCCTAAGGGGTGTCGGAACGTGTTAACATGTATTAGTGTCTCGTGTGGTTATTAAGCCTAAGTGTTAGACAATGTGTGTTAAGTGATTAGGTGTTATCAATGTGACGCGTAAAGTGTGCAATGCATGATTATGATTAAAGTATGAATCGAAAAGGGACAAGGTACTTACAACACCAAAAGATGGTGGGGAGGGTTCGTGTGACCAAGACAAGATAACGAGCAAACTAGTACCCCTTCGTAGTGACCCTTGTTCCAATATTTGTTACCCAAATAACTTCTTAACCCAAAATCTTACTCGTGTGCCTTAGATTCCTCTCGATAGAAACCACAGAAGAGAGGAAGAGTTTTGTGACTTGAGATCTTGTGAACTTGAAAGTGTGAGGAAAAATGCATTTAATGTGGGTTTTATAGTGAAAGTTGGGTAGTTAGTAAGTTTAGCATGTGACATGGTCTTGGTAGTGTCATTCGAAACAAGACAAGCTTGTCTCACTTGTTTGGAGTTGTCAAATTGAGTTTGGGGGTCTTGGGATGCTATGATGATTTAGTTGACTTGTTTAGTACTAGGGCAAAGTATGGTTAGGGACATGTGATTATACTAGGATGGATGGTTAGTTTAATTAGAAATGTGTTTTGTGTTGTTGGTTAAAGAAGCACTAAACCTTGTGGGTAAAGAGAACTTAGGAGGTAATATCTTGAACCAAAGGTTAACTAGCATCATTAGGTTACATGTAGGGTGGCTCATGTGTTGGTTTTGGTTAATCTCATACGCAAGAGTGAATCAAGATGGCTTTTGTATCGATTTGAGGGGGAACCAAGGAGAAAAGAAAAACACAAAAGGTTCGGTGTGGTTTTTGTGGTGTTTTCGATATGGTGTCGAGCTAGGTCATGAATCAAAATACTTGTGTACCATCAATGTATAACTGGATTTTGGTCGCATGGATTTTAGTAGTGTCGAGTAGTATGTATAGGTCAAGAAATAAAACTAGGCGAGACATGTACATGAAATGCACGAGTTGTGCTCGTTGAGTAAATCGCAAAATCAAAAGAAAACAGCCTTTGGGCTTGGTGGAATCCTCGGCCCAAATAGTAACAAAGAAGAAATAAAAGCTGTTTGGGGCTTGTGGTTTGTGTTTCGGCCCAGCAGTAAGGCGAAAAGAAAAAAAAAAGAAAACTTGGGCTAATGTAGTACGCGGCCCCAAGCAAAAAGATGAGGTGTCAGTGACTAGTGCTCTTGTAACTTTAGTTTCGGTATCGGTGTTGGTGTCGATTCATGTAATCCATGAAAATATAAACGGTGTCGTTCATACGTATATATACTTATATATATACATAGTATAATAGTAATTTCGTAATAATTAATATATATATATATATATATATATATATATATATATATATATATATATATATATATATATATATATATATATATATATATATATATCGGTGTCTTTTCAAGGTGTCGGGTCGCAAGTGGGAGTTATCGGTGTTAACCTCATTGGGTGACATCCAAGAGTGACTACAGGTGATACCAGGTGACAACATACGGTGACCAAAGTGATCGGGTGTCAAACAAACGGTGTCATATAAAAATTTCAAATTTGCCCGCAAAAATGGCTTAGATTAGAATAGTATTGATAATTAGCATTAATAAATGACCTGGGATTTTATGGAGTATTACAGTACCCACCCGTTAGATTGGATTCGTCCCGGAATCCAGAGTTGAATAGGTGCTCGGGGTTGTCTTATCGAATAGTTGTGGGTATTTAGCACGAATTTGATCTTCGCGCTCCCAAGTGAACTCGGGTCCTCTATTAGAGTTCCATCTGACCTTAACAATGGGAATGCGACTATGCTTAAGTCGTTTGACCTCCCGATCCATAATTTTGACGGGTTCCTCAACAAAGTTCAACTTATCGTCGATATTGATCTCCTTCAACGGAATCACGAGGGTTTCATCCGATAAACACTTTTTCAAATTTGACATGTGGAAGGTGTTGTGTACTCTGCTGAGCTACTCAGGGAGTTCAAGTTTGTATGCCATGGGACCGATCCTTTTGGTGATCTCGAAGGGTCCAACATATCTTGGGTTTAACTTCCCACGTTTTCCAAACCTAATCATCCCTTTCCAAGGTGATACCTTTAGCGTGACCCTATCTCCAACTTGAAACTCCATTGGTTTCCTTCGCACATTGGCATAGCTCTTTTGCCGATCCCTGGCGGCTTGTAATCGTTGTCTAATCTTTACTATTTTCTCGGTGGTTTCAAGAATCAACTCGGGACCAGAGAGTTGTACATCTCCAATCTCAGCCCAACAAACTGGTGATTGACACTTTCTTCCATAAAGTGCTTCAAACGGTGCGGCCTTAATACTGGCGTGATAACTGTTATTATATGAGAATTTTGTTAACGGTAGGTGCTTATCCCAGCCTTTCCAAAATCGATCACACATGCCCGAAGCATGTCCTCTAGGGTCTGAATAGTCCTTTCACTTTGACCATCGGTCTGTGGATGGTAAGCGGTACTCATATCTAACTTAGTTCCCAAGGCTTTCTGTAAAGATTGCCAAAAGTTAGATATGAAATGGCTGTCTCGGTCGGAGATAATAGAAATCGGCACTCCATGCCGTGAAACTATCTCCTTCAAGTATAAACGTGCAAGAATGTCCATATCATCAGTCTCTTTGATTGGCAAGAAGTGCGCTGACTTCATGAGACGATCGACAATAACACAAATAGTGTCAAATCCACCCGATGTCTTGGGTAATTCCGTAATGAAATCCATTGTAATTCTCTCCCATTTCCACATTGGTAGCTCTGGTTGAATCAAAAGACCGGATGGTTTTTGATGTTCAGCCTTTACTCTCGAGCAGGTCAAACATTTACCAATATACTCTGCAATGTCAGCTTTCATGTTTGGCCACCAATACAACTTCTTAAGATCATGATACATTTTGTCCGAGCCAGGATGAATGGAATATTTAGACTTATTAGACTCATGCATGATGAGGTCTCGTATTCCTCCATATAATGGAATCCAACTTCTGTCCTTGAAACACAGCCTTCCATCTGGTTTCTTAACAAATCCATTCGTGCTTTCTGGCATGCCGTAAATCTTTTCGTGCGGTCTATTCTCTTCTTTAAGGGCCTCAGCTTAAACTTCAAGAATTTGAGATGGAAGTGGTGATCTAATTGTCATTCCCAATTATCTAACTCTGAGGGGTCTACGTCGTTCCTTTCGACTCAAGGCATCTGCTACAACATTTGCCTTTCCCGGGTGATAACGAATTTTGCAATCATAGTCACTTAATAATTCTAGCCATCGACGTTGCCTCATGTTCAACTCCGTTTGATCTAAAATGTGCTGAAGACTCTTGTGATCGGTGAAGACCATACACTTGGTTTCATATAGGTAGTGTCTCCATATCTTAAGAGCGAATACTACCGCTCCTAATTCTAGATCATGAGTAGTGTAGTTCTCCTAGTGGGGTTTAAGTTGTCTAGAAGCATAAGCGATTACTTTAAGTCTTTGCATCAATACAGCACCCAAACCTTTGATTGATGCATCACAATATACCACGAAATTCTCACTTCCTTCGGGTAATGCTAATATCAGTGCTTCACAAAGCTTCTGCTTCAAAAACTGAAATGCCTATTCTTGCTCTTCTCCCCAGTCAAACTTCTTCTTCTTTTGTGTTAACTCAGTCAAAGGCTTAGAAATCCTTGAAAATCCTTCAATAAATCTCTGATAATATCCGGCAAGACCTAAAAATTGGCGTATCTCGGTAGGACTCGTAGGTGACGCCCAATTTTAAACAGCTTCGATCTTGGCAGGATCAACATGAATACCCTTACTGTCGATAACATGCCCAAGAAATTGTACCTTCTCAATCCAAAAATCACACTTGGAGAATTTGGCGTATAATTTCTCTTCTCTGAGCAGTGTCAATATAGCCTTTAAGTGTTTTGCGTGCTCTTCCTTACTATGTGAATAGACAAGGATATCATCGATGAATACAATCACAAACTTATCCAAATAGGGTTTGCACACTCGGTTCATTAAGTCCATAAATACAGCGGGTGCATTTGTTAGACCGAATGGCATTACTTGGAATTCATAGTGGCCGTATCTCGTCTTGAAAGCCGTCTTAGGGATGTCTTCTTCCCTAACTCTCAGTTGGTGATAACCCGATCTCAAATCAATCTTCGAGTAGACACTCGATCCTTGTAGTTGATCAAACAGATCGTCAATCCTTGGCAACGGATATCGGTTCTTCACCGTAACTTTGTTCAACTCACGATAATCGATACACATCCTGAAGGTTCCATCCTTCTTCTTCACAAACAACACAGGTGCTCCCCACGGTGACGAACTTGGGCGAATAAATCCTTTATCTGACAATTCCTGCAATTGCTCAAATAGCTCCTTCATTTCCGACGGTGCTAGCCTATAGGGTGCTCGTGCTACGGGTGCTGCTCCTGGAACCAAGTCAATTTGAAATTCCACTTGACGTGTCGGCGGAAGGCCAGGCAAGTCCTCAGGAAATACTTCTGAAAAGTTCCCAACTACTGGCACATCCTCAAGTCGCTTCTCCTCCGACTTTTTCTCGGTGACTTGAGCCAAAAATACTTGACATCCTTGTTTGATGTACCTCACAACTTTGATGCAAGAAATGATGCTCAGACGTGTTTTACTTTGCTCACCGCGAACAATTCGGGTTTCGTCATTCAGAGGGATGTGAACGACCTTTTCGTCACAAATGATTTTAGCGCGGTTCTTGGATAGCCAATCCATTCCTATAACGACGTCGAAACTACCAAGTCTAATAGGCATAAGGTCAATGACGAACGGTGTGTTTAGTAGGCGTAGGGTGCAACCCCGGAGTATAGTGTTAGTGCTCACTAGCTTTCCATCGGCTAGTTCAATTTTGTATGTGGTGTCTAGTTTGGTTGGTGTAATATTAAGTAGAGGTGTAAGAGAAATAGATACTAAACTTTGATTGGCTCTGGAATCAAATAAAACTTTAACAAGGCGGTTGTTTAGAAAGAACGTACCCGTGACTACGTTTGGATCTTGCTAGACATTTCCATCTCCCAGCACGTACGCTCTTCCTCGTGCATTGTTGTCCTTGTTTGGGCACTAACGCCTGTAGTGTCCTTTCTCTCCACAAGCATGGCATACTACGGCCACGGGTTGCAAGTTAGCTCCTATAGCCTTGCAATCTTGTGTCTTATGTCCAGTCCTTATACATTTCCCACACTTAGCATAGCAAAGTCCAGTGAGATGCATCTTACACTTGTTGCAGAATGGAGAAGGTCCAGCATACCCAACATTCTTAACTGGTGCGGCGACATAAGCTTTGACAGCTTCCTGTCGTTGGTTCTGTTGGTTGTGGTGGGTGTTTCTGTCATGGTGGTAGTTACGATTGGGGTTACGGTTATTGTTGTTGTTTTTGTTATTGTTGTTGTTGTTGTTGTTGTTGTTGTTGTTGTTGTTGTTGTTGTTGTTGTTGTTGTTGTTGTTGTTGTTGTTGTTGTTGTTGTTGTTGTTGTTGTTGTTGTTGTTGTTGTTTGTTGTTGTTGTTGTTTTTCTTTCGATCATCAAACTTCCTTTTGTGATCGTTGTTTCCTTGAGCAGAGTTACGCTTAATCTCCCGGTCTAGCAGTCTTTGGGCAATAATCATTGCTTCTTCCAAAGATTGAGGCTTCGACGAGGTGACGTTTCCCTCAATGCTCCTAGGTAGTCCCTCGATGTACCTTTCCAACAAATTTTCCAAATCAGGAACCTTTGAAGGGAAAAGTGTGGCAAGCTCCTGAAATCTCCTATCATAAGCCCTGAGATCATTCCCTTTCACGACCAATAGGTGAAACTCATCTTATAGTTTCTTGATCTCTCCTCTAGGGCAGAACTTCTTTAACATCTTTTCCTTAAAGTCAGCCCAGGTGATCTGATAGGCTTCCTCCGCACCTATCTTCTGAGCAGTTGCATTCCACCAAGACAACGCATCTTCCAACAATGTTCCAGTAGCAAACGAGACTCTGCTTTCAGCGGTACAACCGCTCCTCACAAACACAGTCTCAGTTCGCTCAAACCATCGAGCAAGTTATGTCACTCCTTCAGTACCTTTGAAGTAGGATGGCTTACAAGCTATGAAGTCCTTATAGGTACACTTCCGAGTCGCAGAGGACTCGCTTTCTGCAGTGGGTCGGTTGTTGCTACATGATCGCGCCATTGCAGCAGCTTGCTCTTCTAGATCTGCAGCAACGTTGTCGGCAACCAATTTCTTGATAGCAGCTTGAGTCATAGTAGGTGATGCAGTGGTAGTAGCGGTTTTCCTAGGGGCCATGATTCTATAAAATCGCAAGTGTATAAGTAAGAATCCCAAACATCGATCAATAACAAGAGAAATAACATAACCAAGCTCATAATAGTCGAGATCATCACAAAATACATCACAATCACACCATGAATACATACATCAACATAAACCATATCATTCATAAATAATCATCATGACATGTAACAACACACATGGAAATTATAATGAATCTCAATTTGGGAGCATAATATAAGATCAAACAACCAGAACATCATAAATCAATATCAATACAGTACAATCATAACCAACATAAAGTTTTAATAATTTGAATTCATTATTACAAAACAATAATATACAACATTATTAATGCCACATGAGGCAAGTTAAGATGTCCCTGAATGTAATGATACGTCATAGATCTATGAAGCTCCAGGTGCGTCTCCTGATCTCCCCTCTAGCTCTCTGATGATCCTGATCATCTCCAACATCTCTAAATCTCTGGATCTCTCACGGGCCTGAATCTCATCAATCGTGACTGACAGAGTGTGGATAGTAGCACTAGATGCGGCCAGCTCCTGGGTCTGATGCTCCAACATCGGCTGTGTGATGATCGCAATCTCTCTCAAATCATCCATCTCATGTCTCTACACATCTAGTCTATGACCAAACTCAATGATAGTAGCCTATGCCTCCTCGATCTCAGTCCCCATCATCTCAAACACAGTATCTAAAGTTGTCCTGTGCACAACGAGGTTCTCGACCTCCTCCTGCATAATCTCAATCCTCTCCAAGGATATATCCTCTATAACGCTCAACAGCTCATCAAGACGATCCTCATGTCTAACCAACCTAGCAGCCAGTAGAGGGATAGTATGGTGTATCGGCTCCCCAGTAACTGGTAACACCGTTGAAGAGCCCTCTCCAAGCTCAGCAGCCCTAGGTGATCACTCAATAAACCTCCATCGACAAATGCACTCCAACAAGAACGACCATCGGCGGGCATCAACAAACCTATGAATGCCGGGTGAGGTAGGGGTCTCAGTAGGAATAGATGATGGTGATGGAATAGGTGATGAAACAAGTGATGGTGTCGGCACAGTAGTAGTCTGAGAGTAGAAAACCATAGGTGGTGGCATGGGTGGCAAAACCTCAGAAGAGTGGGGTGCGGTGTAAGTAGGTAGCATGTAAGGGTGTGGCTCAGATGGTGACAGAGATGGTGAAGGTGCTGGTGATGCCACAGGTGTCAGCCCAGGCACAGACACAGGTAGAAGTACAGGTGTGGGTGATGGTAGATATGCAGGTACAGGTGGTGTAACAGTAGAAACAGGCAAACTACAGACTCGTTTCCGGGCCGTGCATTTGCGGGTAAAGCAATCATCATGGTATCGAGAAACAACTCTCCAAAAGGCTCAGGTTCAAAGGGCTCGAGGGTCCTCACTCGCTTGCATCGACGAGTCGGTGCAGGCGGGGATGATGGTGGAATAGAAGCAGCAGTGTCAAAAGTATCGGAGTCAGAAGACTCGTCATCAGCATCTGAACCGGTGTGGTGACTAGCAGGTGGTGTAGGACGGTCATCAGCCACAAGAAACTGCTAAGACGTGAGATACTGATCATACAGGTACTGATCCTGTGTCATAGGTCCATAGACAGGGCGAAAAAGAGGCTGTATAGCAAAAGAATCAATGGGTGTCGAAGCAACCTCACCCTCCTCGAAGGGCTCAGTCTCTACAGATGGGTCTCCAGATGGAATAGGAGATGGAATGACAGGTGATACAGGTAGGGTGTCACGGTCAGAATCACGGATGTGTGTCATGACTCGGCCAAAAAAAACACAAAGACGCATTAGTACAATCTTACTATTTCTCCCTCAGTTTTTTTCTCTTGAAAGACACCAAAAAGATGAAAAATCTTAGAAACAATCGGTTCAACAGCTTAACATGGGCATTAATTATACAATTACAAATTAAAACTCGTAATAGGTGTTTCCAAACTGTGGTCAATAAATAATTGTTTTGTTTGGTAAAAAAAAAAGAAAAAAAAGAAAAAAAAAAAAAAAAAGGTATTTTGTTCTTTTTTATCTTAAAAAAAGGGCTATCTAGAGGTTTTTCTTAAGAGAACGTATATCGATTGTTAAAGAATTACTCTTAGAGCATGAGGTATCGTTGGCTGGTGGGTGGCGTCATCACCACCAGCCGAAAAGAAGCTATGGCGCACCGTACCATAGCTCGCGCCGTCGTCTCTTGCGCCGTCACCATGGCTCAGCGCCGTGGGCATTTTTTTCCCTTTTTTCTTGGATTTGACCGTTGCATTCAAATAAAGGACTAGCTTTTTTTTTCTTTTTTTTTTCTTTTTTTTCCTCTATAAATACCTATTTCAATCCTCATTTTTTCATACAAATCTTCTAATTTCCTAAACTTTCTTTCAATCATGAATCCAAACAACCCAAATAATCCCAATGACCCTTTCAATGTTTATGATGTTTTTTTAATGACGATCGAGAACTATATCTTCAAAGTTACTTGGCATATGAACAATTTGTATCCTTGTATGATCAAGAAGCCGGGGGATCGCAATCGGGTGAAAAGAGAACGAAGACATACATACCTCGTGAACGAGAAGAGGCGAAACAACGTTTACTCGAAGACTATTTTGGCAATGATGGGACTGATCCTAAATATCCCGAAGAGAAATTTAGGCGAAGGTATCGTATGAGTTCTAGACTTTTTAATAAAATTCTCAACGATATTTTAAGTTATGATATTCAGCCTCTTCCCGAGTACTTTCTTTTTTTAGATCAAGTTATGATGCTACCGGTAGGTTAAGTATAGGTCCTGTGTTGAAGTGCACATCCGCCATACGTCAATTGGCGTACGGCACCTCACCTGATGCATTTGATGAGTATTTGCAAATTGGTGAACGTTGTTCACGACAATGTTTAGATTACTTTACTAAATGCATACATGTTTTATACTATGAGAAGTATTTATATAACATCCCGCCTAGTCAGACCACAATATTGTCCGCTTTGCCCGCAGGCTCACGGCTTTGTTTTTGTGGCCTCATTTGAAGACTTCCCGGCAGGGCACCCAAGCTAGTACTACTCTCACATGAGCACGCTTAACTGCCAGTTCCTAAGAACCCCACTCGCAGTAGACCACAAAACGCGTTGTGTCATTATAAGGCGAATGTTATCTTATGAACCCAGCATCTCTCCAGGCCACAGCCGATGTGGGATTTGCCTAGGGTGTTACAATCACCCCCCCCCCCCCCTTAGGGACTCATCGTCCTCGATGAGGTTTGCCCCACCATCCCGAACGGCTCAGGAGTGGCTCTGATACCACTTGTAACATCCCGCCTAGTCAGACCACAATATTGTCCGCTTTGCCCGCAGGCTCACGGCTTTGTTTTTGTGGCCTCATTTGAAGACTTCCCGGCAAGTCACCCAAGCCAGTACTTCTCTCACATGAGCACGCTTAACTGCCAGTTCCTAAGAACCCCACTAGCAGTAGACCACAAAACGCGTTGTGTCATTATAAGGCGAATGTTATCTTATGAACCCAGCATCTCTCCAGGCCACAGCCGATGTGGGATTTTCCTAGGGTGTTACAATTTATGAAACCCTACTTCAGATGACATTGAAAAATATATTTGCATTGCAAGAAAAAAAACATAAACTCCCGGGAATGCTCGGGAGTATAGATTGTATGCATTGGGATTGGAAAAATTATCCAAAAGCCTTACAAGCTCAATTCAAAAGACGTGATCATAAATACCCAATTATTATGTTGGAAGCGGTTGCGGATAAAAGATTATGGATTTGGCATGCATATTTTGGGGTTCTAGGGGCAAATAATGATTTTAATGTGTTGTATGGTTCCCCGATATTTGATGAAGAGCTTGTCGGTACAGCTCCGGAATGTCCGTTTGAAGTAAACGGACATACATATAAAAAAGGTTACAATTTAGCCGACGGAATTTATCCAACATGATCCGTGTTTGTGAAAACTTTTAGTGTTGCAAGGTCGGAAAAAAAATGAAATTCAAAAGACTTCAGGAAAGTGCTAGAAAAGATATTGAACGAGCCTTCGGAGTCCTACAAGGTCGTTGAGGGATTATACGACAACCAGCACGTGCTTGGCAAATCAACACTTTGAAACTAATCATGTATTTTTGTATAATGTTACACAACATGATATTGGAAGACGAAGGATTCGAAGTGAATTTAAGAGATACATTCGTCGATCCACGCCCGAACATGCCAGATACTTGGATCGAAAGATGTGATTTACATCTTAGGAAAAATAAAGAACTTCGAGATCGAAAAATTCACGACGACCTTCGGCAAGACCTTGTGGAGCATTCATGGAACTTGTTAGTTTGTATTTTTTTTTTTTTTTAATGTAATGTGTGTGTCCTTTTTTTTATGTAATGCGTGGTTTTTTAATTAATGAAGTTTATTTTAGTTTATATTGTGTATATTTTATTATATATATATATATATATATATATATATATATATATATAATTAAAAAAAATGGCTGACGGCATCAGAATTTTTGATGCCAACGGATACGGGCAAAATGTGGTGCCGTGGGGTTTCTGGTGCCATGGATCTTTTTGCTGACGTGGCAGCAACTTTTTTCCACGGCACCACTTTGATAGTACGACGATACCTGATGCTCTTATCATTACAATCAAGTGTAATTGTGTTGGGAAGTGATTGGCACACTCTTAAAAGTTATTGGCATGCTCAACTGTACAAGCTATTAAAACATGATAAATGTAAAGTACAACTGTTTAATGCATTGAGTAGAGTGTGCCAATAAATTTTGAGAGTGTGCAAATCAATTCCCAATTGTGTTACATGTGTATTCATTTTTTTTTTTCAAAACCTTTACATGTTTTTACAAAATATAAAAAAATTATCACCCTCATTAGCAATGTAAGGACACATAATATGGAGTATGGACACATATACGAGGATTTGGGCTATGTTTGGCGAGGGCTTTTGTAGAGCTTATTGGAGTTTGGGCTTTTAAAATAAGCTGGCTAATTAAGTCTATGTTTGGTGAGGGCTTCTATAGAGCATATTGGGGCTTGGGCTTTTAAAATAAGCCTACTAATTAAATAACTCTTGTTTGTTATAGGGCTTATAGAAGGGCTTATAAAATAAGCCGACTAAAAACTTTAGCCTCATAAAAAACTTTAGCCCAAGGCTTTTGAAAAATAAATTACTTATTTATCCACAAAAATACCTAACATATACAAAAACTTATTTAATTATGTCCTTTTTAATAATTTTGCAATAATAAGCCCCTGCCTCAGCCTATTTGCCAAATAAGTTTATAAAAATATAAATTTTAATTTCGGCTTATAATATAAGTTCTAGCCCCAGCCCCAGCCCATTTCATCAAACATACCCTAAATAAGTCTCGTTTGTCACGGGACTTATGAAATGACTTATAAAATAAGCCGGCTAAAAACTTTAGTCTCATAAAAGAGGTTAGAAACTTTAGCCCGAAGCTTTTAAAGAATAAATTATTTATTTAGCCACAAAAATATTTAACATATACCAAAACTAATTTAAGTATATTTTTTAAGTAATTTTGCAATAATAAGCCCCAGCCCCATCCCATTTGACAAACAAATTTATAAAAATACAAATTTTAATTTCGTCTTATAATATAAGCCCCAGCGCTAACCTTAGCCCTAGCTCCAGCCCCAGCTCCAACCCATTTCGCCACACATACCCTTGGTCCAAAAGTCATTTTGCACATAACACATCCATCGTCGTCTCCGTCACCAGCGGCCTGTCCCTATCGGCCAGTGACACCTTCAAAGTGATGAAAGAGCAAACCGTACGTATCTTGTACAGTATTAGAAAACCACAATCATTAATTCATTTTTCTTTCATTGAGAAAGTCAACAGACTCAATAAAGAAGAAACAATTTCGGAGTCACTTTATTTTGAATATGTAGTTAACAAGGAACGAATTCTGGCAATCTATCTAGTTTAATTTAATGGTTGAGACTAATCTAATATTAATTATGAAAACCTAAGTTTATGTATTATTATTATTATTATTATTTTATTTTATTTTATTTTTTTCTAATTCATGTTTTTTTTTTCTTTTTCTTTTAATAATTCATTTTTTTAGTTCACTTTTTTTTTCTTTCCGCTTTCATACATTTTCGTCTGTTTTCATACGTTTTCGTCCGTTTTCATATGATTTTGTCCGTTTTAGCCCGTTTTCGTCCATTTTCATATGGTTTTTTTTTTTTTTTTTTTTTTTTTTTTTTTTTTTACCTTTTTCATACATTTTCGTCCGTTTTCTCCCGTTTACGTCCGTTTTCGTTTCTTTTCTTACGTTTTCGTTTTTTTTCATACGTTCTCGTCCGTCGCTTTAATACGTTTTCATCCGTTTTCTTTCGTTTCCGTCCGTTTTTCATACATTTTCGTCCGTTTTCAGGTGTGTTTTTACGCTTTCATACGTTTTCATCCGCTTTCATACATATTCGTCCGTTTTCATCTGTTTTCTTACGCTTTTGGCCCTTTTCATACGTTTTCGTCCATTTTCATCCGTTTTCTTTTGTTTTCGTCCATTTTCATACTTTTTGTCCTTTTCATACGTGTCTTTACGCTTTCATACGTTTTTGTCCGTTTTCTTACATACTCATCCATTTTCTTACGTTTTTGTCCGTTTCATTCATTTTCGTCCGTTTTTTAATGTTTTTGGCCATTTTCAAATGTTTTTATACGTTTATGAATTTCACAAGTGATATTCTGAATATCACAAGTGATTTTCTGACTATCACAAGTGATTTTCAACTGATGTTTTGTAACATGAAAATCACAAGTGATATTCAGAATCTCACAAGTAATATTCAGAAAACCACAAGTGATAGATATTCAATAAATCACAAGTGATATTCTGAATATCAATTGTGATATTCAAAACGTATGAAAACGGACTAAAACGTAAGAAAACAGACGTATACGTATGAAAACGGATGAAAATATAACAAAATCACAAGTGATATCCAGAAAATTACAAGTGATATTTTGAATATCACAAGTGATATTCAGAAAATAACAAGTGATATTCTGAATATCACTTATAATATTCAAAAACGTAAGAAAATGAACGAATACATATGAAAACGGACAAAAACGTATGAAAGCGTAAAAACACATATAAAACATATGAAAAGTGGATGAAAGTGAAAGAAAACAGATGAAAACGGACGAAAATGTATGAAAACGAACAAAAACGTAAGAAATCGGACGAAAACGTATGAAAATGGACAAAAATGGGAGAAAGCGTAAGAAAACGGATGCAAACGTAAGAAAATGGACGAAAACGTAAGAAAACAGACAAAAATATATGAAAGCGTAAAAATACGTCTAAAATCGGACAAAAATGTATGAAAAATGGACAAAAATGAAAGAAAACAGATGAAAACGGACGAAAACTATATTAAAACGAATGATAACAGATGAACACGTATGAAAACGAACAAAAGCGTATGAAAACAAACGAAAACATAAGAAAACAGACGAAAACGTATGAAAACGGAAGAAAACGTATAAAAACAGACGAAAACGTATGAAAACAGACGAAAACGTATGAAAATAGACGAAAACGTAAAAAACGGACGAAAACGTATGAAAACAGACAAAAATGTCTGAAAACGGACGAAAACGAACAAAAAAAATGAAAACGGACAAAAACGTATAAAAACGAACAAAAACGTTTGAAAACGGATGAAAACAACGGACGAAAATAGACGAAAACGTTTGAAAAGCGACGAAAGCGTAAAAAACGGACGAAGACGTATGAAAACAGACAAAAACATATGAAAACGGACGAAAACGTATGAGAGCGAAAAAAAAAACGTGAATTAAAAAAAATGGACTTATATTTCATATTTAATCTTAGGTTAATCCCCACCATTAGATTTAACTAGATGGATGGTGGGGATTTGTCCTTTTATAAGCACTAAAATAAGAGTGACCATTTGAACTTTTCTCAATCTTATGGCTAATTTATAATGACTAGCAGGATACCCGAGCGATGCGGCGACGGGTACCTTGTGACTATATCTTCGAGAAATGTAATGTTATTCAGCCATACTTTTTTTTTTTTAATAATAACTTTACGGATAACAATAATTTTAATTAAAACAGTAGTATAATTGCAAGTAGTTAAAAAGTTATGTGATTGTCAACGCATTGTTGTGGTGACAAATAGGCGGATATTGGTTGCTTGACGATGTAGGAGGTCGTAGTGGTCGACATTAACGGGTAGTTGCATAACTAAATGGTTGTGTGATCACATACTTATGCATATCATTTATGGGTAAGAATCCAGTGAGAAAAAAACTTGAAATGAGAAGAATAAGAAATAGCTATAACCACATATTTGAGATGCATCGAATTGAATTAGATGTGTCTCTATTCATTTATATGAATCCCAATTAGTTTCGAAAGTGATTTTAAAGTGAAAAAAAATGCAAAGTAGTACTAACAAGAAATTAGACCCGTAGAGGACGAAAAATACATATAATTCTTCTAACTTGATGAAATGCATCTAATATACGTATATGCATCTATTTTTTAGCTAGAAAATATATTATAGTGCATCTAAAAGATTAAGGATACACCTAATTCAAATCGATGCATCTCTAATGTGTAGTTATAGCTATTTCTCATCCTTCTTATTTTAAGGTTTCTTCTCATTTGACCATAAGTCTATCATTTATAACATAAAACTTTTTGATGCGTTTAACATGTTACCTCCAAGAATCAAAAGAAGGTTTCTATATAAGCTATATATGTAAAAGTTACAACTTTAAAGTAAAATAGTTCTAGACTTCTAGTATATAAATTTTATTTACTTTTCAAATTCTTTTGTGGATAATCGTATTAATAATTGTATAATTGTTTGCATTTGCATTTAGATATTTAGTATGAGTATCTTATCAGTTACGGTATATTGTATCGGTTTGATTCTAATGCACAACTATTAACACATATTTTATTTTCACTAACGGGCTTGTAAAAATAAACAAAAAACATACATAGACTTATTGGGCTTTGAAAATAAACTCATTTATACTTAAATATTAGGGTTTTTGTTTGGACATTTACGCAGCATCTTTTTTTCTAAACCATGCTCACACGACACTTCATCCATTCTCTCAATCATATTTTTTTCCTCTTCTTTGGATTCAAGTATTTCTTGTCATTGTTTTTATGCTTTCAAGCATAAATTATAATAGTTAATATTATCTCTTCTAAGAGCATTGGGTACCCTTCGTGCCGTCTTGTTGGTGTTATGGAAAAAGTGTTGCCACATCAACACCTTTTCCCATAACAACAGAATCTACCACAACACCAAAAACACATTCCCTCTTACAATACCAGATTATGGTGCCATCGTGCACCCCTGAACCCCACACACATATATATATATATATATATATATATATATATATATATATATATATATATATATATATATATATATATATATATATATATATATATATATATATAATAGATTTTTTTTTCCATTTATTTAAATAAAACATGTTTAACTAAAATTAAAAATTTTATTAATAAAAATATACATTAAAAATACATTTAACTAAAAAAGATTTCATTAAAATTTCATTAACTCAAATCAAATTTTCAACCTCTCAAACAACCCATTATAATTCACCAATTTTTTGGCTAAGCCCAGTCCACTTAACAATAATCCAATACATGAGCCCATTACTACTAATCCTTAACCCTAATATTTATCACAAAAAATACGCCTCCTTCCTACCTTTTATCTCAAAAAAAACGCAGCACCCATCAAATAATCATATTCACTTCTTCCATTTCAACCTTAAAAAATGAAAAAATAATTATAGTCACACAATCAATTCTTTCTTCCTCACACGAAGTCACTCCTTTTTCTTGTCACTTCATTGAAAACATACAGCCACGCATAAAACTTCGACAAAATGAAGAAAAAAAAGTGAAAAACGGACCATTTGACGGGAAAACGTGAGCCTTAGTGTGCATGTTGCGCCGTATGGTTGCGTTCTCCCGAGCCATTTCGGCTGGTCACGATGGCGCATGACTCAAAAACACGAGCCACGGTGTGGAGCTCGTGACGTCGCGTTGCGTTTGTGGGGAAAACACCACTCTTGGCGTGGGATACCGAGAGCTTTAAAGTTTTTTCAGTGCATGAAAGTATTTTGTTGATAATTAAATATTTTTGTGTAAAATTCAATCCTCTCATGTCTTTATAGATATTTACTTTGGTATCTTTTTGTCTTGTTTGTTTGTTATTATTCAAGATTTAAAAAAAAAAGTATACATATGATCCCGATATCATTTTAATATGATACAATATAAAACTTCAAACTTATATTTTTTGCTGATGTAATCTTGATTTCTATAGTGTTAATTTAGTCCAGGTTGATTCAATTATTTTAAGTTTGAAGTAAATAATAATAGAATTGTACCAAATAGCTTGATTAGATTGTATATTGTGGTTTAATAGTTGTATATTTTGGTGAATGAGTGAATTAAATTGTGTATTAATTGTATATGTTAGAATAGTGTTTTTAAGTTTTGTTTGTGCTTTAAGTACTTGTAAGTTATGTTTTTTAACTTGTATTAATTGGTGATGAGGTGTATTAATTGTACATATGTAACAGATATGTTTACCTTAAAATATTGAGCTTTACATACATGTACTTTGTGTTTTATCACTTATATTTTACTTAAAATCTAAATATGAAAATTTTAAAAATTAAATATGAGAGAATGTGTAATATGCTTTATAAGTAGTATATTTAATTTATTTTCAAGTTTATGACAGGAACTACTACATATTATATACTAGCTTATAGACCCGTCACATTGACGGGATTTTTAAAGAGATTATGCATCAAAAAATTAAGTGCGTGAATAAAGTAAGAAAGAACAACGCACATAAACAGATTGAATTATTTTCTGAAATGAATAATAAGTAAGAAAGAACTATGCTTGTAACTATAATGCAATAAGTGTCCATGCATTGTGGTGTCCAATTTTGATGGTCTTGAAAATCAAATGTTTGTAGTGAGCATTAATTAAGTGATAAGCCAATGTCCATTTCGTGAGCACCTAACAAGTATACCAAAAAAAATGTAAGTAAAAGAAGTTTGTGATTGCTAATATATGTAAATCTGACAAATGACATAAAACATTTCATATGTATATTGTGCATACTTTTTAAACCATGTTCATAGATCTTAGAGAACTTATTTGTATACTACATTTGTAGTAGTTTTTGATAGATTAACATCCGCATCACAAACAACCACCTTCAAACCTTTTTTGTTTTTGATGTGTAAAAGAGCTACGCATAGTTATCCATGTGTAGTTACGTGCACGATCAAAGTAAGAAACAACAACAAACATAAACAGGTTTCGTCATTTCATGAAGAGAACAATAAGTTTAATATTTGAATGAAGCGATAAAGAATTTGGTTTGTAACTATTAAAATACATAACGTGCATGTATAGTCTTGTTCAAAAGGTAGACGGTCTTGAATACGAAAACTATGTGGTCAGCGTCAAGCATTCAAGTAGCCCATGCTCACTCTATAAACACCTAATAGTTTTAGAAAAACAAAGTAAATGAAAAAGTGAAGTCACAGATAAGATTATATGTAAATTTAAGAAATTCAATCACAGTACTCTTTTTATCATTATAGTCTTCCTATGAGTACATTTATAATCGGATTTAGACTCATTTTAGCTGATCATAAATTTTTAGGTATGGGCGTATGGCTTGATTAGTATGGGCAATTAAACAACTTTATTCAAAGTATAGTATTGTTCAAGTGATTTTCACGTTAATTATGTATTACACACTTGTCTATAACCATAATATTTTTCTACTAAAAAAAGTAAAAATAAAAGAATAATAAAAAAAAATAAAAAATAAAAAAACCTTAAATGAGAGTGGATTGTGAGCACAAACTTTCAATAACTTCCCCATGAGCACAAGCGCATACATTACAAACAAAATAAAAATGCAATAACTTTCCCATGAGCTCGAGGGAATACATAACAAACAAAATCACATAAATGTGCTTAACTAAACAACGCCACGTCCTAAACTGTTTGAATCAAACTATTGCTTGATTACAACCTGCTTTTTTACTTTTGGCTGATGGCTTGAAAATACATCCAAGTTGACACTTTTTGTAGTTCTATGTAGCCAATTTTTTATTTATTTATTTATTTATTTATTTTTGCTATTATAACACAAATATTTTGAATTTCGTCTATTGTATGTATTTTGTGACTGTTTTTTCATGTTAAACTGTGCTTGATTACATCCTCAACTATGCGAATCAAACAATGAGAGATTATGTGACATTTATTTAATGATACATGCATTTACGATAACATAATAGTGATGAAAAACCCATCTCAATCTCATTGGCTCCATCTTTTGATGCTAAATATGTTACTGAACAAATATATGACATTTTAGTATATATAAATCATTTAAATTTACACCATTTGCAGATGATAATATTTTCATATTAACAACCTGTAAGATAAAACAAAATGGCGTGCACGCCAATTTCTTGACTATATATAAATTAACACGTAACTACAAATTTATCTCATCAATTTATTGGGTCAGAATTTCTAAAATAGTCAATGAGTATTCTAAGGTTGACTGAGCACCAAATTTAATATCAATAACCTTGTTTACTCTTAAGACCACAATATATACCAAGTGAAAACTAATAAATAGATTCTCTGTGAAAGGCCGGTCAAAGATAATTTTCATTGTTTAATGGTCGGGCAACAGCAAACTGAGGTACTGGATTAGATGAACTTGAGTTGTAGGATAGTGATTGTAAGGTAAATTCATCACTATTTCACAAAAAAAATAGAAGTACTTGGCTGGTGTGATGTATCAGCAAGCATTGGACCAAACGTGATGTTCTTTTAAAACTGGTTTTTGTTTCTAACAACATAAATATTTCCAACTACTACCTTCTGTCCAATATTTTTTTATTGGCAATGTAAACACAACGTTATAAAAGAACAAATACAGAAGGAAAAAAAAAAAAAAAGCCATGTTCCTGATAAAATAATAATGTTCATTTGAAATGGAAAAATATCTAAATGGTGATGTCATGTGTCTATTTTAAGGAATACATTGTTCCAATATTTTTTCCTTTTGGTAATCACGGAATATAATGTTTGACTTATTTTTTGACATGTTCAAATGGTTGGATCCAAGTTTACCATCACATATACGGATGCCATAAGTTAAAGTTAACACCTTTGATTAAATTCAAGTAATGAATCTGTAATTTACACAAAGTGATATGATAAATAATTAAATATCATTATAAAGTTTGAAAGAACTAACCTGATCCATTTTATTGATATAAACAAAAACTATTTTGCAGTGAAGATCACCTGTAATAATTTAAAAACTTTCTGAAAATTTGCAACATTTAATAAATTAATTCGAATAAGTTGTAATTGATATATCAGAACGGACCTTTACGTGTGCGTTTAAGGAGCACACAACCTCTTGCAAGTAGTTCTCAGCTACACATGCCAATAAATTTTTCTTCATGAACAAACTCGTCACTAAAAGCACCATTTGAACTGTTACTTGTTCAAGTGCTGTGTCTTTTTATCCATGTGGGGTATAACCGGGATATTGCGTGTGTCCTGCACTGACTTTGCTTTTAATGTCACCTCACCATGAAGAGCTGTAGTATATGTATTTTGAGCAAATTACTATTCTAAGAGACAATTCCATCACATATTCTCCAAGAAAAAACATAATACAACCTTTTGAAATGGTTTGTTGTACATTGTTTTGTGATTAATGATTGTTTGCATTTCACAAACACAAGAATCATATAATGATTCCAAAACGCAACAACAAAAACAACTCAGCTTACCAAGTAGCAGCAACAGTTGTTAAAGAAAAAATTTATAGCCAGGTGATCAAACATTAACCGCATAGCTGGTCCGCTGCACATCTTGGCAATGATGGCATAGCTGGAATGAATGTGTTCCTAGATCCTACACACGTACTTTAATAAATAAATAGTTAAAAAAAAGTTTAACTTTTTTAGGAAATCAGTGAAAAAATTCAATGTGATATTTGTTGAGGATGAAATAATTACCAATTTTGTTTTGCTTGTGTAATCCTCAAGAAATCCATAGAGGCAAACAATTAATACATGAAGCAAGGCTGGATGTGTAGGAATTGGCAGCTGAAGAAAGGCATCTAATTGATAATCCTTAGGACTTCAATAGCCGAAAGAGCGTAGTAGCGTACCCATCTTGATTATCTTGTGGATTCCATACCTAATATTGAGAAACGCTTGTTGGTGACCTATCATGAATTACATAAGCTTTATATAATTTTTGTACGTAGTACTATCATTTTAGTATTCCAGGATAAACATGAACGTAGTGTAGGAAGGGGGTGTTTAGCATTGCATTCTTGAGCTGCTTATGTTTTTAAAATTTTGTACTTTGCTTTAAAGTAATCTCCATGTGACCCGTCAATTCTTTTACTGGCTTCAAAGTAATCGGATTTGCAACCACCACACCATCAACGCAAACCATCCGTATGTATTCATCAACCCCCCATGTCTGTCATTGGTTTTTTTGGTTTATTGTTGTGTGTTTAATAAATTAAAAAAAAAAAAAAAAAAAAAAAAAAAAAAAAAAAAATGCCTGTTCCGTCAAATATTGTGTAAGATCTTTGCCTCCAGAAATCATGAGTACCTAATGGGAACAAACATGAACAAAGTTTAACTTTCTTAAGCTAAGGAAATGGGAAAAAATAATTGGAAAATCAAAATATAGTACCTTTCATATTCAGGGAGATCTTTGAACTGATCGACAACCATCAACAAATCCTTCCTTTTCTCTACCAAATCTACCTTATTCATGCAAAATATTTGTGTTTGCTTTGGATTGACTTGTGAACCCATGATGTTTAATAAGTCCACTCACTCTCGTATCAGGCCTATGTATATATAAACACACATAGAAGTAAAGAGAGGAATCAAACACAAGATAATTGATAGAGAGAAGTTAGGGATACATAGGTTATTTTACATTTATCTTAATAATTAGTTTTCATGCCACTGTTACTTAACTAATTCTTATCAGAACATCATGTTCCAAATAATTTTTACTAAAGTTGTCCCTATTGATCGTCGCTGCTACACGTTAATAATCAGTTTAATATCACATATAAAACAGTTACCACCTTAAATACATAGAGCATCAAACAGCCTTGTGTCAAATACTAAAGCATCAAAAGATGAAACAATATGCATTTAAATTTTTGTATGAGCATATTCCTTTTAAAGATAAATATTCAATAGAAATAATTGATCAACAGACTCATTACAAAACTTCCACTATCTTGAGAGGCCTTCTTTAATTGAGATTAAAATTTTCATATCCAAACACATTATAGCCAATACTCAAGTTTCACCAATCAGATAACCTCAAATATTGTTCAACATATAATAAAATGTCAAATAAGAAAAGAATTATCAACATGGTTTCTAAATGTTTCCTGCTTCACAACCTATATAAATTTATCACTGCCACATATTATTTGCAGGTTGGCTAAGAGGTAAAGCTACATTAAGGTAACATTAAGTAAAACACAATATACTTGATGAATATGTTATGACCAACAATCTTACCAAGATATGTGAGGCCTTCCTTTCTTATCACATATGTCCGCTTCCTTTCATCATGAAGTTCAACAACAATATTAGGAGACCCACGATACACACGATTAAATTGAAATACCACACAGAACCAATTTTAACGTTATTCAAATTGCCATTAAAATGCAACTGAAAAGCGAAGTTACTAATAGAAACACCTAATCACAGACAAAAACCGTTCTTTTGGATGAGTTAAATCTATGGATATGAGTAAATACAACAAACATGTTGGATGAGTTAAATCTACCTTAAGAAGAACAAAATTGTGATAAAATTGGCATGTACGATGAACAACATAAATTAGTGATAAACAACCTTGATTTGTCTTTCATAGATTATCAAAAAAAAGTAACATAAATAAGTGATAAACATCCTTGATTTGTCTTTCAAAGATTATCAAAATAAAAAGTATGAAACAGTTTTATTTAGACAATTCGTCAAACATGTAATATGCATATATTTAGGCCCGCCACAAACCTGTTGAGAAAGCCTGGTAAAAATATTATTATAAATAGAAACACCTAATCACAGACAAAAATTGTTTACCTTTTGATCAAAAAACAACTTGAGTCGTTAATTTTTTTATGCTCTCCGCACACCATGTGTTGGCCAATTCTTCACCCACATCTACCATAACAAACTAACAATAGTAAGAACAATGAAAAACAAATCCAATTAACTTAATATAAGAACACATTTTTATTGGAGCAACATAAGACCACTTACCCGATCGAATTGATCTCAACTTACTGGCAATTTTATAGAATGTGTTTAATTATTAATTCAGACAATTGTGTGAGTGGATTTGTTCTTCACCAAGACTTTCATGGATGTTCTTGAAGAAACATAATCTGCAATATCAAATATAGTATTGAATATATATTAAATTGAATAAGCACAAAATTAAAAGATGATTACTGATTTGAAGCTTTTTTTGAATAATTTCTTGAAGAAACATAATCTGCAAGATCAAATATAATAGGATGATTTGTTTGAATAATTTCTTGATTGATTGATTGTAACCGAATACATTTAATGTATTAACATTAAATGATGAATTGAAACTGCAAATTCAATGTAGAGAAAAAGTCTTGAAGAAGTTTTATCCAAGGCTTGAGTGTGTTTGTACTTGACTAAAATATCGACCCCCTCTCCATCAAGACACATCAGCGAATTGAATGCATTGGGTGCTTTAAAGGGTGGTACAGAACTCCATTTTATTAGAATACATAGATAGATAGATAGATAGATAGATAGATAGATAAGCATTTTTTCACTTTTTTTCAAAGATGAAACTTGCGTAACATCATAAGATCAAGTAACATCTTTTTCATCGTTACATCATAAGATCAACTAACGCTTTGTTAATTTCATCGTTACATCATAAGATCAACTAACATCTTATGGCTAATTTATAATGATAATTTATTTTCAAGTTTGTGACAGGAACTATTATATATACGCATTTTTTTCTTTTTTTCAAAAATAAAACTACTTGCGTAACAAAATTAAATTTATCAACAACTTGTACTCGGTACTATCATATGTCATATTGGTACTTTTTTATTGTTTGCTTATTTGATCTTACGATGTAAGGGAGGTGGGAGTACACCACTCACTCCCATTTCCTTCACTCACTCCCAACCAATCTCCTTGCGCCACATCATTCTCCACTTTTTTCATCACTCACTTCTTTTTTGGAGGCGATACTTCACTCACCCTTCACTCACTCCTTTTTTTTTTTTTTTTTTTTTTTTTTTTTTTTTTTTTTTTATAAATTCTATTAAACTTTATTAAAAACTAAAATTTCATTAAAATTAAATAAACATTACATAACATTTTTAAAAAACATAAAATAACATTACATAATACGAAAATGCTAAATTTAATAATACTAAAAAACTAATCTTCATCGTCCACCTGGAGGTATGGTAATTGCTGAGCGTCAATATGCTCCATAAGATCAAATCGGAGATGAAAATGTGTGTTCTCATTTCGTATCTCGTCCAAGGCTGCTTCGTCAAACACCGGTTCGATCGGAGGATCTCTAATATGAACTGGGCAGATTGCGTTACCGGAGTCATGTAGAATCATGTTGTGCAATATCACACACGCATAAACTAGTTTGCTAATTCTGTCTACTGTATACGGCCGTAAAGGTCGTCTCAGTATACCCCATCTACCATTGAGAGCACCAAATACCCGTTCAACATCTTTTCGAGCCGACTCTTGTACTTTCTTGAATTTTTTCTCTTTCGGGTCGGTTGGAAATTTGAAGGCTTTTACAAAAGTAGACCATGTAGGATATATGCCATCGGTTAGATAGTATCCACGCTTGTACGTATGGCCATTCACAACAAATGGGCACTTAGGTGCCGTACCATTACGCTCGGTGAGGAATAGCGGAGATTGCATCACAACATTCACATCGTTGTTTGAACCCGGCGGTCCAAAGAACGCGTGCCATATCCACAAATCTTGAGACGCCACTGCCTCCATCATAATCGTGGGGTATTGATGATCACCCCTTTTATATTGACCCCTCAATTCGACTGGACAATTCCTCCAATCGAAATGTGTGCAATCTAGGCTACCGATCATACCCGGAATGTGATGTCGAGCTTCGTGTGCTTCGTACAAACATGCAATATCATGGCTTGTTGGCCTACGTAGGTAAACTCGACCGTATATCTGAATAATAGCGTCACAAAAAAATTGAAGGCATTCACGTGACGTTCTTTGAGCCATTTGTAAATATTCGTCAAACTCATCCGGTGGATTACCGGTTGCAAGTTGTTTAATGGCAGACGAACATTTTTGTATGGCTGTGAAACTTTTTCTTGCTCTAGCATCATAACCTTCTTGAAAATACTCAAATCTAGACTCAATATCATGTGTAATTTTCAAAAATAAACTTTTACGCATACGATACCTATCTTCAAAAACTTGATCGTTGTATCTTGGTTCTTCACAAAAATAATCACGATGCAATGTTTGTGCAGCTGATATCCGATCGCGTTTTACTGATGTTCGTGACGACCCTGCCGTATCTTCCTCCTCATCTGCGTCAATCGCGTTAGCAAAAAACTCAAGACTACTATCGTTAGACCACTCAAACGGGTCGTCTAACAATAAAGTCGAACCTACTCTTCTAGGCTCCATATGCAAGATTTTCTTTTTTTTTTTGTTTTGAATCGGTATGTGGTTTAATGGGTATGTGGTTTTTTTTATTTTTTTTTTTGTTTCAATCTACCCACAACAAATGGAACTCCATTTATACAATTCAAAAAAAAAAATAACCGTTGCAATCCCAACGTCTCTTTTCCTTTCTTCCCGTGCGGTTTGCTTTCACCCAAAATGCCTCCCCGTGCGGGGTACACCGAGAGGCGGCGGTGTTCCCGTGCGGGGTTCCACCCCTCACCGTGCTTCCCCGCAGGTACTCCCAGCTCTCTAAGGATGAAAATTAACAAAGTGGCCAAGTGGGCATAAAACTTTAAAATTATTTATATTCAATCTAGAGTAAAATATACCGTTCGTCTTTGAACTTGTACAAAATCATCTTGTTGTAAGAGCGCTAGGTATCTTTTGGTATCATGTGTGGTGTCATGAGAAAAAGTGGTGCCACCTCATCATTTTTTTTCCTTGGCGTCACTTTTGACTATAGCACCAAAAACCTCCTCCTTAGCATAACACCAATTTTTGTGATGCCATTGTACTATTTTTTCTCATTTTTAAATAAAACAACATATATAATTGAAATTTAATTTCATTAATAAAAAACACATTACATAAAAAAAAATACGAAAAATAAAAGTTAGATGTAAACATAAAGAAAACTAGTAGTATGCAAAAAAATTACCATTAACCACTTAATACGCTAAACAAAATTCAGCTAAAAATTGCCAAAGCCAAAAACAAAAAATTTAGCCCAACTAATAGTGAGTGAAATGTGGAAACCGTAGAGGGGGGTAAATACGTTTCCATTTAAAAGCTTAAAACTCTTGTATCAAATGACCAATCAACTTTAATGTAATATGAAAAGTGTCGATACAAGTCTTTTAAAACCTAGTAATAATATAGAGCATCAAGACATATCACAACAACACAAACTTAGACATATTATAAATAACATGCCATAACACAAAACATAACTAACACAATATAAGCAACAAACTACTCAAGACTAAATGCAACGCAAGATATAAATGTAAAGCGATAAATGAGAAAGTAAACGTAGAGAGATAAGTAAAGAAAACGCAAACCCGGACACGGCGATTTATAGTGGTTCGGTCACGAATCTCCTCTTCGCCTACTCCACTCCCCGAGTACCCAACTCGAGAGTTACTTCACTAATCAACAAGCTCCATTCTCGACGGAGAAAACGATACAACGACACTTACATTATTTTCCGACACTAAGTTAAATGTCGAGTACTAATCTTAGCTAGTACCAATCTACCACGATTTACCCGATCCTCACAAATAGCACAAGCTAGATCCACATGATCTACTCACGATCTACCCGATCTACTCACGATCTACCCGATCCTTACTAATCACACAATCAACACACCGTACATGATCTACCCGATCTACCCTTGATCAACACACAAGCTCACTAGCAACAAGAGATCTCCAAGATCTCAACAAGATTACAATGATCCACACTCACAAGACTAAACAAAGATAATGACTACTTGATGTATATCAAGATACAACAAGCTTACAGTAAGTAATGCAAGTGCACTACTCAATGACTCTAACACTTTGTATCTTCTTGATACTTTGTGTTCTTCTCTTGGACTAGAAGATGAATGAAGGTGATCACTTGAATGGATGATTGGATCACTCTAAAACAAACTAAGACTCTCTAAATGATCAAAGAAAGTGATCTAAATAAGAAGGATTAGACCAGAGAATAATGACTGGAAAAATCTGCTTGAAAATGTAAAATGGTCCACTATTTATAGGCAAAGAGAAAAATGAACGTTACATGGGGACGGTACCACTAAAAACCCGACGGTACCACTAAATTTAGTGGTACCGTGGTACCGTCCCAGACAGAGACGCTCCAAACTTTGTTTTTGGTGAAAGTTTATTTTGGGGAGTTTGGAGCTGATTTAGGTAAAAATATAGCTGTTGGGATTTTTGAAATGATTTCCCAAATAAAACATTTCTTTATAATTCAAAAATAATTTGTAAAATGTATTTTTGAAAAAATATTTTGTCACATTAAGAATGTGAAGTTTAGAAAAAATATAATCCTTTGATCATTTGTCAAGTAGTAGATTTGTTTGTCCATACCTTGAGTGATTACGTCGGGATGGAAATCTACAACTTTGTTGAAGCATGCTTGAGATGTCGAGAGATGTTGATGTAAGTATGCATTGATGATTTGTGTAAACAAGTAACTTGCGTATTTTACGTTATGCATTACAAGTTACATGTTTGTCATCATTAAAACCTAAGAAACCGTTTAGTTTAAATATCGTAATATTTGCACTAACACGAAAATATTGCACACCCCAATTAATAAGTATAATTTTTACCCTATATGTAACAGTGCAAAGCCCAAAAATATTGCACAGCCATATACCTAACATTACACACGCAGCCACACACTTATACTCCATATTCTTCATCCTACCTTCTTCCTCTAAAACCTGCACACACACACACACACACACACACACACACACACACACACAAAAATCACAACTCCAAACACAAATAAAAGAGAAACAAATTCAACAAAAAAAAAACAGAAAAAGAAAACCTTTGGCGTGGGCTGGTGGCCACGGTGCCAGACCTTACCAGCCCAGCCCCGGTGTGGGTTATGGCACCATAGGCTCGCGCCGAGCACAATGCCTTGAGTCACTAGCCACTGTACCCGGGCCTCTAAAAATCTTTTTTTTTTTTATCACCAGAGGTTCTTTTTCCATGTTTTTTGATCACCCAAGGTCCATTTGACCGTTATACCTCAGTCATACTCCTACCTTCCATTTATAAGTGAGGGCATAATCATCTTTTGACTGTGACGTACTACTTAAAGCTAGTATACAGCATTTTCATTTCCCTATATTACTCTTCTACCACAATTTTTATCCTCACTCATCATCCCTAAAATTTTCCCAAAACCTTTCTTCTCCAAAATCTTAAACCTATCAAAATGGTTTGTTGTTGGTGTGGTAGGCAGATAGTTCGCACATTGTGGACAGCGATCAACCCAGGGCATCGAATATATGCTTGTCCTAATCAAGTAAGTGCACGTTGAGATTATTTTATATTTTTGCGTTATTAGCAAAGTACACAGTAACAATAGTGGTTGTCATTTTATTTTAATAAATTGTTATTTTGATTATTAGGGGTCTTCTTGTCGGTTCATAGGATGGTATGATCCGCAAATGTTTTTGTTTCATCAGTTAGAAAGAAGCCGACCATTGTACCTGGAGCAACCTTGCTTCCTCCCTCAACTCCCTGAAACTAGCTGATGAAACAATTGCCACTTTTTTCTTCACATTCCCTTGACCAACTATTATTGTTCTATCACGTACTTCGAACACTTTCTCTATCCTTTCATGCATCACAACAGCGACAGAGAACCCATACAAGTTGTACTTCTTCACAAGTCTTGATGGTATAGACTGTTACAAAATATACAAAACTTAGCATTAGTTTGCCATTGTGGTATTAGTTTGCCATTGGGGTGATTCTATCAGACATTATGATCTATCAATCATCCTATCAGGTACATAATATCTCAGACAAATGACAACTATATATTTGATTAAGCAACTCTATCACTACTGCTTCCCAAACAGGCCAAATACACAGAACAAAATAAAGGACCACATCAACCATGCATAAAGGAAGTATAGCAGCTAAGGATCCAGCTCAAGCTCAAGCTCAAGCTAATGACAAGAGAAGAATTGGAATAGAGGAAGCAGAGCATAAAGTCAACCATTTCAAGTCTGTGTCGAAGCTACAACAACCTCACAAGCTATAGTTTGATAGTTATTTAGTTTGTAATCTCATTGAAATTGTAGCGTAGAATTACTTTGACTTTGAATTTTAGTTTGTATATAAACTCTCATTTGTACCCATTTTCATTTAATGTGAAATACAAAAGTTTTTCCCTCCATAATATTTTATCTCCAATTATCAATAAACCAACATCCACACTAACATTAAGCGTAACAATTTAACAAATTAGTAAAGTTTCAATACACTTACAAGTCATCCATCTCTCCAGAAGCATGCAGTCATCTTTCTGTAGAATGTCCTTTCTTCTTGGTCATGGACAGTGTGAAACGTCCAGTTACACATCTACTTCATCCGACGGGCTTCAACATCTGAATTTAATTACAAAATTAGTTACAGATAATCCAAAATGTTACACTCATATCATATACTTGATGTAGTTAAAGTTAATAAAGAAAAACATACCATAGTCATGTGCTTCGTTACGAAGGGCATTCATGGCTATGTTGGTGTTGTATGTCTCCACTGTTGTAATGGCCCCTCCATCAGGTTCAAACAACATGACATTATATTCCTCCCCCGGGACAACCTGAGTAAATACCATCCATTGACCAGGTTTCATATTCAAGTCTTGAACCAGTCTCAACCAACCAAACCCAAACAGGAAGGAGTGGACGTATCGATCATAGACATTTTCATTTTCCACCCTAACATTGTACTCAGTTGTGTTAGTGGTAATCACGATCGACTCAGTAGGGGTTGGACCATTCAGATTTTTCAGAAAATCTTCTGGCAACAACTGCATAAGTATAGATGTGTCTGTCACTGGCACTAAACATCTCCAAACTGAGCACTTTCGGATTCATAATTATGAAACTCCTCCCCATACTCACTGTAGCAAGTTACATTAAACACATCCTCACCCTCTTCTATAAAATGTATGTAAGCAACATCCGAACAGGTGCTGTTGTGCATGACAAAATCATTCCACCTTGCTCCCTCAACAACACACACCAATTCTGAGACTCTTCTTAAACTAACTCTCCATATAATCCCCGTACAGTGAACTAAGTAAATATAACGATTCCCATGATAGGAACTGTTAGACCTGTTTTTCGGATACAACCAGGCCTCACCCTAGATGAGTTGGCTAAGACTTATTATGATTGGTTAGTCAATGAAAGTTATGTAGTGGTCAAACCCGATGGTCGAAGTAGGTATAATATGGTCATAAAAAGTATGTTGTGTCACAATTGGAATGAAAATAGACTTGTAGGACTAAAGTTTCCAAGTGGTAATTATGATATAAGGGAAATGTTTTCAAAGTAGAGGAAAAAGGATTTGAAGGACCATATTTGCCAATTACGCAAACTTGCCTCCACAAATATCTTGTGTCTAGAAAATTCTAAGCATTTCTCAATGATTATAAGTGGGTGTGTTTGTGGGTTCGGTTATTAAAAGAAAAAGAGAGGGTAGAATGGAGTGGGATAATCTTAGAAGAAAAGTTAATAATTTCATATCAAGTAATGATCTATCACAAGAAGGTAATCTCTTTTAAGCTAGTTATGTATGGGATTGATCTCCATATAATCAATCTATGATTATATAATGATTGGAGATGTTTAGAGGTATGAAATGGTAGTACAAACCATGCTTATAGCTATTTTGTTATGTGTTTTAAAGAGTTCATGTTTATGGTAATTATGACATAGGATGATGAAGGTGATGATGATGATGATGAGGAGGAGGAGGATGATGATCTTGATGGTGATATAATGATATGGTAGTTAGTTTGGATGATTAAGGTAAGTAACTATGATTAGTATATGTTTATACGAATATTCTCATGTTATGAGTTATTAAAAGAGTTTATATGATTATGCCTTGGATTAGTAATTTGAATTAGTAGGAAGTATTTTAATAAGTAAGGGACTTGAGATAGATCATGGTTTTAGAAGGATTAAGGTATGTTTATGATCGTTATGTGTTTAAATTTATCATGTTTATGTGTTATAATTATGAGGTTGTCATGATAATGGATATGAGATTGGAAGATCATGAGTTGAAGGGTTAAAGATGTTCTTGATGCATATATGTGTGAATTGAAGTATTAATCTGGTTGCTTACTAAGTGAAAGGTTACGTTTTAGTGTTTAAATGTTTTGTAGGTTGCGTACGATGAAGATGTTAGAGCTTGGATTATAGTTTAAAGATTAAAAAGCGGGTTAGGAGACCATGGTAAGAAAGTAGGAGCTAGGTAGTGTACCAAGCTCGAAGTCAATGTTGTGCCCCGTGGGTCTTTTAATAGTGTATATGCATGCGGTCAAGTGTCAAGATTTGTCATTGTGGGTATTATAAAGTATGTTTAACTGTTCATGTTGTAAACGAGTGTTTAGTGTTTATAGTCATGGTTAAAGGGGTGTTTGGAATAAGTGTATAAAATTACCCATTTTGGGTCAAACATGTCAAGTGATGTTTAAAACGTTACTACATGTTTGGTTATAGTTTATGTTATAAATAATTGGTGTTTGTAAAAGTTATAGTGTTTGTTTAATGCTTAAGGGTCTTATGGTTAAGTTATGTTTGAAAATAGGCAAAAAACGGATGTTTAGCAAACCTTGTGAAATATATGTTCATGGGTAATTTAGATTGCGAATATTTATGAAAATGATGTGTTATGTTATATTAATGATTTATGAAAAGTTTCGTTAATTTTCAAGTCTCGAAAGTTGGTTTTTCGGAATTAGAGTTATTATAGTTTTCTTTGTTTAAATCTATAGTAGGCATATGGCCATATGAAATTTTAGTATATAGGCATATGGCTGCCTCAGAGATTTTTGAATAAAGGTATATGACCAGCATATGGCCATATGGTATTTTTAGCATATGGTAATATGATATTTTTAGCATATTGCCATGTGGTTGCACCAGAAAGTTTAATAAGGGCATATGACCTGAATATGGCCATATGATATTTTTAGCATATGGCCATATGCTCCGGTCAGAGTATAAATTTGGGTTTTTCAATTTTTGGTCAAACTTAAAAAAAATCATATCTTTTAAACCGTATGTCTTCATGGGTCGTGCCACCCGTCATTTCAAAGAGAATTAAGTCTAGTTTCATTTAAAAATACTTCCAAGGGTTAATTTATTATATATTTTTATCAGTGATTAAAAGAATAACAGAAAGTTTGTTATAGTTGAGTTGTTGCCGCGTAAAAGTCAAAATTTTTGGTCAAATCGATCATGGGGTGTAATAACTTGAAATCAGAGCTTTAGTTTAAGTGAAGTAGGTTTCCGCTATAGGTTGCCTAGACTTAAACCACTCGTAGACGCGTTGAGCATAAGTTTAAGTAGTGCGGAAAATAGATGCCTTAGTGGTGTGACGTGGAAGTGCTTATAATAATAATGAGATTAGGTTATACTCCCTCGGCGCACTATACATTTAGGTTTTTTTTATAACATAGGTGACAACTTATGCAACTTAAATAACACAAAAATATCAAAATTCAATGCATAATGCCACTTAATAGTTATTACATCTAAAAAGGTTGCATTTAAACCCAAAATATTAAGCAAGCAACATATCAGAATCCATGAACTACCCGAAATTCCTGAATATACATTACAACATATATGAGCTTATGCTTTATAAATTCTAACAAATTACCATGTATCAAACTATCAACTATCAACAACAAAAAAATCTATAGTTGTTTGGTAACACTTAACACTAAAAAAACAACATTTGTAACTGTTAATAAGCTACTATTCTTAGACATTAGATTACAAAAAATACATAGTTCTTTGTTGATTCTGTGTTTTAGTTATTTTCTAAAATTTTAGGGTTATTAGAAACTTTATAACTTAAAGGGCCCAATGTATATAACATGTAAGCCCAAAATGTATCCTACTATTAAGAAAAAAAGGCCAAAACCCTGTTACGTCTTCTAGGCGCACAAATCCCCAAGGCGCAAAAGCGTAAAAATCCCCAAGGCGCTGCGATTTTTATGGGATTCATGCATGTCGTGAGCCTCGATCTAAAAAAATCCCAAAGGGTAGAGCCTCGTGGGATTTAGGGAGTAGGCGCGCCTTAGGCGCGATTTTTAAAACACTGCTCCCTCCGTCCTAATTTTATTGTTCAAGTTTCCTTTTTGGGATGTTCCAATTTAATTGTCCACTACTAAAAATAGATAGGGAAGTTTAACTAAGTTTATTATATTACCCTTGTTTAAAATTATTATTACATACCTTAAAAAAAAATTTAATTAATTACCTTAGAGCAAAATTGTCATTCTGTCAAAAAGTAAGAAAGAGAAAGTTGTAATAAATGTACTTTTCTTAAACTGTGTGTTTTTTGTTGGAGGACAATAATTTTAGGACGGAGCAAGTAGTTAAGATGTAACGTGGATATTGCGATATGGATTTAAGGGCTATAGAGTTAATGAGTTAGACGCGAATTATAGATTGTTTAAATTATGAGAGGGAATGCGTGATATGCTATAAGTATTCATGTTAATAAGGGTGTATGTGTCTTATAGTGTTATCATATATGTGATTTAATTCTACGGAGGATTATATTATGCTAAGTGCTATGTAAGCTTATGATAGTTCCTGTATCGTATAGACTAAAGTTTTATTTATGTGGATTGAGACTTTGAAAGTTATGAGTCGTAGGCGAAGTTATTAGAATGTGTTTATTGGTATGGTGACATTGTGATTATTGTTGGAAGCAAGAAAAAGAATGTTATGGTATAATGCATAGAAGGTAAAGATTGACTTAGATTGCATTAATTATGGTTTGGCTAATGATTTGTATGTATTTTGGTTGAAGAATAATGGCCTAGTAAGGGTTATGGGATTGAGTAAGACTTGTTTATATGTAAACGTTAAGGATATATAAGGATGTGTTGAGAATTTAGATGCTTAGGTAAGCGTATTGTTGAAATGTGTAATTGTAAGATATTATAGAAATGTATGGCTAAGTGATTTTGATTAAGTTTGAAGATGAGTAACACTTGTTGAAGAAGTGTTAAGGGTGAATGTTTAATATGTTCGTGGTGTGAGCCTTATATATATATATATATATATATATATATATATATATATATATATATATATATATATATATATATATATATATGCATATAAATATGTATATATATTATCTATATATATATATATACATATATGTATATATACATACATATATACATATATATATATATATATATATATATATATATATATATATATATATATATATATATATATATATATATATACATACATATATACATATATATATATATATACATATATATATATATATATATATATATATATATATATATATATATACATATATATATATATATATATATATATATATATATATATACATATATATATATATATATATATATATATATGTGTGTGTGTGTGTATATATATATATATGTATATATATATATATATATCACTTATATATATATATATATATATATACATATATATATATATATATACATACATATATACATATATATATACACATATATACATATATATATATATACACACATATATATATATATATAAGTAATTTATGAATGAGTATTATAACAAGATGTATAAAGGAAGTTGAATAAGTGTAATACAAGTGAATCCGAATTAGATGAGCATGACTAGAATTTTAGTCGTAATATGAAGTGTTAGAAGTTGGGCAATGAATGAGCTTTAGATTGCAATGTATGATCCATATATGGTATACAAATATAATTCATGTTTAATGTTGGTTTAGACCATGTCAAAATAATGAAAGGTGATAAGTATGTGATTGAGATTAGGTAAGGCAAAGAGAAGAGAAAATGGAAAGGTGTTAGTCAAAAAATTGCTTAAATAATGAACAAATTAGTGAAACACAGAATTAGTGAATTAGACGCAATTGATTGGTGGTGAAACGTAGTGAATGATTTGACAAATGTGAGAAATAAGTCCAGGTTGGACTGAAGATGTTTAAATAATAATGTGAATAATAAGTTCATGGAATTTAAAGATTTTCTAAGTATATGTTTAAGTTATAGATGGTTTATGTAATATGTTCTATATGACTTAAGACGATAAGCGACACATATGTTATATGGTAAGAAGGTGTATGTGATGTAAATCTATGGCGGGCTAAATGTGTGTAAGTGACGAGATCAATGTATTTGTAATTGATGTAAGATTGTATGTTAAAGAAGGATAATGATAGCAAGATGTGAATAGAAATGGTAAGTGGTATTAGAGATGGGTTACAAAGTAAATTAAAGTATTGACGCATTAAGAGTGGAATGTAATGATGATAATTGATAAGTGTGCTAAAATATAACGTGTGAAGATAAGATGGAATTGACGCACTAACTGTTAAGAGATTATTGATATGAAGATTATGGAATGAGATTAATGAATGATGATATGTAACGGTTCAGGATTCATAAGGTATAGATCACCAACATATGGTCTTACTATATTTAGTGGCTAATAATTGATGTTAATGTGATATAGAGTCGACTTGACGGTAAGTTAAAATATATGAGGTTTAAGTATTTAGATGAATGTATAATAACCACAAATAATGTTATGGTATGTTATAATGAAAACAAGATTAAATGAGCACATTGATTACTAAATATGATGTAAAACTTGTAAAAATTGGAGTAAAGTGTGTTGGTAAGGTAATGAAGAGATAAATGGTAAGGCTTAAGTGTTAATGATTGAAATGAGACGAGTTAAGTACGTAAGCAAGAATGTAAAGAAATCTAGTATGGTAAACGTGACGAGTTCATAGAATGTGTGATGTTAATGAGTGTGCTAAAATAATGATCTAAGTAAGGCGATACAGAACAATGTTGTTTAATACATGAATAATAAAAGAAGTGAGATACGGTACGAGAATGAGAATATGATGTGTTAAGGGTGCAAGTTAGAACGTAACGATGAAATTAAACATGATATGAATGTGTTAATAGTTTAAAATTTGTAAAAGAATGAATCGTGCTAATGAATGTGTGATTGAATTAACCTATGGAGGGTTTAAAATGAAAAAGGTTGTGTGGACTAAAGTTAAAAAGGGATAATGGAAGAAATGGTGAAATAGTTAACAAGGGTTAAAACTTAAAAGAATGTAAGTGATGGTGAGATGAGTAAACACATAAATAATGTGTAAATATGATAAGCGGGTTTTGTATGCCCTATGATACGTAATTAAACTAATTAAATGGATAACATAATGTGTGTGGGTTAAAACGTTAAGGGCTTGTATCCAATGTTAAAATGTGAAAGGTTAAAGATGGTCATCATATAACCAATGAGTTAATGATGGCTACTTCGGGATGGCGGAGCTAATGTTGATAAAGATGGCATCCTTCAGGATGGTTGAGTTAATGATGATTAATGATGGTATTCTTCGGGATGACCAAATTAATGAATGTTAAAGAATCCTTTGGGATGTGTTAAAGATCATTCGAGATGAAATGTATTGCCTTCATCGGCAAGTGGTTGCCTACATCCTTTATGATAAAAATATCCCCATAATAAATGTGATAATAATATGGATCCAAGTCTAAAAAGGTAATGTGAAGCATAAAAGAATGAAAGATTGGAAGTAAATTAGGTAATAGGAATAGTTGTGTTATATCGGAAGTATATAACCATGAGTTTATGCTTCTTGATTTACATCGATTGGGACACCTTTCCTTGTAAATGAGGAAGTATGAATGAGTGGGCTTATGTGTTCCCGAAATGGCACGAGTATGGTTAGAAGAGTAGAAAGTGAGAGTCTTAAATTAGTTAGAAATTATAAGAACTAAGATAAGAGTGTTAGAATTAGAGCACAATTTTTAGCTGAAACTTATAAGAAACCTACGCTTGGGGTGCTAAGTATAAGTTGAAGGAATTGAGAAATTGTAATGATGATATAATACGCCTTATGGCGTGGTACAAAATGTGAGTAATGAAGGTAATTGATGCTAATTGTTACGTGAAATGTGATAGTATGGGTTAAAGTATGATGTTAGTTAAGGCATGAAATATTCCTATAAGATTTATAATAGTTAGCAAGGGCTATATATAGAAAGAAGTATAAGAAACGAGGTGGTTGATAAGAACGTAAAAAGAATGGATAAATGATAATTGTAGAATATAAATGTAATAGCCAAGCTTGACTTATGTAAAGTATAATAGTATGATTTCCTCTAGCAACATGTAGTCATAGAATGAGAATTTAGAATAAAGCAAGTGAGAATATGATGTAATGTTAATTGAACAGGATTAGATCGATAACTAGTTATAGTAGGTAGGTATTGGATGACGTAATGATCTTAGTAAGAGTTGTATGGTTATAGAAGTAAGAGAAAAGTAAAGTGGATTAAGGACATGTGTGACGTTATAGTGTGCTTAGAGTTGCAAGATCAATTAGATCGTTGCGACTAAATGGACTAAGAACCGGGAGTGCTAGGAATGTGGTATATTATATGACTAAGTTTTGGTTAGTAATAGACGATAGATTTCGGAGACGAAATCTAAATAAAGGGGTAGAATTATTAGACCCGTTTCCTGGATACAACTAGGACCCACCCTAGATGAGTTGGCTAAGAAAGTTATGATTGGTTAGTTAACGAAAGTTATGTAGTGGCCAAACCCGATTGTCGAAGTAGGTATAATATGGTCATAGAAAGTATGTTGTGTTACAATTGGAATGAAAATAGACTTATAGCACTAAAGTTGCCAAGTGGTAATTGTGATATAAGGGAAATGTGATCAAAGTAGAGGAAAAAGGACTTGAAGGACCATACTTGCCAATTAGGCAAACTTGCCTCTACAAATATCTTGTGTCTAGAAAATTCTAGGCATTTCTCAATGATTATAAGTGGGTGTGTTTGTGGGTTCGGTTATTAATAGAAAAAGAGAGGGAAGAATGGAGTGGGATAATCTTGGAAGAAAAGTTAATAATTTCATATCAAGATTGAAGTTCTAGTAATGATCTATCACAAGAAGGTAATCTCTTTTAAGCTAGTTATGTATGGGATTGGTCTTCATATAATCAATCTATGATTATATAATGATTATGAGATGTTTAGAGGTATGAAATGGTAGTACAAACCATGGTTATAGCTATTTGGTTATGTGTTTTAAAGAGTTCATGTTTATGGTGATTATGACCTAGGATGATGAAGGTGATGATGATGATGAGGATGATGATGATCTTGATGGTGATATAATGATATGGTAGTTAGCTTGGATGATCAAGGTAAGTAACTATGATTAGTATATGTTTATATGAATATTCTCATGTTATGAGTTATTAAATGAGCTTATATGATTATGCCTTGGATTAGTAAGTTGAATTAGTAGAAAGTATTTTAATAAGTAAGGGACAAGAGATAGATCATGGTTTGGAAAGATTAAGGTATGTTTATGATTGTTATGTGTTTAAAGTTATCATGTTTATGTGTTATAATTATGATATTGTCGTGATAATGGATATGAGATTAGAAGATCATGAGTTGAAGGGTTAAAGATGTTCTTGATGCATATATGTGTGAATTTAAGTATTAATCATGTATTAATCTGATTGCTTACTAAGCGAAAGCTTACGTTTTAGTGTTTCAACATTTTGTAGGTTACGTGTGATGAAGATGTTACAGCTTGGATTATAGTTTAAGGATTAGAAAGCGGGTTAGGAGACCTTGGTAAGAAAGTAAGAGCTAGGTAGTGTACCAAGCTCGAAGTCAATGTTGTGCCTCGTGGGTCTTTTAATAGTGTATATGCATGCGGTCAAGTGTCAAGATTTTGTCATTGTGGGTAACTGGGTATTATAAAGTATGTTTATCTGTTCTTGTTGTAAACGAGAGTTTAGTGTTTATAGTCATGGTTAAAGGGGTATTTGGAATAAGTGTATAAAATTACCCATTTTGGGTCAGACGGGTCAAGTGACGTTTAAAACGTTACAGCATGTATGGTTATAGTTTATGTGATAAATAATTGATGTTTGTAAAGGTTATAGTGTTGGTTTTATGCTTAAGGGTGTTATGGTTAAGTTATGTTTGAAAATGGGTCAAAAAAACGAGCGTTTGGCAAACCCCGTGTAATATGTGTTCATGGGTCATTTAGACCATGAATGCTTATGAAAACGATGTGTTATGTTATATTAATGATTTCTGGAAAGTTTCGTTAATTTTTGTGTCTCAGAAGTTGGTTTTCCGGAATTAGAGTTATTATAGTTTTCTTTGTAAAAATCTGCAGTAATCATATGGTCGGTCATATGAAATTTCAGCATATGGGCATATGGCTGCCTTAGAGATTTTTGAATAAGGGTATATGACCAGCATATGGCCATATGGTATTTTCAGCATATGGTTGCACCAGAAACTTTAATAAGGGCATATGACCTGAATATGGCCATATGATATTTTTAGCATAAGGCCATATGCTTCAGTCAGAGTATAAATTGGAGTTTTCCGGTTTTCGGTCAAACTTAGAAAAATCATACCTTTTAAACCGTAAGTCGTCATGGGTCGTGCCACCAGTGGCGAAGCTAGAAAATTTTCAGTGGGGGGTCGGGATCTAAAACTTTTTTTCCTAACGCTATTTTTCGGGTAATACCGAAATTTTGGGGGGTCGAAACCGAATATACCAAAATTTTTCTACACGAAAACTATATACCCCCCTACATCGTAAAAAAAATTTCAGGGGGTCGGGCGCCCCCCCCCCCCCCCCCCCCCCCCCCGCCCCTGCCCCTATGTAGCTGCGCCCCTGCGTGCCACCCGTCATTTCAAAAGTAATTGAGTCTAGTTTCTTTTAAAAATACTTCGAAGGGTTAATTTATTATATATTTTTATCAGTGGTTAAAATAATAACAGAAAGTTCGTTATAATTGAGTCGTTTCCGCATGAAAGTCAAAATGTTTGGTCAAATCGGTCACGGGGTGTAAGTGTAACATGAACCTCCTAACACGTAATCATTATGTAGTCCCAGTATATCAAAATTAATTTTTAAGCATTGCCAATTTCTTAAAAACTAGTTTCTTAGAGAAATAACAGTTAATTCATATATGGTGTTAACTTACAAACTCGTCAAAAACATGTTCAGGATTGTCCACAGCGCAAACAAATTGATTCCTATACATATTTACTGCATTAACGATTGAGATTAACACAAATAACGTTTAAATGAAGTAAAAATCAGTAAATATTGTTACCTGGTATGTGTGTTATTTAATTTTGCACGCCTTCCAATGGTATGTGTTTGTGGTTGTGAGATTTGATCGGATGAAAGAAGATAGAATGTGTTTGTGTGTGTGACTTGATACTGTTAATGTGTTATACACGACTTAGGTTATTTGCAAAAAGTGTCTTCGTCGATATTTGTGCCTAAGGGTAGCTGAAGGGTGTTAAAGGCGGGAAAAGTGGATTGACGAAATTACCCTCACGTGCAACGCACGTGAGGACTAACTAACAGGATTTCCTGATGAGCATTAGCCAGAAAACTGAATATGCAACTACAGTAACTCTTTACGGGGCATTCTTGCAGAAAATTGAAAGTTTATAGACAATATTTGTAGATTTTTTCTCAAGGATATTTTTTGCATTTTTCGCAAAGTTAAGAGACATTTTTTACGGTTTACTCTTTTATAAATTTATCACCCTCATTAGCAATAGAACATTGATACTCTCACCACAATATTTGATACCCACACCACAATAACCACAATGTTACTCCAATAACGCATAGGTTACAACATAGTACATACAAATTATGGTGGATGCATCAAATGTTTTTGTGTAAATATCAAACCCCTTATAGCAATATAAGGACACGTTGTCAACAGTGGATTATAGACACATATTTGAGGATTTGGTCCAAGAGTCATTATACACATCCATCGTCCTCTCCGTTGCAACATAGTTGAACTGATTCCCATTCGGCATTGAAAAGGTCACACCAATAAGTAGTATGCATTACCCAAGGCATTTTGGCCTAGTGTTATGTCAGTTGCCCACAACCAAGAGCTTGCGGGTTCAAGTTTAGTTTGAGACATTTGTAAGATTGGCGGTATGTACACATTAGGCGAGAACCAACAACATTGCTTTGAAGGTGAGCTTACCTAATTTTAAGAGTGTTTCGAAAGTGTTTGATGAAATGTATAGGCCAAACTAGATTATTAAAGAAGTTCTAAAACGTTTCAAAGAAACCTATGGAATTTTGTGGAGCAGTACCAATTTTTAAAACATTGTAGTTCAAAACCTTTAACAAAACCAAGTAATGATCTAACGCTCTATATATATCTCTACAGTAAACCAGATAATTCAATTTGAAATGCATTTGTTCATTTGAAATTTTGAATATACTTGAGGTATGGTCAAAAGTCTATAGTTATCCGTATCAATGGAAGCAACAACTGATACAAATAGGTTGTTGGCATGAGGGCTCAGGTTAGTAATGAATTACAGCTGGTGAATGGATTCACGTTCAGCATTGAAACGGGAACAACAATGTGAGACTATGCATCAATGGAAGACATTAGTGGCAACTCGAAGAGGAACGGGTGTGTGATCTACACCTAAGAGCATGTAAGTAAACGACTAAACGTCTTCCTAATGCAATACAATTTTTGCTTAGATTTGGTTGATAGCTTTAACAGTCACTTTCAAATTTAAAATTGAACTCTTATCGTGCTGTATGTGTAACTGACAATTTACATGAATATAGTTGGCTGTTATCCTTAAAGAATGTATGTTTTGTATTTATAAAAATATTGTTCCAAAAATAATGTGTAGTTCTCTTTATGCACAAAGCGTTATGGAGACATTGTAGAAACAAAACTAGTGAATTTTTACAACGTGCTATTCTAGTGCAAAAACGAATTAAAGATGCTTATCACCGTCCTCATGGCTAAAAGGTAATGGCACTGACTTGACAGCTCGAAACTTTCCAACATTGTTCAAATGTTCATTCTCCAACCTGTATTATTTACTACAATGTCAGATTATGTTTACACAATATTGTGTTTATGTATTCACAATTAGGGATGAGCTTTAGACCTGAAGAAATTCCATATGCCACGCCTAATGATCTCCAAACATGCAACTATTGCAATCATGGCATTTCTATGCAGGAAAGGGGTATCAGTGAAATTCAGTACTGTTTGCATCCAGGCAAGTCTCAGTATCACATTCAATACCTGCAAATTAGCCCATGTAAATTAAGATCTGACAGTTTATAAAATGGATAGATGGAGCATCATATTATATGCATTGGGGTTATCTATTAAGATCAGTAATTACCATTGCTATGAAGTAGATGGACCGTTTAGGCAAAATGAGCTTATCTCTTAACCATGGATTCTCAGAATTCCTGCACAGCAGACCCCAATCCTTCACTATATCCCAATATGTACTGAATATTGTTGCAAATACTGAGGTAGATCCTGCGATGATTTGCAAGGTAATCCCTTGCTTTTGACTATGAATTGTTCTTGTAACAACAGCAGCAATGGTGGAAAAGTATTTAATTGCATTCAGAGCTTGTGTTGAATCATGCCCTTCACACAAGCGGCGTAGGCACTATACATCCATATAGACAACACTTAAGAATATCTATATTAATTACAAGTTGACAATGCATTGTAGATCATATATGTACCTGTAGGACTCGAATCCAATATGGGATAACAGCAATAATTATATACATAATATCATAAACATTGCTGTTTTTGCAAGTTTCTCCATCCCTTTTCTTGTAATCCCCCCAACCATAGTAGCATACATAAAACTGCAAATTCCTCAATAACTGAACCTGTAAACATAAAAAGAAATATATAAATAAATGATATTTGGTTCATTGATGAAGTATGATTAATATTTTGCAGCTGGCTGTGAATCTTACCTGACTAGTAAATTGGTCGGCCAAAAAGAAATCAGGTAAAGTGACTGTATAAAAAGGAGCACAAATACAGTGCCATAAACAGACCAAGAGAAAGTAACGGTTTGCGCGATAGACGATGTTAAACGGACAGATTGCTATCAAAAGTACAAGCTGCAAAACATAGTTTACAATTAACTTAGAAACAGGAATACATAAATACTTTCAAATCACAGGGCAGAAGAGGAAATTCTTACAATGACCAAGCCTAGTGGGACTAATTCAGTTAAAGCTTTGTAACTTTGAGTATTCTGATCCATTTGCATTTCAAGGTTTGAGAGTATCCCTGCAAGAGTGAGTACAGATAGCCCAGAACCAAGTAGTAGAACTTCTTTAAAACCCAATTCTGTACCCGGTTTGTATCCAAATATAAAGGAGTAATTGACTCGATAACGCGTCCAATAATAAACATTTCCAGCATACATCAACAGATGCAACACTAGAAATCCAAACAAACTGTATAGTGGAAATATGGTATCCATGTACTGAGTTCGGCCTTCACTATTAAGAAGATCTCTGTTACGTATAACTGCAATAATTGCCACCACAAGTGCTAAAGAGCATCCAAAGAAGCAACCTGCACGGGAAGATACATTTGTGAGTTTTACTATACAAGTCAATATAGGTTTTAATCACAGGATGCTCAACACTTACCCACGAAAAAAGTTACCCTATGTTTCTCTCTTTTAGCTTTAGGCCTTAACGTGTTCATTGCCTGATGACGATTCCCATTACAGAAATGCTTTACGAATGCTGCTTCTACCCTATCTATGAGCTTAGCAACCTGAAGCAATTCTTGATTAAATACTGAACCCGCCATTACATATTCATAAAGATCAAATGCAATTACTTATAATATAGTAATATACCTCATCAGATTGGCCCAAGTAAGATTCTTCAATCATTTGTAAGTACGCATCTGATGCATTTCTTGATGTGATCTGCACGAACAACTCAGGTCAGGAGTTGTAGAGCTGTATAACACATATGAGAAAGAAAAAAAATGAACCCCTAACCTTATCATACTTCTTCATTATCTTAGAGAATGCCAATTGATTCAGGAAGCTGGAATTGAAAAGCAAGATACAGGTCAGTTATATTTTGGAGTCAAAAGTTTATTTCAGATGAAAAAAGTGGTTTATTAGTCCTTACGCATAGTTCTTTAGAATCCGAAGCTTCTCATGGAACTCAACAAAAGCCTGCTTCAACTTTCCTTGTGCATCTTTGAGTTCATTTTTATTGAAATTAAATTCTGATTTCAAAATATGGAAAACACTTTTCATGGTAGCTACTGGTGTTTCCGGCGTGGCATTGATCTTTACTTGATTCAAAACTTCTAAAGAAGCCATATGGTATTCCTTTCCATCACCCGATCTCTCCTCTTGTTTTTCTTCACTCGTCTCGGATTCTTTAATCGTCTCCAGTGGATATGAACCTTAAATGCATCACAAATCATTTAATACATTCTTTAATTCAAATTTCATCCATGTCCATGTGCGCAGGTCATGTTGGTATCCAATAAGATCATGTCGTGTGGCCACTAACCGGATATTGGCATGACCTGCTCATATGGATATGCATATTTTCTTTGGAACAAAGAGTATGCATATTGCATATAATACAACTATATATGTTTTCATTTATCTACAAACTACCTGGGGTTTTTTGATTGATGAAGGGCGAAACAGCATAAGGATCATTTACTCTAATCCGAAGAGCAATGAGAGCATCCATTTGTATATTCAACTCTTCAGCCTCTTTCACAACTTCCTCAACTTTCTCTTTATAAAAACTATTAACTTTGTTAAACTCATGATCAAGTCTGTTAAAGAAAACAAGTTCGAATTCTCCGCCATCCTCGGAAGACCGAAGAAAAATCGTTTGGTAACTCCTGCTATCTTGATCCCCTTGTTCTTCATCTGCTTCTTGCATTGCACTTACAAGAATGACTTCATCTTCTTTATTTTTTTTAGGACTAGTGTTACCATAACGACTAGTTAGTCCACTAAATGCTCTAAAAAGAGACATACGTCTTTTTAAAGAGGCCGAATGACGTGGGTTCACCGGTGCTGGTGTGGTCATCCGACGCCGAAAAATCAAGATTTCTTTCAAAAGAGTCTTGAGATAGTTGTAGTTCATGTATGCTTCTTGCCATTCTGGCACCATTTGTGATGCAAATTCTTTTCCAAACTTCATTTTACTAAACCAAAATACCCACAAATAAATAAATTAAAAAATGTATCAGCATTAAACCTCAGAGTATGGATATTTATAAGGATAAAGTGTTGAAGAAGTTAGGAAGAACATTCATATGGTTGTGTTTGGTTTTCACATTTATTATCGTCTTGTTTTGAATAGACCAAGCTTTTTATAACGTGTTTTTGCCTATAGAAGAATGAATCAGTAAGAGTTGGTCGGTAGGTCAAGTTGATTTAATTCCTGTCTACTTCTTGGCAAGAGATGTATTTAACAAATCTTCCAAACATAATACTTAACAAATACGACATTTATGGCATAAAATATGCTAAAGTTTCTATTGATTCTTAAGCATATTTATGTTTGATATTTTTTTCTTATTCGTGATGTTGAAAATCTTTATATTATTCACATACAAAATATTTGTATATTAATTTTTTTTTCCCCTTACAAAACATGGTATGACAATACTAAATCATGACCATTGACCCGTCATTCTACTTCACAAGGATCTAGCACGGATGTAGTGTCACGACTGAGCAAAAAAAAACCACAAAGACACATTAGTACCACATTATCTTCTCTTCCTATTTCTCCCTCAATTTTTTCTCTTGAAAAACACCAAAAAGATGAAAAATCTTAGAAACAATTCGGTTCAACAGCTTAACTCGGGTATTACTTGTACAAGTACTAATTAATAATAGGTGTTCCCGAAATGTGGTCAATAAATAATTGTTTTGTTTGGTAAGAGAAAAAGTAAATAGTTGTTCTTTCATCTTACATAAATGGCTTTCTAGAGGTTTTTCAGATTGTTAAAAAAATTACTCCTATCTCTCAATTAAATGTTAATTGTGTATCTATTTTTTTTAGATCGTTAACATTTTTTTACAAAATTATCACCCTCATTAGCAATATTAGACGACTAGTTGCACAAAGCGACGGTTAATAGCGGGAAATGATTATACTTGTGAACTTGTGCTTCGAGTTTTTTCGGTTTTGGTTTGTTGGTTATCTTTTTTTGTTTTCTAATTGAGCGGGTCAGCATCACTTGGCGGTTTCATAGATTTTTTGAACACATATATTCATAAGGCTTAAATTTATTTAATGTTGCAAAAATCAGCCTAGGCGGCCTTGTAATCGGCGATTATAAGGTACACAGCCTTCCACCTTATTGATTTTTACAAGGTAATCGGCCTTGTAATCGGCAATTACAAGGTAATCGGCCTTGTAATCGACTATTACACGCTACAGGGTGGTCAACCGCCTCACTACCGACTCACGATTTTTGCAACATTGCTTTATATAAATCAAATAGTCATATTGAACAACGGAAAAATAATGCTCACTAAAATATTTATGATCACAATTGTCTAATAAAAAACATTGTCATTGATTGGAGAGTTGAAATATGTGAAATGAAATTCTTGACTCCATAAATATTTATTACAAAATACGTAGAAAAAATTAAAAAAAAAAAAACATAGTTCACCAGATTTTTTTTTAAAGATACATGCCGCTACAACGCGCGGATACTCTGATACTAAATCATTACGCACTTTGCTCAACTATAAGGAAGAACAACAATACAACATTATTTGAAGAAATTAAAATAGTGAAATTTGGCTTTCAAGTGTCGTGCCTTACGCATTTTATAAAGTTTTAGTTTTATAAACCATTAACACAATACTCTGATATGAAAATCATTATTTCTTCGTCAAAAAAGAAACATATTTTAACCAACAATGTTTTGAAGAATGATATAGTAAATTGGGTAAACAATATTCAACGTTATCTGCTATGATGAGCTTCTTTTGTGTAATAAGTCTTATGAAACCAAAACTAATACAGAAATTTTAAAACTCTCATCACGTCGTCTAAATGTGATGTGTCCTACGGCATTCTCTTTATCAACAACATATCTAGAACACATAATAGTTTCACATTTTCACGTGGTCAACAATATGGATTATCAACACATATTTGAGAACCCTTCTTTTAATGCTCTTATTCCCAAGGTCAACGACCCGAGATTCACTTCTGACTTTCGGCCTATAAGCCTTATTGGGTGTCAATATAAAATCATCGGGAAGCTTCTAGCAAATAGATTGGCCATGGTGATTGATTCGATTGTTAGTCCTGAACAATCAGCTTTTATCAAAGGCAGGCAGATTCTTGATGGCCCTATGATGTTAAGTGAGATTATAGCCCATTGTAAAGCTACTCGGAGAAAACTTATGGTGTTTAAGGTGGATTTTGAGAAAGCGTATGACTCTCTGTCATGGGACTTTCTCTTTGAAGTCATGAACAAGATGGGATTCACTATTAATTGGATTGCTTGGGTCAAAGCAGCTCTTACCTCTTCTAGAGCTTCGGTGCTTCTCAATGGAGCCCCTACAGATGAGTTTGATGTTCAGCGGGGGCTTAGGCAGGGTGATCCTTTGTCTCCTTTCTTATTTGTTCTTGCTATGGAAGGGTTTCATGTAGGGATTTCGGAGGCTTGTCGAGCAGGCGTGTTTCAGGGAGTGTCGATGGGCTCAGACATTCGGATTTCTCATCTTTTGTATGCAGATGATGCTATTATTTTATGTGATTTGGGGGTCCAAAACGCAAGGCGTATTATTCAGATGTTACGGGTCTTTCAGTTAGCTTCCGGTCTCAAAATTAACTTAAACAAAAGTAAGTTAATCGGGATAGGTGTTGATATCATTGAAGTCCATCAGACTGCCGAGTTGATTGGATGTAGTGCAGGTCGCCTGCCTTTTATTTATTTGGGGGTTCCTGTAGGGTGCAATATGAACCGTATTGATTCTTGGAAACCGGTGATTGATAAATTTACTAAGAAGTTGTCTTTTTGGAAGGCTAAACTTCTTTCTATAGGAGGTCGATTGACCTTGCTGAAGTCGGTTATGGGTAGCTTGACTATTTATTATATGTCTATTTACAAGGTTCCTGCTACGGTTCTCAAGTTACTTGAATCTTTAAGGGCTCGTTTCTTTTGGGGCGCTGATTTGGGTGAGAGGAAATTGCATTGGATTTCTTGGAATAGGGTACTTTCTTCCCGTGTTTCTGGTGGCCTTGGGGTGGGGAGCCTTGCTGCATTTAATAATGCTCTTTTGTATAAATGGATTTGGAGATTTAAGAATAATCCTAATGCTTTTTGGGCACGTCTTGTCACTTCGATTCACGGTGTTCATGGGGAAAGGGGTTTTCGGCATTCCTCCTCTCGGCTTGGTGGCCTAAGCCCGTGGTTCAACATCGGTCGGGCTATGGAGCAATTGGAGGTCAAAGGTTTTCACTTGGATAGCTTTTGTAGGATCAAAGTGGGGATTGGAGATAAGACTTCCTTTTGGCGGGACCAATGGCTAGGTGATCGTCCTCTCATGGATAAATTTCCGAGGCTTTTTCCGCTTGACCCTGACCCGGATGCTAAGGTGGTAGAAAGAAATTCTTCGGAGAAGATTTTGGCGGCGTTTGGGAGAGAACCGAGAAATGGCATACCAAATTCACAATGGATCACCTTACTGGGAAACCTTCGGGAGTTCATTTTCTCTGAAGCTCCGGATCGTATCGTGTGGGAGTTGGACGAGTCCGGTATCTTTTCTGTCTCTTCAACGAGAGCAAGTTTGGACTCGTTTTTATTAGGTTCTTCTGGGGTTCCTACTAGGTGGAACTCGTTGGTCCCTAGAAAACTTAATATATTGTTGTGGCGCATTTTCTGGGACAGGATTCCTACTCGACTAAATTTAAGAGACAAAGGTATTGATTTGGATTCATTGTTATGCCCGGTTTGTATGCAAATAGGAGAATCCACAGAGCACTTGTTTTCTTCTTGCTCGAATTTGTGTCCTCTTTGGCATAGGATCGCCGTTTGGTGGGGGGTGCCTACCCCAACAGAGGTATCGGTCAAATCGCTAGTTACTTGGGCTGATGATGTTGCTCTTGATGCCAAGTCCAAAAAGGTTTTCGATGCAGTTATTATGGTCGCTTTTTGGGCTATATGGAGCTTTCGTAATAAGCTCATTTTTGGAACGAGTAAGCCTCGCAAGGATGACATCTTTGATGATATTCAGTCTGTTTCTTATTTTTGGATTAGTAATATACGTAAGAAATGTAAGATGTCATGGGTTCGGTGGTTGTACCTCCCTAATTTGGCTCTTGGTACGTTGTAAGTTTTTTCTAGCTTCTTGCTAGTTTTTTATATATCCTCGCCGTTTCAAAAAAAAACACATATTTGAGGATTTGGTCCAAGAGTCATTTTACAGATAACACATCCATCGTCCTCTCCGTCGCCGGCGGCCTGTCCCTATCGGCCAATGACACCTTCAAAGTAGTGAGAGCGAACGTACCTATCTTGAATTTATATACTAGAAAACAACAATTATTAAATCATTTTAGTTTATTGAGGAAGTCAAAACTGAAGAAACAATTTCGGCGTAGTTATACCAATCAAATATTATATTGTTGATTTTATGAAATTTGGTCCAACTAAACATCTTATGGCTAATTTATAATGATAATTTATATTGAAGTTGGTGACAGCAACTATTATATATACGCATTTTTTACCTTTTTCAAAGATGAAACTACTTGCGTAACAAAATTAAATTTAACAACTTCTTGTACTCCGTACCTTTCAAAAAAATAATATGCCCTATTGGTACTTTGTTCTTGTTTGTTTATTTGATTTTCTGATGTAACGATGAAAATTAACATTAAAACTATTTACATTCAATAATAGGATACTTTTTATTGTGAAAACTATCCATATTTTAGTGTTTCTTATCTTCTTAGTTCTTACCACCTAATCTTGAATTTTCAAAATTCTTGAAAATTGAATTTATACACGGTAAGTCTTGAATGAGTAATAAAGCAGTTGCAAAGTCGAAAATATACATCAAAAGGCTGACTTTGATATCGTGGTAAGTTATATTTGAAAACACCCGAATTGAAAGATACGGTTTGAATTATAAACTAGACAAGGAAATAGCTAAACTTATGAAGGAAGCCTCGTAATTTCGGACCACTCCACCCCTTTCACCAGTTGTAACCGAGCTTTGCGAAAATTCACCAACGAATATCCTTACAAATACTTACAAAGGAATGAAACAAAATTACAAATGCATCTTCACGACCTTATAGATACCTGACCCGGAGACTACCTTATTCGGGGTAGTTATACCAATCAATATTATATAGTTGATTTTATGAAATTTGGTCCAACTAACATTTTATGGCTAATTTATAAAGAGAATTTATTTTCAAGTTTGTGACAGGAACTATTATATATACGCATTTTTTACTTTTTTCAATGATGAAACTACTTGCGTAAACTATACTCCTATTGGTAATTTTTTTCTTGTTTGTTTATCTAATCTTATGATGTAACGATGAAAATAACGAAGTGCGCATAAAACATTAAATTAGATGAATACTCGGGCAAAAATGACGGTGTATAGCAGAAAATTATTATACACGCGAATTTGTGGTTTTTGTTTGACTCTTAATACAACACTCATGGATTCAATTTTTAATTAATATGAGGAAAAAAAAAGTTTATGGTAATAAACGAAAAATAATAAAAGTTTAAAATTTTGAAAATTAACAATATTTAAAAGTTTGAGGATTTTTGGATTTTATTATCATTTGAGTAAACTACACCATTCGTCCTTGTGGTTTGCGTTGACCGCAGCATTTCGTCCTTTGACCAAAAAATTGCACCACTCGTCCTTAAGTGTGAAACATTATGCGCCGTTAGTCCCTCCCTCTAACGGAGTCCACTAACGCTCGTTAACTCTTGTTAACTTGTTTTCTCATAAAGGTATAATCATCAATTCGCACCATAAGGACAAACGGTGCAATTTACGCTTTTTTTCCGTTTTTTTACGCTTTCGTCTGTTTTTTTCGCTTTCGTCGGTTTTTTTTACGTTTTCATCCATTTTTTTAAGTTTTCTTCCATTTTTTTTCACTTTCGTCCATTTTTTTTACGTTTTCGCTTGTATTTTTTTTTACGTTTTCGTCCATTTTTCTTACGTTTTCTTACATTTTTATACGTTTTCATACGTTTTTATCCATTCTTATCTATTTTTATACGTTTTCATCCGTTGTTTACGTTTTCGTCTGTTTTTGTACTTTTTCATCTGTTTTTCGTCTGTTTTTTACGTTTTCGACAGTTTTTTACGTTTTCGACCGTTTTTTACGTTTTTGTCCGTTTTTCTTATGTTTTTATCCATTCTTATCTGTTTTTTACGTTTTCTTTCGTTTTTTTACTTTTTCGTCTCTTCTTTTATGTTTTCGTCCATTTTTTTTACGTTTTCGTCCGTTTTTTCGCTTTCATCCGTTTTTTTCATTTTCGCCTATTTTTTACGATTTTTGTCCATTTTTCTTACGTTTTCATATATTTTCTTATATTTTTATACGTTTTTATCCATTCTTATCCGTTTTTATATATTTTCATACACTGTTTACGTTTTCGTCTGTTTTATTACGTTTTATCTGTTTTTCCTGTTTCGTCTTTTTTTATGTTTTTGGCTGTTTTTTACGTTTTCGGCTGTTTTTACATTTCCGTCCGTTTTTTACGTTTGTGTTTATTTTTTTCGGTTTCAAAAATAAAAAAAGGGACAAAACGTAAAAAAAGACGAAAACGTAAGAAACGTATGAAAGAGAAAAAAAAAGACGAAAACGTAAAAAATCAAACGTAACACAAAAAAGGGAGAAAAGCGTAAAAAAAACAGACGAAAACAAAAAAAAATGAACGAAAACGTAAAAAAATCAGCAGAAAATATAAAAAACAGACGAAAGCATAAAAAATCAGACGAAACGTAAACAACGGATTAAAACGTCTAAAAACGGATAAGAATGGATAAAAACGTATGAAAACGTATAAAAATGTACAAAATGTATGAAAACGTAAGAAAAATGGACAAAAACATAAAAAATAAATAAATAAAATAAAAATAAAAAAACGGATGAAAGCGGAAAAAACGGACGAAAACGTAAAAAAATAGACGAAAATATAAAAAACATCCGAAACCGTAAAAAAACAGACGAAAACGTAAAAAAGAACCAAATGTAAAAAATGGACGAAAACGTAAAAAACGGATGAAAACGTATAAAACGGATTAAAACTGATAAGAATGGATAAAAACGTATAAATACATAAGAAAAAAACGGACAAAAACGTAAAAAATGGACGAAAACGTAAAAAACTACCGAAAACGTAAAAACATGCGAAAAAAGAAAATACATACGAAATCGTAAAAAAAACAAACTAAAATGTAAACAACGCATAAAAACGGATAAGAATGGATAAAAATGTATGAAAACGTATAAAAATGTAAGAAAACATATGAAAACGTAAGAAAAATGTACAAAAACGTAAAAAAATGCGAAAATGTAAAAAAAGGAAGAAAACTTAAAAAAAACGGACGAAAACGTAAAAAAACAGACGAAAGCGTAAAATAACGAACAATAAGCGTAAATTGCACCGTTCGTCCTTATGGTCCGAAATGACGATTATACCCTTTTGAAAAAACAAATTAACAAGACTTAACGAGCATTAGTGGACTCCGTTAGAGGGAGGGACTAACGGCGCATAACGTTTCACACTTAAGGACGAGTGGTGCAACTTTTTTGGTCAAAGGACAAAAGGCTGCGGTCAATGCAAACCACAAGGACGAACAGTGTAGTTTACTCTTATCATTTTTAAGTTTTTTAAGATTTCAAGTTTCAAGTCCGTTTTTTATACATAGTATAGATTAGATACTTTTTTATGGTTAAAATAAGTTTATGAGGTACTTTGTGACATTTTTGCTCTTCAAATTATTAAAAATCCAGGGGCAAAAATGTCACAGAAGTACCTCAAAAAATCCGAAATTGAAAGTTTAGTACATCAAAAAATTTGAAATTGAAAATTCAGTACTCATATAAGCAAAAAAAATTGTTTAATACCCAGAAGAGTATTTTTGGACATGTACGATTATTTTTAAAGTTATTATCCCTTTAAATTTCAGTCAATTTATAATGTAACCTCTATAGACTATTTTGGGCAATGGTTTAATCCTTAAGTTTTGTTGGCCACTTGATTAAGCCCTTAAATAATTTTATCTTATTCAAACATATGTGTATGTATATCTAACTTGTTACAAGTGGAAGAATGGCGAGGACAAGATCGAGGAACTAGCTGAAGAGTAAATGGGGCATTTGGATCATGGCAAGTGGATCCAAAGCAAAAAAACGTAGCTTAGTTTTCTCTATGGCGTAGAAGGATTTCTATGTCTATGCTATAGAAACTGCATCTAGATTTTAATTTTTGTATTGGGTTCTCTATGACGTAGACACATTTGTCTCCCTACGCCGTACAACTCTCTGGTGTGTGCTTATTCACACACCTTTTTCTGGCCAAATTAAGACCAATACAGACACAAACTAACCATACTTGCCAAAGATATTGTGTTTTTGTGTTTGTGATCGTGCAGGAACGGATATTTTAGAAATTGGTAAAAATCAGGCCAAAAAGGACAAAAACGAGCACGAGTTTGGAAAACGTGTCAAAGGCCAGAGCCGGGGAAGCATATTACCATTTTTGAGCTCAGAATGTCAAAACACACCTTGTGGAATTACAAAATGCCAAAAATAGTCCTTGGAGCAAAAGTTTGCAAAATTGGCAAAAATGGTCCCTCAAGTTTGGAATTTGACAGAAATGGCCCCTAAGTAGTGGATTTTGGAAGAAAAAGTCAACAATGGTCCTTGGGAATTCACAAGTGTCAAGTTTGGTCCCTGGGTGAAAAGTTTGAAGAAATTACAAGTTTAGTCTCTGAACATTCAGTTTTGGCAAAAATGGTCCCTAGGAAATTTATTTGTGGAAAACTCAAATGTGGTCCTTAGATAAATGAAGTATGGCAATTATAGTTGCTTGGATAAGTTTTGTAGAGTTGCAATTCATGTCCTTCAATTTTCAGTTAATTACAAACTTGGTCCTTGTATTAATTTCTACAACCAAACGGACTCCCTTTATTATTAAACCAAATCCAAGTCCAATCCACAAACACAACCTGATCCAAACACCCTCACCAGTCCACAACATCCCTAGGCCCAAACCACCCTTAGCCTAATCCTTTTTACTAATAGTAAAACAGGGTCAAACCACCCCTTTGACCACCCTCTTATTCCCTCGTTCTTCCCCACTTGTAACCTGCACCATGTCAAATCCACCTCCTCCCACCATCTCTGTCAATTCCACCGCCCAAAACCCACTATCCACCTAACATCACCTCCACAATAAATGCCACCCCTTGTTGCAAGAAAATGCCAATTTTGTCAAAACCAATTTTGGCACCAAAATTGGTTAAACGGCTAGGATGAGTTTGAATGATCTAGTTTTATTGATGGGATTTGCTCAGAAGACCCCCACAAGCCCTAAAGCTCACTTATAAAAGGAAGAAGAAGGAAAGAAGACTGTGTGTAGTTCATTAGCTTAATATTAGTGTCGACTAGCTTAACTTATTATTTTCTTGTAATCTTCAGTTAAAATAAACATTTTACTCAATCTTTTAAGTGTAATTTAAACCTTTTTCAAGTATCAATTTCAGTTTCTCAATTGCAATTCAGTTTATGCATTTTTTTTTAAAATCTCAATATCACTTGTGCTTGTTAAATGATGTTAACTACTGTTCCATAAGCTCATATAAGCTCTAAGTAGTTTATATAAAACATAAAAAGGTAGTGAAGTCTGAAACAAATCACAGGGAACCTTTGCACTTGTTGGACCCTTTTACTAAGTTAAAAGTTAACTAACAAGTTAACCTAACCAAGTTTCATGGCTTTTTAGCTCAGATATATCAGATTAACAACATAGATAAACGTAAAGAAAATAGACACAATATTTTCAACGTTTAATTCTTATTAGAAGTTAATCAAAAGAATTATACCTAAGTGTTTGCGGAATAACACTTGGGATTGAAATGACAAGTATGGTAAGGACTCCTCACTAAACTCAAACTAAGTTGAGTGACAACTAAATGGTCACACTGAGCTATCTTTGGGACTGCTTTGTTCTTTGGAGGAGTAAAAGTGGTTTGTGAATGCTTAGCATTAAATGCACAAACTCGTCACTTTTACTCCTCACTTATGCTACCTATTTATACATAAGTAAATTACAACGTTATTGATAAAGACAAAAAGATGACCTAACTAGTAGAGACAAAATACTTACATATTTTGTCTCTGTTACAATAGACTATATTGGGTAAAATACAATGTGCCTTTCTGATGCACAGTAATGACACCATCTTGACGTTATGCCATTTAGGGAAAGTTTGACTTCAGGTTGATAAGGACACCTATTGATACGTTCAAACTTTCCCACCTTGTCCCGCTCATACTTCAGTCTTCAAGTCTTCAGTCTTCAGTACTTTAATAGTTGTTGAGGAGTCTTGGGGTTCAGTGAGTTATTGTCATCCTCACTGAACCCATCACCTTCTTCTTGGCTTAGATGACACTCACTGAGTTCCGCCTCACTGAATGGTGAACCTTTCTTCATAGACTCGTTCTAAGCATCCTGAAGATGACTCACTGAGATACTGTTCACTCAGTGACTTGTTTGTGTTTACGACACTTAGGTTATTTTATGTTCAAATCCTGGTTAAAGGAGGATTGGGGAATTTAGTGACCCAACAGCACTAGACTATGGAAGCTTGGGAAGTTGCTTGACAAGGATGAGCAAGATGGACTTTTACTAGCTTGTTTTACAAACAAGCTAGAGCTTGTAGCTGCCTATTTGGGTGCCTTTGTTTAGCTAGGGTCTCAAGTAAGTTGATTTTTTTTTTATTTTTCTTTAATTTCTAGTATTTACTGTAGCAGTGCTTATGTTTGCTTATTTATGTGTTCTATGTGCTTATTAAGTATAATTAGGTCATATTATAGCTTAAGATCAGTTGTTTGTTCATTAAATCTCATTATACTAGTTATCTTAGATTTCACTATCATATTAGCATATTTGTGATTCTCAGTGTTTTGTTGTTATTGTTGGTGTTTAAGTGTTCATATCAGCTTATAATAGCATAATATGTCATTATGTATCAGTCTTATGGTCTTAATTAACCTTATGCTTTGAAATCTCAAAATCAGTCAAGATAAGGCAGTATTTGGATCTAGGTGGTTTTCTGTGTTCTAGTTGTTGTTTTATTGTTAATTTGGCATAGGTAGACTATAATAGGTCATATTAGTGCAGACTAGTCATAAAAACCAGAGGTTATTTACAAAAAGTCAAAACTCACTCTAAAATTTTGTAATTGTTCACTAGTAGATTTTAGTGATCAAGATCACCCATATCAGTGCATAAGTTGTTGTATTAGCTTATTATCATCTTAAAATAGCCCAATCAGTCAATAGAATCAGATCAAAGGTCATATAAGTCAAAATTAGAGTTTATCACAAAAAGTCAAAATTCATAGTTAGTCAGTTTCTACAAAACTTGCAAGAATTTTCTTGGTTTCAATTTTCAGTTTCAGCTTTTGAGCTTTTAGGATTATAATCTCTGGAAGCTCAGCTTTACAATGTTTATTTTTTTATGATTTTAGGATTTTTCTTTCAGTGCTTATTTATGCCTTATTATTGCCTGTTTTCCAATCTTTTGCCCTGCACCAGGATTTGATCCCATTTTCCCAAGCTCACCAAATGCTCACCTGTGGACCCCAGCCCTCAACCTTGGCTTTTTAGATAGCTTATTAGTCCACCTCATTAGTCCATTTCTTATTTTGGCTCCCTGATGTAGAACCCTGTAAAAATTTCTTGTAATTAAATCGTTAATAAATAAATAATCCTTCGCTATCGTTTCTAATTCACATTTTCTCGGAAAAATTTGAAATTTTCCTTATTATATTATTTTGGCGATTTTCACAAAATAATATAATTCACGAAATGACGGAATTAATCCTCGACACGTTACACGAAACCTAAACTTTTCATTTAATCCTAAACCTAAATCCTAATCCTAATTATATTTAGTAAATATAATTAAAAATCCCTAATCACTTAATTAGCCAACCGGACCCTTAATTACTTTCGGCCCAACACCCTCCGTCCACTATTCATAAGCCCACGAAACTAAGCCCAACTTCCAATTTAGTAATTTTCATCCGATCGACTAGACCAAACCTTCCCCAAAACGCCTCGTTTATTTTTAAATTTTACACACGACCTACGTATTTTATTTTCTCATCTCGTTAACCTACTATGCAACTATTAGTGTGTCAATTCTCACGTCCAAAGGTTGAGTTTTGATATGTTTTTAAGAGGCAAAGTATTCGACCCTTACACAACCCAAATCAATTTACAAATTATTCAAAACTTAACCGTTTTGAATCTCGTTTGTTTCTAATCGTTCCTAATAATAAATCTGAGATGATTCTATGCTCAAATGTTAAAGATGATCATGTATGTTCAAGTATTATACGATTTTGTAAATCGTGTATATAGAAAAACATATGGTCGACATCCATATGAATCACCCCAAAACTTTCCTTCTTTTGTGCTCTCACAACACCTTCTAAATCAATATAAAATTTCACCTAAGAGCTATCATCTTGACATGCAAATAGTATACGAAGAATTCTCATTGAAATTTTCTACTAACGTTATATATTCAAGTAATATATAAACGTACTTGCATGCATCTTTCACTTATTCATTTCCATACTCTTTCACTGCAATATATCGTCCTTCAAACCATTCTCACAAGACCTACAAGTCGTTTGGTATATTATTGGAAGCAAGGAAAGGAAATCGGGTTAATATTTATATATAACGTTTGGGTTATATAGTGAAACGTGATTTTCTTGTGTTCCTTTCTATCACTCTCGACTCTTGATCACCTCTAAGGTGTTTGTAAGTCTTTTTTGTTCATTTCCGTTTTAAGTTACACGTTAATTTCTTGTCATGAACCTTGTCTAATTTGTTTTGAACGTATATACTTTGCACATATATTTCACGTACATATTTATTCTTAGTACACGAAACGTGATTAGCCTCTATCATGGAAGGCCTAGGAATCACGTAGCACACATAATTCACTTTAGTTGTAACGTTAAATGCATCACACGCACTCATTTTAAACCATGTCCATCGATTTCAATTTATTAAAAACACATAGTAACTATTAACAAGTTTTCAAATTATATACCGGTCCAAACATGCCACAAAATAAGCATATAACTTTGAATTTCATTTAACGATAGTACTACATTATTTCACGACGCCATAGACCACCTAGAAAACTAACAATTTCATATAAACAACTTGTAAAAATAATCACGTTTTGACATCCTACTCGATCCATTTTGAATCTACACAAACCGGATTTCAAACCAAAATTATTAATAAAAACCTTATGTTTTCGACTTGGGCTCAACAAAAGCCCATTAAGTATTTAAAATCCGTAAGCCCACTGGGCCCATATGAAATGTTTTTAGAATCATAAAAATGACCCAAAGCCAAGCCCAAAACTTTTTCCATGCCCTCGCCTCCAAAACTCTTAACGGGCCTATTATTGTTTCGTTAATTGGCCCATAAGCTAAAAAAATAAGCTTTTGAATAAATAAGCAGTTAAAATAAGCTTGTTACTTACTAAATAAGCTTCGGAAATTTTTAGAAAAGTTTTATAATTATTTTTGCAAAATTGGACTAAAAATGTAACGCGACGACACCTAGAGGGACTAAATGTGTAAATATTGAAAATAAAGGACTAAACCTGTAAATACAGAAATATAAGGGTAAAATGTGATAAAAATTAATATTCTAAGGTTAGTATTGATTATTGGACAAAGTAGAGGACTATAGTTGAAAAATATATAAAAAGGACTAACGGTGTAACGCAAGTATCGTTAGTGTAAAAATGGTAAAATTGGAAAAGGAGACAAAGACTAAACGTAACTTATTTATCATTCTTATTTATTTTCTATTTTCGTCAATTTATTTCACATTACGTTTAAACTTTATTTTACTTATATATATATATTATTTAACGTAACGTTAATAATATATATAACGATATTTTAAAAAAAGTTAATATTTTACTTACGATTAAAAAGGAAAAACTTCGATGGATAATTTAAAAATCATATTTTGTCATATCATGCATATCACAAGATTTTCACTGCACATCACTTATTCGTCATAACGAATATCTAATATTCGTTATTTCTTCGTAATTGCCGAATAGTATTTGGTCAAGTTCTTAGATAAATTTATTTATCAGGTTGTGTTTCGAAGCCGTTTTCATAAATTCGCCTGACTTTATTTTCTTCGTTTTCAATATCAATCAAGGTGAGTCATAGCCTCACATTTACTTATTTTCAAAACTCCGTGAGGGGGATACATGTTACAAATATATCGCAAGTATTTTTCTGTATGCTTTCCTGACTAATATATGCCTAAGTTAGCTATTGCCAAAAGACCCTTATTCATGAGCCATTAATCACTGAGGTGAACGCGAATATAATGAATAGATCTATTTAAGGTTTGACAGCCTGTCCCATTAATACTTGATGGAATGCCATTATGCATGTGGTTAGTCGTGATAATTATATTTGAGTAAAAATAGGAACTGGCAAATCACCTATTACACGAGGGCAAATTTATCATTGATTTGATAAACACCCGCCGTTTACGGTATTTGTTAACATTTGCGTGTCATGAGACTTAGAGCAATATATGAACTGCAATATCAATATTTTCAAACTGATTGTATTTTCCAATACAATCTTACTTGTGTATCAAAATGATTATTAAATTCAAACTTTATGATTTCACTCAACATTTTTGTTGACTTTTAAGCATGTATCTCAGGTATTTAGCAGGGGAAGCAAGCATGGAACGGGCGGCAAAAATCTTCAAAATATGTTTTCTTTATTTCAATAATGGTGTAAAATAAATGATGTTTGATTTAGTTCAAAACATCAAGCTTTTTATAATACTCTGATAAGAACCTCTTGTATTTGGATTTTTATAAATGAAATTATGTTTTTAAAACGTCTCTTTCGAGCCGTTTTCTATCATTATGACTTCGATCCTCACCGTAACACCCTAATTACTATTCCGTTGCCGCATTTCAAATTAGGGGGTGTTACAGATTGGCATCAGAGCCATAGTTATAGAGAACCAAATGTTTTCAAACATTGAACTATAACCACACTTTCAAATAAATTAAATTTACATCATATAAATTTTGCCCGCCGTACCTGCTTGCTACCGTACTCCGTAAGTTAATCATTAAGCTATGATATTTTGATTTTGATATGTTAGAATTTTGTATTCTTTGATGATAATAAATTCTTATTCTGCGCTATTTATGAATTGTTACAGTATTGTTTCAATATGAGTATGTTCGACTCCGACTCTGATATTTCCGTCGCGTCTGTTACTTCGCCTGTTTATCGTTCTACATTTGTACCTGACGCTGTTTCCCAAGAAACAGAACCCTTCGAGCAAGACAAAATTGTTACAACGCCTGAAAATCCCGATGCTTTTGTTTTACCGACACCATTACCACGTCATGAATTCAATTCATATGCACCCGATCACCTACTCAATCTTTTTATCCAAACTTACCCATATACTTTTCACCCAAGAGAACAAATTCCTGAAGAGGATATACCTACATCCAGCCGCCTTCGTATTTCTGATTCTATTCCTCCACTTTCACCATCATTACCCTATCCGTCTGGTTTTACTCCCCCAGCTCATATCAATGAAACTGGCGAGAGTGCTAGGATGGAAATTTCCTCTACCCTTTCACCTTCTGTAGTAGTGACGCGATTGGAGCATCACGAAGATCAGATAGACTCACTTCTTCAGATGATTGATTATTCATCATTCGATCATTCAGATACTATCCACAACACCTTACATAACCTTATAGCCAATAGGATAGAGTTGCAGCAGGGGTTAGCTCAAATACATTCGGATATCTCTGAGACACGTTCTTTCGCGATATCATTGCGAAGAGAGGGACAGAACCGTACTTGGGAAGCCCAGCTTGCACACCGAAGAGCAGATACATTGGAAAACATTGTAGGAGATATGCAGATTCAACATCATACCGAGATGCAAGAGCTCCAAACTCAGATCTTAGAGATGGGAGGACATGTGGACATACATAATCATTAGAGGCAGTTAGTATTTGTACTAGTAATAAGGCATCCAAGCCTGCCGCATGTGGCATTTAATAAGCTTGTATCGTTTTGTTATAACAACTCAACTGATTAAGTTATTAATGTTATGCTGTTGGTTTTGATATTACTATATACAAATGTTACCTTATGCTTATGGTTGTTCATGTGTATTAAAAATGCATTTAACATATCGGAATGATTATGACTGTTGTATCGAAATAAAAACTATATATGGTGCCCAATTATTGTTAAGACTCATAAATATTTATTTCCCTACTTCACAAGAACCTTTAAACAAGTTGTTGTTTAAAAATTCTAAATGCTATATTTTTGTATTATCAATAGAAAAATGGAGCATGCAAGTAGCGAAAACTCTAACCCGGAAGTGATCATGACCCCCACTGAGGTTCAAAGAATGATTGCTGAGGGAATATCTGCAGCTCGTGAAGCGGATCGTTTGAATAATACCAATGGTGCAAATCGTGAAGCTAATACAGTTACTCCACATAATTGTACTTACAAGGACTTCATGACTTGCAAGCCAACAAACTTCAAAGGAATTGAAGGAGTGACTGAAATGGCCCATTGGTTTGAGCATACTAAGACAGTCTTCAAGAGGAGTGGTTGTTCTGAGAATAGCAAAGTTACCTTTGCTACAGGAACTCTTCAAGGAGAAGCACTATCGTGGTGGAACACTACTGCGAATGCTATGGGTCCAGATGAAGCTTTCAGACTTTCGTGGAATGAGTTGAAAAATAAAATGCTTAAGAAGTATTGTCCAAGGACAGAGATTCGAAAACTAGAGGATGAATTTCATCAGCTAGTAGTAAGGTACAATGACCTAAAGACATACGATAGAAAGTTTCTGGAGTTGTCGGTGCTGTGTCCAACTATAGTACCCGATGTTGAACAAGCATTGGAGAAATATGTGGAGGGACTGCCACCATCCATTGAAGGAGATGTTACCTCATCGAATCCAAAGACAGTAGAAGAAGCTATGGAGCTTGCACAGAGATTGTTAACCCGGGTGATCAAAAGAGGTTCTACCTCCGTGATCAATGAGCATAAGAGAAGTGCTGACAACCGTGGGAATAACAATAGCAACAACCGCAGCTACAACAACAGTTACAGTGGTAACCGGAGCTACAACAACAACAACAACAATCAAAGCAGCAACCGCAACAGAGATCAACAGCAGAACCGTAGTAATCATCATCAGCAACAAAATCGTCGACAAGAAGTTACCAGAGCTTATGCAGCAGTGCCTGCAGAAAGTAAAGGTTATTCTGGAACTCTACCCCCATGTAACAAGTGCAACATGCATCATACTGGAGCATGTAGGGCTGCTTGTGGCAACTGTAGAAGAATTGGTCATATGACAAGGGACTGTCGAGCGACTGGAGCCAACACACAACCGATAGCAGTAAAGTGCCATGGTTGTGGAGAAGTTGGACATTACAGAACTCAATGTCCGAAAATTACCAATAATGTTGCCCGAGGAAGAGTGTATGTACTTGGTGATGGGAACACAACGCATAATTCAGATGTTGTTACTGGTACGTTCCTATTAAATCAACAAGATGCTAAGATATTATTTGATTCAGGAGCAGATAAAAGTTTTGTGTCTACTTCGTTTGCCGCAATTCTGAATATTACTCCTGTAGAATTAGATACTATCTATGAAATAGAATTAGCAGATGGAAATATTCTAAGTACCAATACCCTAATCGAAAACTGCACCTTAACCCTTCTAAATAAATCTTTCCCTATCAATCTTATGCCCATCCAATTGGGAAGTTTTGATGTCATCATTGGTATGGATTGGTTATCTAAACACCGTGCCAGAATAATTTGTGACGAGAAAATCATCCAAATTCCATTCGATGGTGAAACCTTAATCATCCAAGGTGATAAACCTAAAACTTCTTTCAATATCATTTCGTACGCCAAGACGATGAAATACACAAGCAAAGGATGCCATGTATTTCAAATCCAAGTAACGGGAGAAGAAACAAAAGAAAAGAAGAAACAACTTGACGAAGTGCCAGTTGTAAGAGAATTTTCTGATGTATTTCCCGAAGACTTACCTGGAATCCCACCAACTCGTCAAGTAGAATTCCGAATCGATTTAGTGCCTGGAGCAGCACCAGTTGCAAAAGCACCATATCGATTAGCACCCTCCGAAATGAAAGAATTATCTGAACAGTTGAAAGAACTATCAGATAAAGGTGTCATTCAACCGAGTTCATCCCCTTGGGGAGCACCAATCCTATTTGTCAAAAAGAAAGATGGAACGTTCCGAATGTGTATCGATTACAGAGAGTTGAACAAACTCACGGTGAAGAATCGATATCCATTACCACGGATCGACGATCTATTTGACCAATTACAAGGATCAAGTGTTTACTCAAAAATCGATCTAAGATCACGGTATCATCAATTAAGAGTTAGGGAAGAGGACATTCCTAAGACAGCTTTTCGAACACGATACGGACATTATGAATTTCAGGTGATGCCATTTGGTCTTACCAATACACCAGCTGTATTCATGGATTTAATGAACTGAGTATGCAAGCCATACTTGGATAAATTCATTATTGTGTTCATTGATGATATTTTAATATATTCGCGCAACAAAGAAGAGCATGTCGAACACTTAAGGACTATTTTAGAGTTACTTAAGAAAGAAAAGTTGTACGCCAAGTTTTCCAAATGTGATTTTTGGATTTCTACCGTTCAATTTTTAGGCCATATCATCAACAACAAAGGTATCCATGTAGATCCCGCGAAGATAGAAGCAGTTAAAGGTTGGACGTCACCCACCTCCCCAACCGAGATTCGTCAATTCTTAGGTCTCGCTGGTTATTACCGGAGATTTATAAAAGGTTTTTCAAAGATTGCAAAACCCTTGACGGAACTAACCCAGAAGAACAAGAAGTATATCTGGGAAGAGAAGCAAGAGTCAGCATTTCAACTGCTGAAACAGAAGCTTTGTGAAGCACCGATATTAGCATTACCGGAAGGCAATGAGGACTTTGTAGTGTATTGTGACGCATCTCATCATGGATTAGGTGCGGTACTAATGCAAAGAGACAAAGTTATAGCCTATGCTTCACGACAGCTGAAGAAGAATGAAGAAAATTACACCACTCATGATCTAGAATTAGGAGCAGTAGTTTTTGCTCTTAAGATATGGAGACATTACCTATATGGTACAAAGTGTACGGTTTTCACCGATCACAAGAGTCTACAGCATATACTAGATCAGAAAGAGCTAAACATGAGGCAAAGAAGATGGTTAGAATTACTCAATGACTACGACTATGAAATTCGTTACCATCCTAGTAAAGCGAATGTAGTAGCCGATGCATTGAGTAGAAAAGATAGAATTAAACCTCTTAGAGTTCGATCTCTAGGAATGAAAATTCATTCGCCACTTCCAGCTCAAATCATCAAAGCTCAAGCAGAAGCTCTACAAGAAGAAAACCGGCAATACGAGAAAATTGACAGAAAGTCAAACCTGGAAGATCAGGTTGACAGAATGCCAAATAATGAAAAAGAATTTGTGAGAAGAAATGATGGAATGTTATGTTTTAAGGAAAGATATTGGATTCCTCTCTTTGGAGGTATTCGAGACCTTATCATGCATGAATCTCATAAATCCAAACATTCTATTCATCCCGGTTCCAATAAGATGTACCAAGATATGAAGAAAAATTATTGGTGGCCAAATATGAAAGCTGATATCGCCGAGTACGTTGGTAAATGTTTAACTTGCTCTAGAGTAAAGGCAGAGACTCAGAAACCATCAGGATTACTCGTGCAACCAGAAATTCCGGTCTGGAAATGGGAACGAATCACCATGGATTTTATTACCAAATTACCAAAGACTTCGATCGGATTAGACCCAATCGGGGTTATCATCGATCGATTAACCAAGTCTGCACATTTTCTACCAATCAAAGAAACTGACGAGATGGAAACACTCGCTTAGTTGTATTTTAAGGAAATTGTGATTAGACATGAGGTACCAATATCTATTATTTCTGATAGAGATAGCCGATTCACCTCAAGATTTTGGGAATCGCTACAGAAATCTCTTGGTACTAGGTTAGATATGAGCACCGCTTATCATCCGCAAACCGATGGACAAAGTGAGAGAACAATCCAAACCTTGGAAGACATGCTCCGAGCATGTGTGATTGATTTTGGAAAAGGTTGGGATAGACACTTGCCATTAGTTGAATTCTCATACAATAACAGCTACCATGCCAGCATAAAGGCTGCACCTTTTGAGGCACTGTACGGAAGAAAGTGCAAATCACCAGTCTGTTGGACAGAAGTTGGTGATATGCAACTCACCGGACCAGAGCTAATACATGATACTACTGAGAAGATATTCCAAATCAAGCAACGCTTGCAAGCTGCTCGTGACAAACAGAAAAGTTATGCTGATGTCAGGAGAGAGCCTATGGAATTTCAAGTAGGAGACAAAGTCATGTTGAAGGTTTCGCCTTGGAAAGGAATGATTCGCTTTGGAAGACGTGGAAAGTTAAATCCGAGGTATATTGGACCTTTCAAAATTCTGGAGAGAATTGGTTCAGTTGCTTATAAGTTAGAACTTCCGGAAGAACTCAGTAGGGTACATCCTACATTCAACGTATCACAACTCAAGAAATGTTTGTCAGACAAAACTCTCGTCATTCCACTAAAAGAGATTAGATTGAACGACAAACTAGTGTTCACAGAAGAGCCTGTGGAAATAATGGATAGAGAGATAAAACAACTCAAACAGAATCGTATCCCCATTTTAAAAGTAAGATGGGACTCTAAACGAGGCCCGACTTATACATGGGAAAGAGAAGATAGATTCCGTGAGAAATATCCACATTTATTTTCATAGAACGCACTTGTTAGATTTCTTAAAATCGAATTTCGGGACGAAATTCAGAATGACAAGTGGGTACTGTAGAACCCTGTAAAAATTTCTTGTAATTAAATCATTAATAAATAAATAATCCTTCGTCATCGTTTCTAATTCCCATTTTCTCGGAAAAATTTGAAATTTTCCTTATTATATTATTTTGGCGATTTTCACAAAATAATATAATTCACGAAATGACGGAATTAATCCTCGACATGTTACACGAAACCTAAACTTTTCATTTAATCCTAAACCTAAATCCTAATCCTAATTATATTTAGTAAATATAATTAAAAATCCCTAATCACTTAATTAGCCAACCGGACCCTTAATTACTTTCGGCCCAACACCCTTCGTCCACTATTCATAAGCCCACGAAACTAAGCCCAACTTCCAATTTAGTAATTTTCATCCGATCAACTAGACCAAACCTTCCCCAAAACGCCTCGTTTATTTTTAAATTTTACACACGACCTACGTATTTTATTTTCTCATCTCGTTAACCTACTAGCCAACTATTAGTGTGTCAATTCTCACGTCCATACGTTGAGTTTTGATATGTTTTTAAGAGGCAAAGTATTCGACCCTTACACAACCCAAATCAATTTACAAATTATTCAAAACTTAACCGTTTTGAATCTCGTTTGTTTCTAATCGTTCCTAATAATAAATCTGAGATGATTCTATGCTCAAATGTTAAAGATGATCATGTATGTTCAAGTATTATACGATTTTGTAAATCGTGTATATAGAAAAACATATGGTCGACATCCATATGAATCACCCCAACACTTTCCTTCTTTTGTGCTCTCACAACACCTTCTAAATCAACATAAAATTTCACCTAAGAGCTATCATCCTGACATGCAAATAGTATACGAAGAATTCTCATTGAAATTTTCTACTAACGTTATATATTCAAGTAATATATAAACGTACTTGCATGCATCTTTCACTTATTCATTTCCATACTCTTTCACTGCAATATATCATCCTTCAAACCATTCTCACAAGACCTACAAGTCGTTTGGTATATTATTGGAAGCAAGGAAAGGAAATCGGGTTAATATTTATATATAACGTTTGGGTTATATAGTGAAACGTTATTTTCTTGTGTTCCTTTCGATCACTCTCGACTCTTGATCACCTCTAAGGTGTTTGTAAGTCTTTTTTGTTCATTTCCGTTTTAAGTTACACGTTAATTTCTTGTCATGCACCTTGTCTAATTTGTTTCGAACGTATATACTTTGCACATATATTTCACGTACATATTTATTCTTAGTGCACGAAACGTGATTAGCCTCTATCATGGAAGGCCTAGGAATCACGTAGCACACATAATTCACTTTAGTTGTAACATTAAATGCATCACACGCACTCATTTTAAACCATGTCCATCGATTTCAATTTATTAAAAACACTTAGTAACTATTAACAAGTTTTCAAATTATATACCGATCCAAACATGCCACAAAATAAGCATATAACTTTGAATTTCATTTAACGATAGTACTATATTATTTCACGACACCATAGACCACCTAGAAAACTAACCATTTCATATAAACAACTTGTAAAAATAATCACGTTTTGACATCCTACTCGATCCATTTTGAGTCTACACAAACCGGATTTCAGACCAAAATTATTAATAAAAACCTTATGTTTTCGACTTGGGCTCAACAAAAGCCCATTAAGTATTTAAAATCCGTAAGCCCACTGGGCCCATATGAAATGTTTTTAGAATCATAAAAATGACCCAAAGCCAAGCCCAAAACTTTTTCCATGCCCTCGCCTCCAAAACTCTTAACGGGCCTATTATTGTTTCGTTAATTGGCCCATAAGCTAAAAAAATAAGCTTTTGAATAAATAAGCAGTTAAAATAAGCTTGTTACTTACTAAATAAGCTTCGGAAATTTTTAGAAAAGTTTTATAATTATTTTTGCAAAATTGGACTAAAAATGTAACGCGACGACACCTAGAGGGACTAAATGTGTAAATATTGAAAATAAAGGACTAAACCTGTAAATACAGAAATATAAGGGTAAAATGTGATAAAAATTAATATTCTAAGGTTAGTATTGATTATTGGACAAAGTAGAGGACTATAGTTGAAAAATATATAAAAAGGACTAACGGTGTAACGCAAGTATCGTTAGTGTAAAAATGGTAAAATTGGAAAAGGAGACAAAGACTAAACGTAACTTATTTATCATTCTTATTTATTTTCTATTTTCGTCAATTTATTTCACATTACGTTTAAACTTTATTTTACTTATATATATATTACTACCTCCGTCCCATAAAAACTGTCCAGTTTGACTTTTCAGAGTCAAACTGATTCAACTTTGACCTTATCTATTTTTGTGAGTATTATATAATACTTTATGAAAAATATATGAATTGATTGAGTTTTAATTGTGTTTTTCATTGGTATAATTTTTCATCAAGTATTATATAACATATAAAAAATATTTAAGGTCAAAGTTGAACCAGTTTGACTTTGAAAAGTCAAACTGGACAGTTTTTATGGGACGGATGGAGTATTTAACGTAACATAAATAATATATATAACGATATTTTAAAAAAAGTTAATATTTTACTTACGATTAAAAAGGAAAAACTTCGATGGATAATTTAAAAATCATATTTTGTCATATTATGCATATCACAAGATTTTTACTGCACATCATTTATTCGTCATAACGAATATCTAATATTCGTTATTTCTTCGTAATTACCGAATAGTATTTGGTCAAGTTCTTAGATAAATTTATTTATCAGGTTGTGTTTCGAAGCCGTTTTCATAAATTCGTCTGACTTTATTTTCTTCATTTTCATTATCAATCAAGGTGAGTCATAGCCTCACATTTACGTATTTTCAAAACTCCGTGAGGGGGATACATGTTACAAATAGATCACAAGTATTTTTCTGTATGCTTTCCTGACTAATATATGCCTAAGTTAGCTATTGCCAAAAGACCCTTATTCATGAGCCATTAATCACTGAGGTGAACGCGAATATAATGAATAGATCTATTTAAGGTTTGATAGTCTGTCCCATTAATACTTGACGGAATGCCATTATGCATGTGGTTAGTCGTGATAATTATATTTGAGTAAAAATAGGAACTGGCAAATCACCTATTACACGAGGGCAAATTTATCATTGATTTGATAAACACCCGCCGTTTACGGTATTTGTTAACGTTTGCGTGTCATGAAACTTAGAGCAATATATGAACTGCAATATCAATATTTTCAAACTGATTGTATTTTCCAATAAAATCTTACTTGTGTATCAAAATGATTATTAAATTCAAACTCTATGATTTCACTCAACATTTTTGTTGACTTTTAAACATGTATCTCAGGTATTTAGCAGGGGAAGCAAGCATGGAACGGGCGGCAAAAATCTTCAAAATATGTTTTCTTTATTTCAATAATGGTGTAAAATAAATGATGTTTGATTTAGTTCAAAACATCAAACTTTTTATAATACTCTGATAAGAACCTCTTGTATTTGGATTTTTATAAATGAAATTATGTTTTTAAAACGTCTCTTTCGAGCCGTTTTCTATCATTATGACTTCGATCCTCACCGTAACACCCTAATTACTATTCCGCTGCCGCATTTCAAGTTAGGGGGTGTTACACCTGAGCCCTTGCCCATAGCTTATTGGACCCTGCTACTTACTCTCATCACACTCAGCATACTGAGTGATCAGTATAGACCACCCAACTTCACAAGCTCTCCCAGAGCTTATTAGTGGGACCCAGGCCTTGAACCTTGGCTTATTTAAAAGCCCCCCAACCCAGTTTTTTAGATTACCCTTTGTTTTGGACCCCTGAGCAAGCCTGTGGGCCCCACATAGGGCTGTAAATTGGCCATTTTGGCCTGTTTTGGTTTGTATGGTTTTGGATTTGCTTATTTGATCTTCCTGGCTTATTCCAAGTGCTTATTCAGTTGTTCTAGCTTATTTTACATGCATCTCAGTTGGTTATAGATTATTTTATCTGTGGTAGCTTATTAGTAGCTTGTTCACCAAAATTCCAATTTTAAGCTTATTAGACCTTCTGTTTAGCTTTTTAGTTTGCACACTACTTATTTTTAAGCTCCAATAATTTTTTTTTCTTTTTTTTTTTTTTTTTTTGTAAAAATTGCTTATTTTCAGTACTAAAATAGATTTGTAAAAGAAAATCAAGAAAAATAAAAAATATAAAATAAGTGATAGCTTCTATTTAAGACATTTGGCTTATTATTCTGTTTTTTTTTTAAAAGCAATTTTCGATTTTATATTTTTCTTAAGTTTCTTATATATTAAAATAGTTTTAGAAAAATTTTCATAATTTTCTGAGTAGATTTAGTATTTATTATAATTAATTTAAGTTTAATTAGTTTTAATTAAAAAAGTCAAAAATTAATTTCTTTTCTACTTATATATAAGCAATAGTATCTTTTTATATTTTTCCTAGGTTTTATAATTAATAAAGTATTTTTAGAAAAAAATTTATAATTTTCACTGTTCATTTAGTATTTTCTATAATTAAATTAGTTTAAATAGGTTTTAATTAATAAATAAGTAAATAATTATTAAATTAGCATATCTATAATTTTTATAAACTTTTTATAATTTTTTAGGATTCCTGTAACGGTTAATTAGTTTTATAAGAATTTCATAATTTTCTAAGTTACTTTAGTATTTTTCTTAATTTAAAATTAGCTCAAATTAGTTTCAATTAATTATTAAATGGTTTTTAATTAATATTAAATAATAAAATATTCAAAAAATAATTTTCTTTTCACTAAAAACTTCTTTTAGTATAAAATTTGTAAAAAGTCATTTTCACCCCCCTCTAGTTTAATTTTGCTTAAAATTCACCTTTTTCTCTGTACGCAATCGTATCTGTTTTTAAAATCAGTTTACGTTTATACATATCTATTTCCTGTAATTGTTACTACTGTTTACTTAGCTTAATTTAATCATTTCTAGTAGTGTAAACAAATCCAAATCATTATCTGTTACTTTCTTCATTCACTGAATCACTCAAAAGTTTCCAAAATAACGACCCGTAAACATACTGTGCTTTCAACGGATCATAAATTGATCACTTTCTCCTAGACTTAGCCTGTTTAACACACTTGGTTGACCTGTGAGGTTGGTTTGGGAGGAGTCACTCTCGAATAAGTTGTTGTTTTTTTTTTTTTTTTTTTTTTTTTTTTTTTTTTTTAAGGTGTTAACATTCTCTACGTCAAAGAGAGGAAAACATCTCTACGCGGTAGAGAGCTCGGTAGCTGAAGATACCTTTTTAGTGTAAGTCGAATTTTACTTTGTTTAGATTACTTATTCCCCAAGTTTTACTTATTTATAAATGAGCAAATTATCTGAAAATGTAGTTAGCTTGACACTTTTTCTCATTGTATGTAGCCATCTTTTTTTCTTTTTTTCTTTTTTTTTTCACATTCTGTCAATAAACTTTCAAAACTCGACCTTTGTGTGTACAGCGTGACCTGCTTGACCATTAACAGGTTGCCTATCCAACAAACATTTACAGCGTTAGTCCTTATACTAACAACCGTTAATCCTTTTATACGTTTTCGTCCGTTTTCTTACGTTTCGCCCGTTTTCTTACGTTTTCGCCCGTTTTTACCTTTTCGCCCGTTTTATATGTTTTTGACTGTTTTCTTACGTTTTCGCCCGTTTTAATACCTTTTCACTTGTTTTTATACGTTTTCACCTGTTTTCTTACGGTTTCGCCCACTTATACACGTTTTTTCCTGTTTTTATACATTTTCGCCCGTTTCTATACATTTTCGTCCGTTTTTATAAGTTTTCACCCGTTTTCTTACGTTTTCGCCCACTTTTATACGTTTTCGCCCGGTTTTATATGTTTACGCCCGTTTTCACCCATTTTCATAAGCTTTTATACGTTTTTATACGTTTTCGTTCGTTTTCATAAGTTTTCACCCGTTTTCATACGTTTTTGTGCGTTTCTAAACGTTTTCGCCCATTTTCACCCATTTTTATACGCTTCTATACGTTTTCGTTCGTTTTCATATGTTTTCGTCCGCTTTCATACGTTTTTATACGTTTTTGTCCGTTTCTAAACGTTTTCGCCGTTTTCACCCATTTTCATACGCTTTTATACATTTTTATACGGTTCGTTTTCATGCGCTTTCGCCCATTTTCATACGTTTTTGCCCGTTTTCTTATGTTTTTGCCCGCTTTTATACGTTTTCATTCGTTTTTACATGTTTCGTACGTTTTCATACATCTTTGTACATTTTTATATGTTTTCGGTTATTTTTTTCCGTTTTCGTCTGTTTTTATACATAAGAAAACAAGGGAAAAATGGGTGAAAACAAAAGAAAACGGGAAAAAAAGGGCGTTACATGTTTCGTACGTTTTCATACATCTTTGTACATTTTTATATGTTTTCGGTTATTTTTTTCCGTTTTCGTCTGTTTTTATACATAAGAAAACAAGGGAAAAAAGGGCGAAAACAAAAGAAAACGGGGAAAAAAGGGCGAAAACGTAAGAAAACAGGAAAATGGTATCAAACAGGTGAAAATGTAAGAAAACGGGCGAAAAGATATAAAAACGGGTGAAAACGTAAGAAAACGGGCAAAAACGTATAAGAATGGACGAAAACGTAGACAAACGGGCGAAAAGGTATAAAAACGGGCGACAACTTAAGAAAACAGAGAAAAAACGTATCAAAACGTAAGAAAACAGGAAAATACGTATCAAAACGGGCGTAAAAGTATAAAAACGGGTGAAAACGTAAGAAAACGGGCAAAAACGTATAAAAATGGACGAAAACGTAGACAAACGGGCGAAAAGGTATAAAAACAGGCGAAAACTTAAGAAAACAGAGAAAACCGCATCAAAACGTAAGAAACAGGAAAAAAATGTATCAAAACGGACGTAAAAGTATAAAAACGGGAGAAAACGGGCGAAAACGTAAGAAAGCAGGAAAAATACGTATCAAAACTTAAGAAAATGGGCGAAAGGGTATAAAAACGGGTGAAAGCGTAAGAAAACGGGCAAAAACGTATAAAAGTGGACGAAAACATAGACAAATGGGCGAAAAGGTAAAAAAAAGGCGAAAACTTAAGAAAACGGAGAAAAACGTAAGAAAACAGGAGAAAATGTATCAAAACGGGTGAAAATGTAAGAAAACGGACGAAAAAGTATAAAAACGAGTGAAAACGGGTGAAAACGTAAGAAGGCGTAAGAAAACAGGAAAAATACGTATCAAAACGGGCAAAAACATAAGAAAACGGGTGAAAAGGTATAAAAACGGGCAAAAACGGTCAAACGTATAAAAACAAGCGAAAATGTAAGAAACGGGCGAAAACGCAAGAAAACTGGCGAAAACAGGCAAAAAGGTAAGAAAACGGGCAAAAACTTGTTAAAGGACTAACGGTCGTTAGTATAAAGGACTAATGTTGCAATAATAAAATAACGGTCGTTAATTTAACCTGCTCCACGTAGGACTAGCAAGTTTTGCAGGTCATCAGTACATACAAAGGGCGAGTTTTGAAAGTTTATTGACATAATGTGAAAAAAAATAAATAAATAAAAAAATTAAAAAAAAAACAAAAAAAACAAAAAAAAAACAAAAAAAACGAAAAAAAAAAAAAAAAATGGCTACATACAATGAGAAAAAGTGACAATTTAACTACATTTTTAGGTAATTTGACCTTTATAAATATAGGACTTGGATTCATTGTTTAGAACTTTAGATATTCAATTATCAATATATTATTGACTTTTAGTCTTTAAATCCTTTGTGATTTTCTTGTGTTAGGGTTTATACACGCTTCTGTTGTAGTCTGTTGGCATCAAAGAGCCTGTTGATTCCTGATGATGAAGGATGCAAAGATTCCAAAAACCCGTACTACTAGTGAGGTACGGTCAAAATGCATAATGAACTCTCTTTGAAAAAAGCTGAGCAAAGAAAAAAAGAAAGCAAATTCAACTAAGACACAAAACAACTAGCACCAAACATTCGCAATAGCAAGTTTAAGCCAATCGTTCTCATCAAACACCTAGAACCCAACACGACTTGCTCTGTACTAAATCAAAAACTAGAACAAAACAGTACTTGTGTTTTACTCAAGCAGCAGGCATCAACTATCATATTTGATCATTAAATTAATGAAATGCGATTATATTTATGTTTTAACGGATCTGATAGATAAAACACCTAGAACCAAACACGACTTGCTCTTTACTCTATCAAAACACTAGTTCTTACTCAAGCAGCAATATTATCATCAACTATCATATTTGATCATTAAATTATACTGAAATATTAAAGATGACCATACAAAAACTATCATATTATCATCAACTAACATCTATAATACTTGCACACTGATAATTGGGCATCAAACAGTAGGGAAGAAAAACTGAGTTGTAAAAGCATTCAGCGACAAAGTTCAAGCATTTCCAAATATCATAGACATTTACCAGAAGTCATAAAGCATTGATGGAACTACAAAATTAAAGCAAACAACATCCTTTCCATAAGGAAGATTTCACAAAATAAAAAGTTAAACAAGATGTCTACAAAATTCTAACTTCCATAAGCCATATAAACCAAAACTCAAAGTTGAAGCCTAGATTAATATAGTACTTATGCAACAGCAACATCCTGTCTCACTTAGCCATAGGAACCTAGTAGCGTCCAACACCCCAAACTCTCACAACTCCATCTGTGTACCCACTGAAAAGTGTGCTTCCATCCGCACTCCAGCATAGACTAGTGCAGTAGATAACCTATAAGATCAAACCCACCAAAAAAACATATGAGTCAACATAAACTTTTTTAAGTGATGCATTTTGATTGAGATATGATCACAATACAGAACTGACAAATATTCGATTGATCTAACATTGTATTCAAAAGACAATAACAAATACTGTAGACATTCTCACCTGAACAAGATGACGTTCAAAAGACAATAACAAATAGCACATTCTCACTGATCTTGTATCTAATTACTATGACCCTCTATAAAAAAGAGAGCGCTAGCAAAAACAGAACCAGTCTATTGCAGTTTTATCCCAAAACATAAGTTTAAATGAAAACCAGTACACAGTAAACTCTATACTAATGAGTCACTAAAGTTCTATCTCCATACAACAAACTACACAATCAGCATTCAGATGCAAACAAAACATTTACTATGACTTCTAATTATCCAAACATGAGTGTATTTGAGCCTAACAACCAATAAAACAGATGACTAATCCAAAACTTTTTACCAGACTCAAACAGCTTCAAATCACATCAAGTATTTCAAACACACAAAGATAATCAATAAATCATTAAGTCACTTGAAATCCTTTAAACATACAATAAATCTCAGTAAACACAAAAGAAACTTCATCCTCAAACTTCTAGATTCAAGTTAAACAGAGGCCTACGCATACATTATCCCAAATAATGGGATAAAGTATATGGAGCCCACCCAAATATTTAAAAAATTTTATTTAGACCAGCTCATTTAATAAAACTAATTTATAGGCCACCCAATTATGTGTTTGTTTTCGTTTAAACCAATTTCGACCAAACTTGTGCCGCTAAATTATAAAATTGAAAAATCAACAAAACATTAACAGACTAAAATGATAACAATAAAAATCAACAAGTTCCACATTGTAATTTCTGTTCATGTAAACATATTGTCAGCATCAAGTTCATTTTTTCCGGACTATAGTTTCTGTTGTAATATCGTCAAAATTTGAATAAACGAAAACAAACATTTACTTTGGTGGCCCACTATAATAGTTTTCATAAATACACGACCTTAATTAAAAAAAATATGTTTAAGTGCCCTACGCATACATTATCCGTTTATAATCTTTCCAACAAGACACCATATACATCATTTCAGCCGCAAACCGCATATGACAACAAAAATAAACACATATCCAACAACTCACATACAATAGCAAATACTCACCTAACAATCCATGAATGATCATATTGATCCATATATTCCAAAATAATAATCAACCCTTTGAATCACATTATTTACATTACAAATCACAAATCACAAACTTGATCACAATATTCAAGTTTCAAATCACAAACATTATTTTCAAACGCCAACCTCTCAAAATAAGCCCCAACATCCTAAATATGCACACCTAAACAAAACCAGCAACCATAATATCCAAAAACAACATAAGTCATAAACCTTCATTTAACTCTATATTATTGATTCCTAAACTTTTCCTATACTTAATACAATGCACCAGAGCATAGTAACATTCACATATACCAAAAAACATATGGCACGCAATAGAAAAAACAACTAATAAAAGGAAAACAATTCAATAGGCTGTGATGTATGGAAAGAGGCATCACATTCCCTAACAAGCAGCATTTCAAAGACAGACAACAAACTAAGCATATAACCAATAAATCATGTAAAATACCAATTTCCCGCACAAATTCCATACTAGAGTTAATTTTGCAGCACACACATTATCAATTATTCACTTAAGTATTTTCAAACCTCAACCTATACAAGTCCAACATTCATATAATGATCACCTAGAGAAAAACATATAACATCAAATATAAAGCAAAAACAAAAATAATAGACCTTAGTTTTGCCAGCATTGGTCTGAGTAGCAGACCCATCAACAGCCATCTCACTCTCCATTTTCAAATCAACCTTCAAATCAACAACAATACTCTTACTCTCCAAATCCCATATCTTAATGCTCGACTCAGTCGCCGCGCAAAGCCAATACCTATTAGGACTAAAGCACAACCCGTGAATAATCGAACCCGATTCTAAGGAATACAATCTCTTCCCCTCAGCCAAATCCCACAACAAAATATTCCCATCTTTGCCACCACTGGCACACAAACTCCCATCAGGAGAAACAGCAACAGTGTTAACATACCCACCATGGCCCACTAAACTAGCCCTAAGCTTACAGTTACTCAAATTCCAAATCTTAACAGTCTTATCCCATGAACCACTAACAATAGTGGGCTGCAAAGTATTTGGGCTAAAACGAACAGAACTCACCCAATCATTATGCCCATCACCCTCACCTTGAATAGTGTACTTACACTCACCCAAAGTGTTCCACAGCTTGATAGTCTTGTCCCTTGAAGCAGAAACAATCTGACGGTTGTCGATCGAGAAAGCGACCGACAACACGTCCTTGGAGTGCCCGACAAACCGACGAGCAGTGGTTCCATTGTTTAAGTCCCAAAGACGAAGCTCACCGTCCCATGAACCAGATAAAGCAAACTGGCCATCGGATGAAAGAACAACATCCTGGACGAAATGGGAGTGGCCCGTGAGACGTCTGTGGGCCACACCGTATGTTCGGTCTTCTTTTGTTAGTTTCCAGACGATGAGTGATTTGTCACGGGAAGATGTGACGATGGTGTCGGAGTTGTCGATTGGGCAGGCGATTGCGGTGACCCAGTCGGTGTGGGCGCGCATGGTGCCGCGTAGGACGAGGGAGTCTGCCATGGTTTTTTGTGGTTTTTGGTGTGAAAATGGAAAATGGTTTTGTTTGCAAAGTGAAGGAGGAGGTGGCGGAACAACCCTAGTATGTGAAAATGGAGAGGATTTATACGTGGGGTTTTAGGGTTTTGATATGGGCTTGTGCTGTTTTTGGGTTTATTGGGCTTTAGTTGGTTTACCAAGAAGTGCTTGTTACCATCATCGTAAGAGCACTATGTCAACCTTGTAAGTTAAACGACGTTGTTATAATAAAAAGGGAAGCGATATGTACAGTTGTACACCACTAAAAATGGTGTGCAAATGATTAAATTACACTGATGATGTACACAGTATAACATCTAAATGCAGAATTAGTGATGTGCACATCATTTTTAATGATATACATATCACCTCCCTAATAAAAATTATTGTTATCTCAGTCTTTTTCTTTATAATTTGGAATCTTTAACTTAATCAAAAATTTGTCATAATTATATATGGATGTCCTTGTCTCCTATCATGAATTAGAGTTTGTATCTAGAGTAGTGATTTGCACACTCTTAAAATTTATTGGCACACTCCACTCAATGCATTAAACAGTTGTACTTTACATATAACCTGCTTTAACTGCTTGTACAGTTGAGTGTGCGAATAAATTTTGAGAGTGTGTCAATCACTTCCCTTGTATCTATATATAGACCCATTGATTGATGACTTTAATAACACATACATTCTCCCAAACTTTGTGGTTATGGAACATTGTAGTTATGGACCCATTGTAGGATAAGGGTGTTGGCAATGGGTCATTCATCATTTTTTCTATCACTCACTCTCAACCAATCCCCTTATTTTATATTATTCACCCACTTTTTTCATCATTCATCCTTATTTTTGTTGGCAATAGGTCATTCACCCTTCACTCACTTTTTTTTTTTTTTAAATCCATTAAAATTATTAAAAGCCTAAAATTTCATTAAAATTAAATAAACATTACATAATATTATTAATAAACATAAAATAACTAAAGTTCCATTAAAATTAAAAACTTAAATCCTACAAACTACACGGCCAACCGTGTTGTGGCACATCTCGCGTTTCCTTTTGATGATGAATTCCTTAAAAACCGAGTCTGGGATATTGTCATGCGAGTCCATAACGAACTTCATGTCACGATTGTAGGTCTCCCTATCAAGAAACTTGAAATATTCTTCGTCCTTTTTCTTTTGAACCTCCAACTGTGCCTTCAATAAACTTTGCTTTTCGGCCGTGTAACTTGCAAGGGTATCACGCATCGAACTTCGGCTTGAATCTCCATAATTCACCTTTTTTTCTCTTTCGATTGACGTGATGGAGTTGGGTTCTCGTTGAGGTTCGATAAGTCACAGTCGAAATCTTCCACGTTTATTGGCGTCTCGTTTGTTGGCGTTTGAGCGCTACTTGACTCCGACGACTTTCTTTTCTTGCTCGATCCCGTGGATTCAGCTGCCTGACTAACCAACGGTTGTTCTTTCTACTTTTGTTGATCTTTGAGAATATGCCACGCTTTAATATGCGCGAAAGCTTTCCTAAATTGTTTTTCAAAATCAAGTTGGGCTCTCTCATAAACTTGAAGATCGCCGCACCCACTTTCTTTCAAGCGCACCTACATATTTATAAAACAATATAAACAAGTATATATAAAACAATATAATTCGAGTATATATATAAAACAATGTAATACAAGTATATATACAAAACAATGTAATACTAGTATATATATATATATATATATATATATATATATATATATATATATATAAATTATAAATATAAAAAAATATACCGCTTATATAAAGTAACCGTTGAACGCAGCGATAGACGCGTGCATAGAAGTCCATTTCGAGTTCAATTGATGTATCGTGCGTTCAGTTCTCGGCATAAGGGTCCTAAAATGCTTTAGAACTCGCTTCCAAAATCCTTACTTTGTTTGACGGTCGCCAACTTCTTTGTCCACCGAAATTTTAATCAAAGCCTTAGCTAACGCCTCCTCCACATCGGGCGTCCAAATCTTATTGACTTTTCTTTGAGGTCGCGTTACCTCAACCTCTTCGACTTTTTGGACTTCTTCATCTTGTTCGACTTGTTCATGTTGTTCGACTTCTTCAACTTGTTGTGTCTCGGGTACCATGTCAACATGGTCGAAATATTCATCATCATCGGTATCCTCACGAATGGGTAACGGAGCGCTCTCCCGTTCACGCCTTTTTTATTGGGTATAGCGCGGCTCAAACGGGTCAAAATGAGTAGGCAATTGCGGGAGTTGTTGTTGGGGGTAGAAAAATGGTGGATATTGAGGTTCGTTAAATTAGGGGCGGTAACCAGGTTATGATTGAAAAGATGGTTAGGGGCGGTAATCGGGTTGTGTTTGAACTCGAGGTCGAATTGCGCCCCACGCTACTTTGTTAGTTTTTCTTGGATCTCTCGTTTTTTTAGGATCCATTTTTTTAAGCTCGGTATATATATATATATATATATATATATATATATATATATATATATATATTGATTACAGAAAGTTTTTTTTTTTTTTTTTTTTTTTTTTTTTTTTTTTTTTTTTTTTTGTTCACTTCCATTGTTGGCAACAAATATATATGCAAAAAAGAAAAAGTAGTCGTTGTTCACTTTCCAACAGTCAAAAGATAGCTCCAACGTTCGAAAAAGAGACCCCTTCCCGTGAATGAAAGTTTCATGCAAATGATGGATCATTTGTGGTACCGTGCTAATGGCGGCGGTGTTCCCGCAAATGAAGCACCCCGTCCCGTGCCATCATTCGACCACTGCCAACACCCTAATGTACATTCAATATAATTCATGATAGAAACCGAGGTGCAATTGAAGCACACGTGGTCATAAAGTATAAGTTTATGAGCTAAGATTATTGTAGTAATTGGGATGACCAGTTGGACCATCTTAGATCAATGAAGATGTGAAATGTATAAAAGAACTATAAGTTTCTTCGAAGATAAAATTGATTGTTCTCAATGGAAGTTAATTGTTTATATATCATCACCATATTGAATTAGTAAAGACTTTGTCATATAAGACTATAAGAGTAAATTGTAAAAAAATGTCCTTAAACTTTGAGATTTTTGCGAGAAATGTCCTTATTTTTAAAAATTGCCAGAAATGGCCTAACTTTTAAGGTTTTTTTATCTTAATTTATTTTATTTTTTTGGCAAGAATGGCCCGTTAACGGTTACTGTAGTTGCAAATTCACGATTTTAGCTAACGCTCGTTACTAAACTCATTAGTTAGTCCTCATGTCCGTTGCACGTGAGGGTAATTTCATAAATTCACTTTCCCGCCTTTTAGACCCGTCAACTACTTCCCAGGCACGATAATCGATGAGGATATTTTCACAAATAAACTTAGTCGTGTATAACACATTAACACAGTCAAATCACACACACAAACACATTCTATCTTTTTTCAACCGATCAAATCACACACCTACAATTTGTGTGCGCGGTGGACAATGTTGCTGATGTTTTGGACGAATTTGTAAGTTAGCACCATATATATGAATTAAGTGTTATTTCAGTAAGAAACTAACTTTTAAGAAATTCATAATGTTTAAAAATTAATTTTGACATACAACAACTGCATAAGGACTACGTTTAGGAGGTTCCTAACATGGCAATCGTTCTATTTACATAGTTAACTGTACGGGCCTTAGATAGAAAGTCAGTGTTAGGAGAGTCGCAGAGTTAGTCTGTGTTGTTGAGGGACCTAGGTGACACGATTTTGTAATGCGCAACATCACGCCATGGGCTATTGGTTACATACATTTTGTAGAAGATAGTGAGGACGTCTTTTATGTAACTACTACAGCGAGAATAGGGAGGAATTTCACAATTACGAACTAGAAAGCGCTCAGTTTTTGCGAGGTTTAGTGCAACTACAAACACATCTCTTTATATGTATAATCATTTCCAGAAGATTTTCTAAGATATCTCAATGGTCCAACCCCTACATAGTTTGTCATGGTTACTAGTAATACCATTGAGTATGAAGTTTAGAGTGAAAAGTTCAAAAGATTGGTGTGATTGATATGTACACTCGTTCCTGTATGGGTTTGGTTGGGTGAAACTGGTTAAAGACGTGAAAATGGAAGCTGGTCAGTGGTTGGTGTTTACTCAGGTTGTTCCGGGTAGGGAGTATAATTTCATGCTGTTTGAACCTAATAAAAAGGTCATCACAACAATGGAAACATACTCTACTAACATAGCCATGAATGCCCTTTGCCACGAAGGACATGAATATGGTATGTTTTTCTTTATTAACTTTAACTACATCGAGTATATGATATCAGTGTAACATTTTGGATTATCTGTAACTAATTTTGTATTATTAATTTCAGATTTTGACGTCCGTCAGATGAACTGAACGTTTCACACTGTCGAGGATCAAGAAGAAAGGGCATTTCACAGAAAGATGACTGCAGCTTTCTGGAAAGATGAACGACTTGTAAGTGTATTATAACTTTGCTATTTTGTTAAATTTTTACGCTTAATGTTTTTGTGGATGTTGGTTGATGTGGTCCTCTATTTTTGTTATGTGTTTTTGGCCTGTTTGGGAAGCAGTAGTGACAGAGTTGCTTAATTAAATATATAGTCGTGATTTGTCTGAGATATTGTATGTCTAATAGGATGATTGGTAGATCAAAATGTCTGATAGAATCACCCAAAAAAACTAATGCTAAGTTTTGTACATTTTGTAACAATATATACCAACAAAACTTGTGAAGAAGTATAACTTGTATGGGTTCTCTCTTGCTGTTTTGAAGCACGAAAGGGCAGAGAAAGTGTTCGAAGTATATGAGAGAACAAAGATAGTAGGTCCATCAAAAGTGAAGAGGAGTGTGGCAATTGTTTCATCACCTGGTTTGAGGGAGTTGAAGGAGGAAGCAGGGTTTGCTCCTGGTAAGATGGTTCGGTTCTTTCTCACAGATGAAACAAACAGGACAGAAGGAGTGTTAAGGTTTGATGTGTGTTGATGGTTGGTGAGGATGGGTTAATGTGGTCCTCTATTTTGTGATTTTGTATGGTAGTTGGTGGCGGGGACAGTTGTCTTTGATCGGATACGGGTTAGCCTATAGTATGTCCAGCTAGTTGTTTAAAATTGTTTGTATGTTAGATGAATGATATTTTAGGAATCAGTTTTTGTAGTATCTGATTTGAATAGACCATATGGGTTTGTCCATAGTAGTATATATGTATGGTTGGCACAAAAAAACTAGATGAATGTTTTGTATGTTGCTGATTTGAATAGAGTATATGTAAGTTGCTATGAATGTTCATGAATCAGTTTTGTAAATGTCGTCTATTTGATTATGTGGCTGATATAATTAATATGCATAACTGATTACATCAAATAAGTACATTATATTTTCATCATTTGTCCTATTTAATTGACTTGTTTTATTATATTATATATAATAATTGATACTTGATCATTTACTTTAATAATTCTCATGTAAAAATAAGCAATTGGTGAAACTTGGCGATTTTGGACGAAATATGGAGATAAATGATCAAGATGAAAAAAGTCTACTAAACTCAAGGAGATATGTCGTATCATTCTAGACAAATACGCCGCATCATCATACTTAGATGAATTCGAAGACCATAGCCTGAATTTGAAGCATGCGCCGCATCTGATTATATCATGCGCCACATATGAAACCTTGGTCAACGAAGAAGAACCAATTTGTTCTACTCCAGATACGCCGCATCTCATTATCAACATGCGCCGTATCACTATCAAGACTTCACCAAAGACAATCCAAGACGCTGAAGGACATGCACCGCATAAAGATTCAAGATACGCCGCATCTGAAGACAGTGTACGAATATTCAAAAATATATTAATCTTGGATCCCACGTGAAGTTAAGTACATGCGTCGCATCTACTTAATGGATGCGCCGCATCTAACCCTCAGACAGAAACTATAAATACCCCATCATGCCTACGAATTTTGTGTGCAACCAAACCCTAAGGAGATGAATTCAGACGACAAGGCAACACAAGACACACCTTAAATGAAGATCTTAGAGCAGAAAGAAGGTCCCGCATGTATTTAATTCACTAAATAGTTTTGTTTTATTATATTACTAAACTTTAATCCATCAGGATTGATGGGCTTGTGGCAGCCGTACTACTCCTTTTAAAATTGCTTTCTCATCAATTAATAGTTTATATGATGTTTTTTTTTTTTTTGTTCTTTTTATATGTGCTTTGATAACCTATGTGTCTAGTTGTGTTTTGCTTGGGCTGTTATACCCTATCATGCTTACCTATCTAGCGTCTAGAAAGTGAGATAGGCATAAGTGATCATTAAGGGTTTACTCGCCTATATTTAAGATCCAACGAGATAGATAAGATTACGATACTCATCATATAAAACTAGCAATAAAACAAGTGAAAAGCTACTTAACAATAGAACAAGCCTTCTATCTTTATATATTATCTATCCATGTACGTGTTAGTCATTCGCTAATTTGTTCTCATTAGTTTTATTAGTTTAATTAATCTACCAAAATTGTGCTAGTCTCTCAGACTAAAACCCCTTGCGTTAGATTAGATTGTATAACTAACTTAGTATATTTAAAATATTGATTAAGATTATTAGATATTAAGTTCCACTCTTAGTGATCGACACTCTGCTTACCACTATATACATATTGATCGGGTACACTGCTAGTTAGTGTGTGTGTGTTATAGGATAAGTCGGCTAAATATAAATGTAAAACTTGAAAAGGCAAAATCACTCTATACTACACGTGATACAACACGCATCAATAACTTTAGGTTTTCAACAGGCTTTTTGGATGAATTTGTGTTCTATCTGCATTCTATAGAACACATATTTTCAGCAGGTTTTCAACTAGGACTTTGGGATGAATTTGTGTTCAATTAACTCTTGTGTATCAGATTAGTATCAGTTAGGTTTTTTATGTCAAGTAACGTTTTTAGTATAAGTCATTTATTTATGGATCGAAACAAGGGTGTTTGGGTTTGTTAATACAAATATCGTCTAAAAAACGTTATTTATATTTTACAATCTTTGCTATATTTTATTAACGACAATTATAAACTTTATTTTAGCAAAACATAAATATAGTTAAGTCTCTTACATATATAGTCACAAGTATTACATATATAGTTAAGTCTCTTACATATATAGTCAAAGAATCATGGAAAGATATGATAAATATTTTGATTAGATTTAATAAAGATTTTTGATGATTTTCTGTCAGGTCCTCGCGGAACCAAACAGGTACATGGATGGAACCCTATATTTGGTTCCGTCCCATCCGTGGCTTGCTAAGGCTTTTTGCCTATAAATAGCAAGCCACTCCATGTTGTTTGATCATCACTTACAAGCATAAACAACATCATATATTCTTTCATTCATCTTTCCTTATATCTAACTCATTCATATTTCATTTTAGTGAACTTTTTTGTAGCAAGAAGATCAAAGCATAACAAGCTTCAACATAACGTTGCAAGGCTTGTTTGTTTGTCATTGTGTGAATTGTTGTTAATCATACATCATTGTTTGTACCAAACAATCTAAACCCTTTGTAGTGATAGGTTAGTATTTTAGTCCTCAAAATACATAGTGTGGCGGTAGTGGTTGTACCCTTGTAAAAGAACTCGACATTTAGCTTTGTGTCGGAAATCTTGTGTAAGCGACGTGTAAGGTTTTCTCTGCCGGATAAAGGAGCTTGTTGATTAGCGAAGGATATTCTCGAGTTGGATACTCGGAAAGTGGAGTAGGGCAAGAAAAAAGAGTCCTTGTAAACCGAACCATTATAAACCTTCATGTTGTGGTTTGATCGTTTCTTCTTTGCTCGCACTTTACTTATCGTTTATCACTTACAATATTTGAATTCACATAAAATTTTCAAAGTAAATTAAAATTAAAAACGGTGAAACTATTCAACCATCTTCTAGTTTTCCACAGGGTTAACACCAGCACTCATAGTATTTACGCTTTCGTTTGCCATATTATGTAAAGTTTAGGTACATAAATTTTTCAAGGTTCTATATATATATATATATATATATATATATATATATATATATATATATATATATATATATATATATATATATATATATATATATATATTATGTTAATGATTTGATCAGTTTTGTATTTGCGGAAATGGGTCAAAGCAAGTATTGCAAAAATAGTGTAGGTCTGATCTGCAAAGGATACATCGTATCTCAAAATGGGGTACGGGGTATCCCCAAATGGTATAGGATACGGTGTATCCAAAAAATAGGACATGGCCCCAAAATGGGATACGACATATCATCACAGATTTTAAAAAACTTTCAGTTCAAGTCCAGGCATTTCAAAAGTAGTTTCCACTTTTTTCTTCTAAAAATTCAGCGAACGGTTTGCAAGACAACAAACATTTCAAGGATCACACCATGATCATACCTTAAAGGTAAATGGATGAAATAATCGTCATTGTGTACATCAATGCAGGTCGGTGCTGGGTGTTATTCTGTTAAAAATTGACAAAAAGTTCAAATTAGAGTTTATGACTATATTCAACAAAAATGAAAGATCAAAAACACATAACACACATATAATGAATGAGCAACCTGTGGAAAACTAGAAGGGGGGGGGGGGTTGAATAGTTTTACGTCCTTTTTAAAATTTATTTCCAAAATATTTTGTAGGTTATAAAAACTTTCGATTCGATCTTAAGTGAGTTCAAGCAACAACCAATATAAGCAAGTCTAAACTAATAATGAAAGTATTGAAATATAATGAAGAAAAGATAGAGTTAGAAAGATCAAACTACAACACGTGAATTTATAGTAGTTCGGCTACAAGGACACCTTCCTTGCCCTACTCCACTCCCCGAGTACCACACTCGAGAGTTTTCTTCACTATGTCAACAAACTCCTTATGGTGGAGAAACCTTACACACCTTGGCTTACACAAGTTAACGACACTAAGCTAAATGTCGAGTTCTAATCGTAGCTAGAACCAATCTCACACCAAATATCACACCACGTGATCTTCACACCTTTATCACACCTTCACACCTTCTTCAAGACTTCACACCGTCTTCACACCTTGTCAATCTTCACACCTTCTTCTATGCACAACTAAGTCACAACTACTAAACTAGTTTATAACACACCAAGATTCTACAATCAACAAATATAAACAACACCTTCACAAATATCTATCACTAGTACTATATGAAACTAGCTATACACAACACCACTACAATAAGATGGATGTAGAGAAGTGTTCTTCTTCTTGCACTTGAATGGATGAAGCTTTGGATCATTTAGAAACAAAGACTTATGAAATATATGATCAAAGGATTTTAGATCTAGAGAAGAAGATTGGATCAGAAAGTTTATAGTGCAAAAAGGTGAGGAAAATGTGTAAAATGATCCAGTATTTAAAGGGCCAGATTTTACTGTTCGGGAGCGTGCCGGTCCCCTTAATTATAGGCCGGTCCCCTTAATCATTAAGGGGGCCGCCTAGTAAAATTAAGGGGGCCGCCCTCCTGAACGTTTGAAAAGTTTTTCTGGATAAAATTTGCCCTTTTTGGTTGGAAATTTGAAATCATATCTTTGTGGTTTAATAAAGCTATACCAAAAATGATTTACAAATATATATAAAATGTTATAATTATTTTATAAAATGTTATGTATTAATACAAAATTTCCTTTGATCATGTAATGCATAAGTTGCTAAGTTTATGCATACCTTAAGTGATATAAGATGTAGAGGTAAATATTTGTTACCAAATACTTGTTTATGTCTTATTCTTCACTTAATTTGATTTGAGTTTTGTGATTATCAAAACATAGGTTTATTGAGAGATATTAATAACATTCACAAACATTATTTATATCAACAATCTCCTCCTTTTTGATGATTACAAAACTTAAACTCATTAACTCAAAAATTAATTTTTAAACAAGTATTTTAGTGAGTTTATATTTACTTCTCCCCCTTTTTGTAGAATCAAAAAGGTTAAGCCGACAATTTTCAAATGTGAAAAATTGACGGGTAGAAACTCCCCCTTGATGTGTACTCCCCCTTGTTTGGGGGCACCAAGAGAACGAGCTATGGAATGCTTGCAAAACAAAAATATTAGAAGCACAAGTATAGACATGCACACAAATATAAGGTAATAAGAAAAGAGGGAAGCATTCATATTAGAGCAATGGTTGTGTCAAGACACAACAATACAAGTACAAATAATGAAGAGTACAAGATAATAGCAATTACATAAGCTAACAACAAGAAAAATACATCATCATGCAAAGGGTATATGGACTTCATAGAGCTTGCAAGCAAAAGGGGTGGTAGAGGCTTTATTTATTAAGCATATCATATGCTTAATTTGGAGAGCATGATGGTGATGGTGGAGGAATGGGTGAGAATTGTGGTGGAGGAATAATTGGAGAGGATGGTGGAGTTGGTGGTGGTGGTGGGTTGGTAAGCAAATGTTCAATATATGAGAACATATATTGAATTTCATCTCTAAGGCCAAAGATGACCGTGCGGTTGTGGATGCAACAAAGACAAGTATCCCCATGGGATTCAAGTAGCCTCCAATGTACGGGATTGGCAAAGAATGGTGGTGTAATATGTGGAGATGAGAGATGAGCATCAAGTGGTGTTATTGGTGAGAGTGAGATGGTAAGATGGGTGGACATGGGTTCTTGTGTACGAGGTGGTGATGATACTTGTGGTGACAAGTGTGAGTTGATGTAGTCATTGATTGATGAGGTTGAGGGTATGGAGGATGAGGAAGTTCCATGAGTGGAAGGTGTTTTAGATGATGCATTTGGTGCACTTGGGGATGAGCATTTTGGTGGAGGTGATGGGGTTTTGTTGTCTTCATTTGTTAAATCAATGAAGAGTTGTTTTGGGGGGATGACCACAAGTTTTTGTTTCTTGGAGGTTTTGGAGTGTGAGGTGCTTGGTGAAGTCATGATGAATGATGAGATGAGGAATGGTGATTGTGGAGGGAATTTATAGTATGGAAATGGTTTATTTAGGTATATATTTGAAATGGTTGAATGAGATTCTAAAATCAATTGGGTTAAAATGGGAAATGGTAGCTAAAACTAGAGAAATGGTTCACAAGATGCAAAAGAAAACAGTAAACCCAGTTCCAGATGGCCGGTCCCCTTAATTGTATGCCGGCCCCCTTAATCATTAAGGGGACTGCCTAGGGAATTAAGGGGGCCGCCCATCTGGTGTTTTCCCAGACGACCAGAAACCCAAAATTTGCAGAATTTGGCCATTTTTCAAGTTTGTTTTTCCAGCAAGCTCTATTAGAAGCATATACACTAGGAATGATGATATATAAACATATATATATATATATATATATATATATATATATATATATATATATATATATATATATATATATATATATATATATATATATAACCAAATTTTGCATGCAAATAAACATATTATAATCCATATTTGAAAAGAAGCATAGCATAGCATGATAATTATTCAAAGACTAAAAATTATCCAAGAGATAAGCAAGAACAAACACAAGTATTTCCGAATAAGTCGGACAAGTAGCAAACCATACACATGTTAAATAGAAACAAGTAATAACAAGTAGCAATGCATCAATGTCTTCTACTTCTTCTTCTTTCCAATCATCTTCCTAAACATCTTCCCAACGGATTTGAATCCTCCTCGAAGTTCTTCATGCATTTGTTTTTGACGGTTGATGATAGACGTTTGACGAGTGAAAAGAAGCTCATCGGTACGTTCATGAGGAAGAGGAATTGATACTCGGTATCATCAAGATCGGAAAGATCTTCAACAAAGGTCGTGGGGGATGGAGTACTAACACGTGAGGTGTCTTCCTCCTCATCATCATCGTCATCACGATGAGATGTAGAACCACGAGGCCTAGAATACAAAGGAACACGAGATTTTCCTTTGTCACTACGAGGACGGCGAGTACGAACACGAGTAAGTTGGTTCAAAGTAGGAAGGATATGAACGTAGTAGTCTCTTTGAAGATATGGGTAATGTTCCATCACATAACGATAAAGTCGTGTGAGAAACATACCGTAAGGAAGATTGGCATTTGGGGTGTTTTTGGCGGACATGATTCGATGAACAAAAAGATAAGCCAAATTGTATTGCTCTTCAGCAATAACACAATAAAGCATGTGGGCAATGCTCGCCGTGACATGATCACGGTGACCACCAGTACCAAACGCATTCTCTCGAATGAGTTCTTCCCACTTCTTCATATCTTGGCTTAGCTCTTTGAGGAGGATTTGATTGGCATGAATATCGACATTCTTCGACTTGATTACTCGACTAGTCGTACGACGTTCTAGTTCAAGCATTCGACGAATGTCTTCAGGACTAGAAATCTCAGAATAGTAGGGGCCATCCTGAGGACGATTTCTTTCAAGAGTGGAAAGATCCCATTCATTTGAGAAAACGGCTTGGCCGTTGAATGGGATTCTAAGAATTTGCCCAAATTGAGCAAGAGTAAGAGTGATGAATTGATTTTGAATCATGAAGGAAATGAGGAGATGATCATAGGGATCGGTTTGCACCGTCACTTGGCTATAGAAGTCGAGGATAAAACGAGGAATGATAGGTTCGTTGATTTGGAAAAGACATTCAAAACGAATATTGGTGAACATTCGTTCGGTTTGATCATTTTCATAGAAAGATGGATCGACAATTCGTCCTTCGTGAATGTTTCTATTTTCAATAGGACGATAGAAACATGCAACTGAAGGAGACATGTCGGGAGTAGAAGAGACATTTGGAATGTATTGTTTGGTTTTGGAGACATCACCAACCGTGGTCTTAGGCATTTTCACCTAAACAATATAACAACAAAAATAAAATTAATATAAAAATAACTATCATGCATATGTTATATATTTATATAATTATATGCACTATATGTGGAACGAAATTCTACTTCGACACAAAAAAAATATTCAATGAAGTAGTTTCATGATGTTCCTTTTATTTTGATTTTAAACTCGTTTAGAATGTATAATATCAAAAGGGTATGATATCATAATTTATTTCGAAATAAAGCTAGATATATATTAGATTATATATCTTCTATTTCGTAAGAGTTTGACACAGCATAAGCTTGTTTAAAAGATTGAAATGCGAATTTTAGTTTTCAAAAATATCATTTTAGAGATAAACCAAACGCTCCCTTAACTAGATAACAATATCCTAAAAATATCAATATATATATTGATTATATATCTTGATGACCTCTATTGATTCTAGTATTATTAACAAAACTTATAAGCTAGTTTTAGGTTTCAAATAACTTCATATAGTTATGGTTTGTTCATGAACCAAACACCCATGTTGTCTTCATGAACCATTTAACAACAACTTGAAAAGTATGCTTTGATTGTTTAGAGTGTTAAAACAATGTAATGTAGTAAGTTTTACATGGTTTTTAAGAGTTATATCAACAATGTGCCTTTTGAAAAATAAAATTCGACTAGGGTTTATGGGCGATTAATGATTTTGACCAGATGATATGTTATACTAATTTTGAGTTGCAAAACATCATCCTAATCCTATGGGGAGCATTTGGTAGTTCAATTTCTAGCTTCAATAACACTTAAAATCGAATTAAAATGAATTTTAATAAAATGCATAATTATTGATTAGACACCAAATCGAATGAAATGTGATGAAATGCATGTTGGAAAACTTACAAAAGATGTTGTTATATGTTTGGTTGATGTTTGCCCCTTGCGAAATTACCCCGGATTGGTGATTTGGTGAAGGATTTTGGTGGTTTTGGAGGTTTAGTTTCGTTCACAGCAGTATAGGGGAAGAGGTGAGTGAGTAAATGGAGTGTTTGGAAATGGAATTAAGGAGGAAAACGATTTTGGAAGTGTCAGATGGCCGGCCCCCTTAAACATTAAGGGGACCGCCCTCGATAACAAGCCGGTCCCCTTAATCATTAAGGGGGCCGCCTTTGAAACTTTCCAAATTTCGCGGAATTCGTTTCTGGAACAAAAATATTTATACGTATATAATTAGATTTATAATATATCAAAAATACGTAAACGTCTATTGGCACGATGATAAAATTCTTAACAATTTTTAATTACCGTTTCGATAATTAAAATATACCTTTGACAATTTTTGGATAAAATGATCAAAGTGTTAAATTGATGAAGGGTTTGAGGTGTGTTCGGGAATATGTGAATAAGTGTGTATATATATATATATATATATATATATATATATATATATATATATATATATATATATATATATATATATTGTTTATATATAAGTATAAATGTGATTGAAAGATGGGTTGATGAGTGAGATTTGAAGGATAGTAGCGGAGATAGGATATAATAGGCGAGAGGAGTTTGTTTCATCCATAGTGTTCGCGTGCGAAGGCGTTCTTGCATTATAAAAGTTCACTTGACTCATATCCCTTCATCATCATGAGTCTCCTAAAAGAGGACTTGCTAGAATAACGTGAGGGGGGAAAGAAAGGGTTCGATAAAGAACGATTTCTTGGAGTTCTAGAAAGTCAACAAATGACGTATCTAGGTTATGTACAAGTGAATATGTATAAATATATTTAATATATTACGTATAATAGTATATATATGTATATATAAGTATATATGTGATTCTAACAAATAGAAGACAATGACAAATTATATCTAAATAATTGACGAAATCAAACAATGCATATTTATCTAAGCATGGCAATGAGTTGTGAAAGAATGGCGTACCCGGTGGTCTTCAAAAGAAATCTTCAACATCATCAAGATGAAATATAGACTTTGAAAAAGTCTATGTAGAGAGAAAAACCAAGATTGCCTCAAGGAATGTTCGTCTAGCCATTTGATCTCCATTGTCCTTTTGGTCCAAAGTTGTTTGGTCCAAACATGTTTAACATTTGACTCGGGTGCATGAAAGGTGGTAGAATGCCCCAAGGATTGTAGCTTTGTTGGTAGTTCCACATTTGATTACTATTGTTATTATAGTTTTGTCTATTTTGATTTCTTCTTGATTGAGGTGTTTTAGACCTAGGATGAGAATTATTTGGTTTTCTAGGTGGTGGAGTTTTAGATCTTATTTTGGGTTTAGAAGATCCTACTTCGGTCTTTAAGGACGGTTTATAAAAATCTTTAACTTCTTCATCGTTGGCAAGAGGTATTTTCTTATCATTAATAAGTATATACTTAGGATTAGATTTTAAAGGTTTTTGTTTGTTGAGTTCACTTTCAAATTTTACATTTTTAATCTCGCTTGTTGAAGCCTCATTTGAATTAAATCCTAAGCCGGTTTTGTCTCCGGATGTTCTTTGAATACTTATTATTTTACTAAGTGATTGACTACTATTTTCAAATTTGTCAAGTTTGCGAATTTCTTCCCTAAGTATTTCGTTTTCACCTTTAAGCTCTTGACATGATTTACATTCTTCAAAAATTTCCTTACCTTTTTCTAGTTGATGTATTTTAATTTTTAGTTCAAGTACTTCACTTTCTAATTGATTGTTAATGTATTTTAGTGATTTGTTTTTGGCCATTACTAGTTGTCCTAATTTGCATAGTTTAATATATTCATTATCTAGATCTTTTTCATCTAATGATATACTTTCATCACTAAAATATTCGGTTTCGGAACGTACCTCATTTGGTGTTTTCGCCATGAGACATTTTTCTTCCTTTGTCGTTTCATTCTCATCATCATCACTATCACTCCAAGCACCTCCAACAAATGCTCTTTGATTTTGATCTCTTGTCATCATTGGACATTTTCCAATAAGGTGATTTGGATCTCCACACTTGAAACACTTTCTTTCAATCTTGTTGTTCTTGTCATCTTTACTCTTTTGAAATGTTTTCTTTTCATCATACGGTTGTCTTACGAATCTTCCTCGCCTTTTGAAGAATTTCTTGAAATCTCTTACGGCCATGGCGTATTCTTCGTCATCACTTTCGGAAGATGAGCTATCTTCGATATTAGATTCCTTTCTAGCTTTCAAGGCGATTGACTTGCTTTGCTCTCGTTTTTCCTTGACCATTTCGGAGTCCTTCTTAATGATGACTTCGTAGACTTTTAGATTTCCAATTAATTCGTCAAGTTGCAAAGTTGACAAATTCTTCGATTCTTCAATAGCCGTCACTTTAGCTGGCCATTTTGGATGAAGAGCCCTAGGAAACTTCCTAACAAAATTTTTACTAGAAAAATTCTCATCAAGTGCTTTAAACTTGTGATGATAGTGTTAAATCTAGCAAAAGCATTGTCAATTGATTCCTCTTCCGAAATCGTGAATTGCTCGTATTGTTGAACAAGTAGATCTATCTTATTATCTTTGATTTGACTATTACCTTGGTGAGTTATTAGTAAAGAGTTCCAAATTTCTTTTGCGGTTTCACACATAAAGATCCTTTCGTACTCTTTACGTGGTAGCGCATTATAAATAACCATTTTTGCTTCATTATTTTTAGCAAGTTTTCTTTTTAAATCATCATTTTGTTTTTCAAAAGGTACGATTTCATCTTTCTTAGTTTCCGGGTTATTTTGAATAGGTAAAAAATCACCATTAGTAATAACATGCCAAAGATCTAGATCTTTTGACTTCACATAAGTTTCGAATCGATTTTTCCAATATAAAAATCTATCACTTTCAAATAGTGGTGGTCTTTGCATAGATTGCCCTTCAAATATTTTTCAGATTCCATAGATCGTTACAAGTTTTAAAATACAATATATTTTAAAGATCTTGCTAGACGTGGCTCCTGATACCAATTGTGGAAAACTAGAAGGGGGGGGGGGGGGGTTGAATAGTTTTACGTCCTTTTTAAAATTTATTTCCAAAATATTTTGTAGGTTATAAAAACTTTCGATTCGATCTTAAGTGAGTTCAAGCAACAACCAATATAAGCAAGTCTAAACTAATAATGAAAGTATTGAAATATAATGAAGAAAAGATAGAGTTACAAAGATCAAACCACAACACGTGCATTTATAGTGGTTCGGCTACAAGGACACCTTCCTTGCCCTACTCCACTCCCCGAGTACCACACTCGAGAGTTTTCTTCACTATGTCAACAAACTCCTTATGGTGGAGAAACCTTACACACCTTGGCTTACACAAGTTAACGACACTAAGCTAAATGTCGAGTTCTAATCATAGCTAGAACCAATCTCACACCAAATATCACACCACGTGATCTTCACACCTTTATCACACCTTCACACCTTCTTCAAGACTTCACACCGTCTTCACACCTTGTCAATCTTCACACCTTCTTCTATGCACAACTAAGTCACAACTACTAAACTAGTTTACAACACACCAAGATTCTACAATCAACAAATATACACAACACCTTCACAAATATCTATCACTAGTACTATATGAAACTAGCTATACACAACACCACTACAATAAGATGGATGTAGAGAAGTGTTCTTCTTCTTGCACTTGAATGGATGAAGCTTTGGATCACTTAGAAACAAAGACTTATGAAATATATGATCAAAGGATTTTAGATCTAGAGAAGAAGATTGGATCAGAAAGTTTATAGTGCAAAAAGGTGAGAAAAATGTGTAAAATGATCCAGTATTTAAAGGGTCAGATTTTACTGTTCGGGAGCGTGCCGGTCCCCTTAATTATAGGCCGGTCCTCTTAATCATTAAGGGGGCCGCCTAGTAAAATTAAGGGGGTCGCCCTCCTGAACGTTTGAAAAGTTTTTCTGGATAAAATTTGCCCTTTTTGGTTGGAAATTTGAAATCATATCTTTGTGGTTTAATAAAGCTATACCAAAAATGATTTACAAATATATATAAAATGTTATAATCATTTTATAAAATGTTATGTATTAATACAAAATTTCCTTTGATCATGTAATGCATAAGTTGCTAAGTTTATGCATACCTTAAGTGATATAAGATGTAGAGGTAAATATTTGTCACCAAATACTTGTTTATGTCTTATTCTTAACTTAATTTGATTTGAGTTTTGTGATTATCAAAACATAGGTTTATTGAGAGATATTAATAACATTCACAAACATTATTTATATCAACACAACCATTATTAGATACCGAAAATAGCAAAACACACAAATGTGGCCGATGTGTAAATAAAATGCCGTGTGAAATTAGGGTTTGTGTAAAAAAAAATTAAATGGTGTTAGATGATAATGTGACAATTAAGTGGTAAAAAATTATATGGGAAGTTGGAATTAGTAAAATTGAGGGGAAAAAAATAATATAAAACAGGGTCTTTGTTGATTTGCAAAATGGACTAAAAGTGTGAAAAACAGGAAAATTTAAGAAGATAGAAGGCCAAAAGTGATTAACTTATGCCACATCAAATTCTCTCCGTTGTAAAGCTACAATGGGAAGATTAACGAAGTTTTTGAATTTTATAAGAAAATTAAAAGATAAATGTCAACATTAAGAAAAAGTGTTAAAGTTGGATGTTTTTAGACCGTTAGCCTAAATCGAAACTATAAAAGTGGACATGCCATTTGGACAATGGAAAATATGGCGTGAAGGATTGCAACTTTTTTTTGGAGATGAAGCTACGAAATAATGTAGCAGGTTAAAGTGACAAACGACATGGCTATTTTCTAAGGGTGCGTTTGGTTCGCAGTATATTTTGAAAGGAACTGTAATATGTCAAAGGAATTCTAATTTGAATGAATTGTAATTCAAAGAGGTGGAATGTATTGTAATTGTAATGTGTTGGAATTGTAATTGATGTATTCTGTTACTTTATTTAGTTGGATCTCAACGTAATTGTAATTAAAAAAAGCTTAATAATAATAATAATAATAATAATAATAATAATAATAATAATAATAATAGTAGTAGTAGTAGTAGTTCAACTTTCGATTTAAATTGGACATGCCATTGGCGGGATTTTGATTTAAAGATTTTTGATATCCCCGACAAGTTAAAATCAAAACTTAAATAGATAACAACAAACGATCATTTAGAGATTAAAGACGCAAAGATGAGTTCACTTCATGTGGCGACTTTCTTCTTAGCTTGTCCTTTTAGCCGTAGCTTAGGAGGCTAGGTTTTTACACCCTTGAGAATAGTATCGGAGCTTTCGGGGTCTTTCGAAATCAACAATCTCTAAATTACCGCTTAATCTTTATGCAAAATCAACGAATACTAGTTTAACTTTCGATTTAAATTTAAGAAAAAGCAAGTTTCATATATTTATTCTAATTTTATTCAACACATTTTTTTCATTTCATTTTTCTCAATTTTTTCATTTTTTCATTTTTTCTTTTCATCTTTTCATCATCATCATTTTTTATTTTTTTTTATAACATAACATACTTAACTTTACTTTCACATCCTTTAGCAATTTTACTTGCTTCATTTTGCAATATTATTCACTTTTACGGAAAGTATGCTTGTTTCAAAATTTAAATAAAAATTTGAACTAGTACTCTATATTAACGTTGCATAAAAACTTGTTTGCATAACAAAACAATTCTAATGGTCAAAAGTTTGAAAACAACACGTATTTAATTCAGATTAGGAGCTACTGGGAGAAAAAGTCATAGATTACTGATATAAGCTCTAAAGAGAACCAACTACTCTACGATTAGCATTTTCATTTGCACAATTCGTAAAAACTTAGTCTAAAAAGTTAAGGAAGCAGCCAGATCAACACTCTGGCAGAGTCAGGATTCCCCTTGTTCTAGAAACAACTTATTTTTTATATATATATATATATATTTTTCATCATTTTTTTGTGTGCAAAGCACTTCTTTTTATTGAAAAACTTTAAAATTTTGCCAAAAATGGGGGTACTAAGGCACTAGAAGGTATACATGTGATCAAATTCGCCTGAATTCCCCCCCCCCCCCCCACCCACACACTTAGGATTGAATATTGCCCTCAATATTCAAAGTACCGACTATTATGCCGACACTTAGAACGTAAAAAGCTAATACTAATAGCCAAGTGTGAAAAGGATATCTATTTTCACAGAAAGGTTTTATAAGTTATCCCTAGATAAACGTTAGCAAAAGGATCGAATATTTGGCGGCTGGATTGAAAACAAGCACGTCAATCATCACGATCCAATGGAAACCTGAAAACATGAGCAAACATACAAGGCCAACAACAGCAGAGGAAAACTCCCCCACACTTAGTGTTAGAAAATAGAAAGAAGTCAGAAACATGGGTGAAAACCCATGTGGTGCTAATGTTTTTGTTTACCGAGTCACTAGCCTGACTCGACCCCGAATTCATTGGTTCTTGGGGAAGCAACATGTGGAAGAGACAATCTCCATCGGACTTTCATTCAAGATGTTTGGATAAACATTAAAGTACGTGAAAGTTCCACACCGATGAGATATACCCGGCTTCAAATAGTAGAAACTATAAGCGGTGATGCCGGGGTCAAAGACGGTATCCTCATTCTCGAAGGAGGTGAGAAGAGGATAAGTTACAGGGTACGTGAAGAAAGGAAAGAAAATCATGATAACAAGCATGATAAGATCTTCATCCGGAAGAGCAAGTTCAGTTCCACTAATTTAGATTTCATCATTTAAGCTCTTTTGTTTTGAAAACATCCTGAGTGGGAGGGTGGGAAAATTTGTCATCAAAATACAAATTCTCGTGATTGAGAATCTTTCCCCCCAATCATGATTTTTCTTGCCATCTAACTAATCATACTCCGGTGGAGTCATGATATGAGTGATTTCATCGGAGAACTCCTTAAGAAGAAAGTTAGCGATAGAATTGGTACTCTTTAGCTCTAACTCATGAAGGATATACGGAGGTGGGACATGTGCGGTACTTTGTGGGCTATAAACATGCACCTCGTCCATGATAGTCTCCGTTTCAGACTCATCACTATTCTGAATATCAAAGATTGGATTAACTGAATTTAGAGTAAATTCTGAATCGAAATCAAACAAAGGATTTGTGATAGTCGTATTGAATGTTTCGGAAACAAGGTGATCAACATCCTTTTCTAGGCTGACGATCTCAGAATGTGGAAGTGATGCATCAATAAATTCGATGTCTTTACAATATAAAGAATCGTCATCACTATAATCACAGTCAGAATCAGAGAAAGTCTCAAAATGATCTTTTGGAAAGTCAAGAGGAGGAGGCAAATCACACACATGATCAAGAATACCCTTGGACTCACTTGGGATTGGGACAAGGTTCTCAACACTAGACTTTATGAATTCGTACGATTCCTTTTCAGGAATAGTGCTAAGATGCTCGTCCCCCATACTTAGAGAGTTAGTGGGATCTTCAGGTGTGATAGCAGCTGATGAACTTGATGAATCTTTGTAAAATTGTAGAATATCAAGGGTATCTTCATCATCACTGTCATCATGAATGAAACGGAAATGAGAGCTAGATTTGGCTGCTTTTTCTTTTTCAATTGATTCCCTAATAGATTTTTCAATGGCAATTTGGGAATTTATTTTAGCAGCATGCTCTTCAGCCAATAATTCTGCCATAGTTTTCTCATGTGAATATTGAATGACAGGCAATTATGGGGGTGGGGATTTGTCAAAACCGGAAGTACTAGAACAATGATCAGGTTCATAGTATGGTTGATATTGATAATCATCATGAGGACCCCCACAATATACACAAAAAAAAAACTTGGTGCATTTTGAACCGATGTATTAGTCAACTCCTCCTTAAGTTCTTTCAATAACTCTAGAGCCTTTAGAAAAGGGTCTTGCTGGATTTGTTGAGGAGTTGTTTGAATCATTTGGCACTGTGGAGGTTGGTCATGATACGAATAGTCATAATTGGTACAAGGAAATGGATTCCTTGTTTGACAATCGGAGCTAGAGTGCGGACCTCCACAGTACTCACAACAATATGATTGTTGTTACTAATTCGTTGAATAATATGGATATTGGTCATCTCCAAAACTTTGATTGTTACCAGAAAACTGTTCATAGACAAACGTGTTTCTGGTTTGACACTCAAATCCTTGGTGAGGACCTCCACAAAATTCACAACAATATGTCTGTATCTCATGGTGTGGGGGCTGATGGAATAAATCAGTTATGTTATGGTAGGAATAGGGATTCTGGTTATAGACAGACCCGTTTACTGACTCTACCATGCTACAACTTGGACAATTACCACCATTATGAGGACCACCACACCATTGACAACCAAATTGGTGTGGATAAGACATAGAAAAGAATCAAATGGGTACAAAGGTAAGGGGTAAAGAATAAAAAAGGTAAGAGGGTAAAGGTGAATACGTTTGGAATTTTTGAAAAACATTTTTGTACAAACAAATTAAGAAGAAAAATAATTTTGGGTTTTATATTTTTAAGAAAACTGAATACGATATTTTTGGTAATCCATTTGGTAAACGAATTCGTTTCCTCTTAAATTACAGTTTGTAATCTAAAACTAATCCAAAATAGTAAACGTCACGATTCATTTTGTCTTTATGAAAATATACAAAAAGATGGTAAATTTACAATGAGTGAATTTCAAAAATCACTAATCTTCAAAAACGTTTTCAAATACGCAGCAACCTCCCCAGCAGCGGTGCCAAAATTTGATTGGCTCCAAACGGTCAGTCCAAAATCAACCAAGGTCAATGGTCAACTAGGTCAAACAACTTGTGCCAGTTCTCCCATGAGTATAGTGTTTTCCCGGGTCGTTAAGTCCCAACGAGGTTGAAATTGTATTTTAAAACAAATTTGTGATCGAGTGATTTAACAGAATGATTAGGATTTTGATTATGGAGATTAGACTAAGAGAATATAAATGAGAATGACTTAGAAAGGCTATATCAACAATTACTGAAAATCAGAGAAATCTAAACGTAATTCAAATCTAAAAACGTAAACGCGTACAGAGAAAAAAGTGAGTTTTAACTAGAAATAATCCTAAGGGGGTGAAAATGACTTTTCTACAAAATTAATGATAAAATAAAATTTTAAGAAAAAGAAAATTATTTTTTTGACTTTTTATTTAATTTTTATGAATTAAAAACTACTTTTAAAGATTTAAAAAGTAATAAAATTGCAAAGAAATATGAAATAAAGTGAGAAAAATATAAATTTACTTTTGAAAAATTCTTAAATAACTAAAAACTATTTTTTAAACAGAAAACTAATTTTTTTTTGTTTTTATTTAATTTTTATGAATTTAAAATGATTTAAAAATACTTAAAAACTAATATTAAATAAGAAAAGTACTAAATGAGCTAGGAAAAATCTGGAAATTTTATGGAAAATCTAAAATATTATACTAAACCTAGGAAATATATAAAAAGTTAGATAATCCCATTAATAAGCTGAATTGGGAAAATAAGCAGTTTAAATAAGCACTTCAAATAAGCAAATAAGCGCTATAATGCACCAAAAGCTCAGGTATTGTGTAATATACTAAAACAAACTCAATTCAACTGAAAAACCTCAGATAAGCCCTGACCGCAAGCCAAATCTAGTACTTATGCAATTCACTAAAAGAAAGCTAAAGGCCCTACTCCTAGCTTATTTTTAAGCACCCAAATAAGCTGATAATTGAACAAAAAGCACATGAACATGAAAATGGTACTGTATGCTAACCAAAACAACAACAAGCAAGCCTAATTCAAACAGGCATGAGAATCAACAAGCTTAGTTAAACTAAGTTGCACCAGCAGGAATGGGTCTAAAATGGGTAAATTTGAGGGTCGAATAAGCACAACTAATAAGCAACTAAGGGCAAACAATTTATAGATCCAACAATTCAGTACGGAGGGCTTCCTAAAACATTAAAAATCAAGGAAAAAACTCAAGAAATGAGCTTTCTATGGGTCACTGAAAAATGGGTCAGAACGGTAAAAAAGCATGGTGTAGGTTCAAAGAGGGGTTTACGGTCCCTCATAAGTCCACCAAAAAAATTCTAAAAATTATAACAAAAATATGGCTAATTAAACAAGCTTCCAAATCACTTAATTCCAGAATTTGATAGAATTTGGTGTTGTTATGAGAAAATGAAAAATAAAAATCAAAATGGCTGTTGGTGACCTCTTTTGGCGTTGTATCAGATTTTGCACTTGGGTCAAAATAGGTTTGTTTGACTTGGAAAGTCACAGACCAGGACATGAAATGTTTTGAAATCAATTTTGAACTAAAATGACACAACAACAACAACAATAGGCCTAAATCCTAAATCTATCCTAACTTCTAATTTATATCAGTTAAAAAAAATGGAGAACTTGTTCAACTACTATGAAACAATTTAATAATACCTAAATTAACTTTAAAACAACTAATCTTATCAAATTAAGGCTAATGCAAGTTCACCAAATGACTAGAAATGCTTAAACAAGAATCTACCTAAACTACTAGTATGAAAGTTAAGAAGAAAAAAATTGAAAATACAACTAAACTACTTCAAAGCTATATGAAACTAATGGTTTTAACTTTCAAACTACTTTTAAGACTATACTAAAGTTAGTTCAACTTGAAAGAATGAGCAAATACCGATTTTGACCAAATAAAGTTGTTGTGCCAAACAGTCCTAAAGCTAGACTGTCTTGGATTTTTTGCTATGAAAAACAGATTTTAAGCTATAAAAATGAGATATATATATATATATATATATATATATATATATATATATATATATATATATATATATATATATATATATATATATATATATATATATATATATATATATATTGACTAAGATATATTATTACTAGATAAGCATGAATAGGCAAATAAGACAGAAAGATAAGCAACAATAAGCTAAGTTACAGTATATAAAAAAAAGCTAAATTGGCGAAAAATGAACTTACAACAGCCTTGTGCTCTAAACCAAGGGAATTTTTAACACCCAAACTATTTTCTCAACAATCCTAACGCTTCCCAAGAAGCTCTAACCCATGGCCATCCAATATACACCATGCTCCAGCTTACCCTTTTTTTTTTTTTTTTTTTTTTTTTTTTTTTAATTGAAAGCTGAAAAAAAGTACTTGTGAAACTTTAAATAAACAAACTTCTAACACCCAAGTAAGCTATTATTTAGCTTAGTGATAAGAAGTGTAAACAACTTAAATAAATTTTTTGCAATAAAAATTGAAAGGCAAGAACTTAAACTGAAATTTCATTAACTGAAAAAAAAGGTACAAGAAAACTGAAATTACAATAAAAACTTAAACATAAAAGCTATTGTAAAAAAAAAAAAAAAAAAAAAAAAAAAAAAAAAAAAAAAAAAAAAACGCTAACACCTACTGTCTTTCTCCTTCTTTATTCATTTATAGTCTTCAAAAAGGCTCCTTGGTACTTTCCCACTTCCATTTTTATCCATTGGATGAGTGGAATTTATCTTGGCGTTTATGTAGTTTTGGTGGGAAAACAGATATAAGCCAATTTTGGCAGTTAGCTTTTGGCAGGGTTGTGGGTTTTGGACTTAGGTGGTGGAAAGTGAATAAAGGTTTGAGTGTGGCAGTGGAGGAGGGAGGTGGTGATGATGAGGCTTGGCAGTGGTTTTGCAGGTCACATGTGAGCAAGGGAGGTGGTATTTGGAGGTAAATGGTGGGTTTGACCCATGTTTGACCTTGCTTGTTTATTAACAGGGGTGTTTTGGGTTTAGTCTTGGGCCACAGGTGAGATAAGGGAGGATTGGGCCTAGTTTGTTGTTTTAGATTGGATTTGGTTTTCGGTGGGTCGGATAAATTAGTTAAGTGTGGTAAAAGGGTGTGTTGGATTTAGCTAATAATACCACAATGACCTATTTTGTAAATTTCTGAATTTGAAGGGTTAGTTCTGCCATTTATCCAAACTTTAAACCAAGGACCATAATTGCCATGTCTTGATTCCCAAAGGACCTTAGATGTTTACTTTCCAAAATGAAATACCCGGGGACCAAAATTGCCAATTTCAAACTTGAGGGACTAAATCCGCCAAACTTTGAAAGCTATCTTTCAAGGATCAGAAATGTCATTCCTTGATTCCTGGGGGACTGTTGTTGTCTTTTCTTCAAAATAAATCTTCCAGGGACCAATTCTGACAATTCTTGAAAGTTCAGGGACTCATTTTGCCAATTATGTAAACTTTGCTCGTTATTCATCTGTTTTCAATCTTTTTGTACCCGAAACACATAAAAACACAATCCAAGGATATTTGCAGTATTTTATGATATATCTGTGTGTTTTTAGCTGTTTTTACAGTTTAAATGAGTATAAAATGATGAGTATTTAGACACTCATCAAGGCTACATAATATAATTCAATTACAATTACATTGAATTACGTCAGATTACGGCGAACCAAACGCCCCCTAAGAGTAGGTAAAAGTGGAACAAACATACGTAGTAGTTGCTTAAAACTTAAAAGAAAAACAATAGAAGGTTTTGGACAGCCACAATTGCAAATTATGATTGCTTAAGTTCACATTTGGCCATGGTTGCCTTTTTTTTATTTATTTATTTTATTTATTTATTTTTTAATTGCCAAAGATCAAAATATTGTTGACAAAGCCCATGCTAGGTTTCGAAATATGGTATATGCAGACCAACAAAAGTTTGTCAGTATAAAAGCATAATTCACCCATCCTATGAGTTGAACTTAAGTTCTCAAGATATTAAAACAGATAGAAGTAAGGGAGCCTATGCTAACCACAATACTTTTCATGTAAAATATGAGCTCCATGCCTCCATACAATTTAATTATGGGATTATATTAGCTAAAAATGTTATGCAGTCAATTTGCTACAATTTAGCGTTATAAATTCAGGGTCCATGAATCCTTTTGTAGGTCCCTGAGTCCTTTTGTTGTTCTCTGAGTCCATTTTTATGTATTTTTGGTGAAAAATTACAACTAATTGGCTAAAAAGATTGTAGCCGAAACTATCCCAATATATATACTATCAATTACGGATCTAAACAACCTCGTATAAAAAAGCGACGTCGTCTATTCGCGTACTTTTGGGGAAAAAACTTATACTACAAAACACCCCCCAAACTATGCAACAAGTTATGAAAGTTACCCTATAGTTTTAGATATTTACGTTTTTTTTATTTAACAAACTTTATTTATCAAATATTTAACAAATATCTAGCGATTTCTTCATTAAAAAATATACATTTGAAAATATCTTCCAATTGCGAATAAAATGAGTCAAATATTGCAAAGCTTTTGGCATAAAATTTTATTAAAAATTTTAAAATTTAGTAGATGTTTTTTTTGACAAAAAAAGAACTTTTAAAACACACATGTACATTTTGAATAACTTTAAAAACTACCATAAATTTTGTTAAAAAATAATTTTAATCAAATATTACAATAATTACCCTATACTTTTAGCTATTTACAATTTTTTATAACAAAACTTATTTATAAAATATCTAATAAATATTTAGCGATTTCCTAATAAAAAATATACCGTGGAAAAGGTGTTGAAATTGCGAACAAAACGATCCAAATATTTCAATGCTTTTAACTTATGTATGATTTTTAAAAAATAATGAACTATAATATATGTTTTTTGCGAAAGAAAAAAAACTTTAAAACACACCCTTAAGCTAACTAATATATTGAAAATCAACCTTAAAATTTGTTTAAAAATAAATTTCAGGAAAAAAAAAGAAAAAAAAAATACTCTAAATTATGTAACAAGTTACAAAAACAACCTTAAACTTTTACTTTTTACTAGCAACTAACTTTTGTATATTTTCTCGTGGATTTCTTTAATTAAGAAAACTGCAAAATACATCCCTGTGGTTTACACATTTTGACATCTTACATCACTGTCAGAAACTTTTGGTAATATACATCACCCGTTAGGCAAACGTTTGCCACAATACATCCCTCGTTAACAATAAGGACTAACGGTGCAAATTTTTTCTCCGTTATCTCTTAACGAGACTGAAAATATTACACCGTTAGCCTTCGTTAACCAAACATTTGCACCGTTAGTCCTCTTTTTTAGTTTTTTTTCCAATTTTTTACGTTTTACCCATTTTTTGTCAGGTTTATCCCGTTTTTTGTACGTTTTATCAGTTTTTTAACGTTTTAATCCGTTTTTGGTACCTTTTATCCATTTTTTGTCAGTTTTGTTTACACTTTGTCCGTTTTTTGTACGTTTTTATCTCTTTTTTGTACGTTTTATCTATTTTTTGTCAGTTTTCCCCTTTTTTATGTTTTATCAGTTTTTTACGTTTAATTCATTTTTTGTACGTTTTATCAATTTTTTATCAAGTTTTTCCATTTTTTACGTGTTATCAGTTTTTTACGTTTTTTGTACGTTTACGTTTAATTCATTTTTTGTATGTTTTATCAATTTTTTATCAGTTTTTTCCATTTTTGAACATTTTATCAGTTTTTATTCATTTTTTGTACGTTTAAAAGGTTAAAAAAAAACTGACAAAAAATGATAAAACGTACAAAAAAGCAGACAAAATGTAAACAAAACTCACAAAAAATGAATAAAACGTACAAAAAACTGATTAAAACGTAAAAAAAACTGATAAAACGTTTAAAAAACGAATAAAAATGTTAAAAACTGACAAAAAACAGATGAAACATACAAAAAAAACTGAAAAAAATGTAAAAAGAAGATATAAAAAACGGAAAAAAACTGATAAAACGTACAAAAAACGGGTTAAAACTGACAAAAATTGGATAAAACGTACAAAAAACGGATCAAAACATAAAAAAAAACCGATAAAATGTCCAAAAAACCGAATAAAAACATAACAAAAACTGACAAAAAACGGATAAAAATGTAAAAAAAACTGATAAAATACGGATGAAACGTACAAAAAATGAATAAAAACGTAAAAAAAAACTGATAAAACGTACAAAAATGGAAAACAACTTACAAAAAATGGATAAACGTACAAAAAACGGATTCAAACGTTCAAAAACTGATAAAACGTACAAAAAACGGAAAAAAACTGACAAAAAACGGATAAAACATAAAAAAACGGAAAAAAACCAAAAAAGAGGACTAACGGTGCAAATGTTTGGTTAACGAAGGCTAACTGTGTAATATTTTCAGTCTCGTTAAGAGATAACGGAGAAAAAAATTGCACCGTTAGTCCTCATTGTTAACGAGGGATGTATTGTGGCAAACGTTTGCCTAACGGGTGATGTATATTGCCAAAAGTTTCTGACAGGGATATAAGATGCTAAAATGAGTAAAGCACATGGATGTATTTTGCAGTTTCCTCTAAAAGTGCAATTTACTAAAAAAAAAAAGTGTTATATGTACCCCAACCAAGTGTAAATATAGACTAATAACTCATAATCTTAAAAAATAAAATAAAAATCATGTTCCAAAAATAAACTTAAGACACAAACACAAAACAAATAATTACGCAAAATTTCGACACTCGAAAAATACAAATATCAAATCTAAAATAGGCAACGCACGGGTACCCAATCACTCCTTACCCAATCACTCCTTCTAATCAAATGTGATATTAGTTACGGAGCACTTTACATAGCCACAACATATCATTAGACGTTTCGTAACATAGATAACAAAGCCAGGACTTAAAAAATGAGTTTAACTAACATTATCCAAAGGAAACACTTCTATGTGACAAAGGGGTGTAAACGAGTCGAGTCGAGTCAAGCAGAGTACTGCCAAGCTCGAGCGCAACTCGAATACTAAAACTCGAGCTCGAAACTAGACTCGAGCTCGGTCAAGCTTTATATTTCGAGCTCGGTGATGAGTGTGTGAATACTCATCATTTTTTGTCAAATCTGAGCTGCAAAATATTTAAAAACACTAAAAAATGCATCAAAATACTGAAAATATCCCAAGATTGTGTTTTATATGTTTTAGATGCAAAATGATTAAAAACAGATTAAAAACGAACAAAGTTTGCATAATTGGCAGTTTCAGTCCTCCAACTTTCAAAACTTGTCAAAATTAGTCCCTAATCATTTGTTTTGAAAGAAAAGTCAACCCAAGTTCTTTAAAAGTCAAAAAGTATCAAAAATGGTCCTTGGGCAAAAAGATTTGAAAATTTATAATTTTGGTCCCTGCAGTTTGGAATTTGGCAAAAATAATCCCCGGATATTTTGTTTTGAAGAAAAATCATCAAAGAACCTTGAGGAATTACATATTGGCAGGAATGGTCCATTGGATTACACTTTCACAAAATGGCAGAACTTACCCCGAAAATCCAGAAATTACATGAATGGTCCTTGTACTTAAATAAATAACCAAATGAACCCTTTATGTTATTTCAATCCAATACCACCCCACTAATAAAAATAAGCCCAATCCCATAACCCAACAAACCATCCACCATATAACCCCAGTTGATCCAGTAAACCCTGTGGCCCAACTCCAAACCCAAACACAAAACGTTTTAATACTTCCACCAGGGTCAAAAATTGGTCAACCCCTTCCCCCTTCCTACACCCGTGACCTGCAACCACTGCCACTCCACCCTCCTCCATCATCACCCCTACACCCTTATACCTCCAAACAAACACCAGTCCAAAACTTCCACCCTGCTACAAGTTATCAGAGCCCAACTTGTTAATTACCCATTTCCCGCCAAAACTAAATCAAACGGCCAGGATCAATAATTATCATCCAACGACCTAGAATCGAAGTGGGAAAAAGCCAAGGAGCAATTTTGAAGCCTATAAATGAAAAAGAAAAGAAAGAAGACGAGGAGTTAGTTAGTTTAATTTCCTTAGTGTAATTTAGGTCACAATTAGTTTTAAATTAATGTAATGGTTCAAATTAAACCGTGTAACCCTCTCTTTCAAGTAGTGTAATCAGTTTCAAAATTAATGCAAGTCAGTTTATTTTTATTCCTGTGCAATCTATTTTCATGTTCAAGTTTAGAATTTCATTTATGGTTGAATACTTTTCATAAGCTTCCAATTCTGATTCAATAAGCTCATACAAACTTGTTGTAGCTTGATGTTAGTTTATTTTGTCTAAACCCTGCCTTAGAACATAAATTCAGAAAAAGTCAACCACAGTCAACGTTGCTTAATTATAAGCAATTCAGCTTATCAAGAGGTATTGGAGGCCTATTTTAAGATAGGCTAAGATGAAATGCATCTCTATTCAGCTGAGGTTCTTCCTAGTGAGTCTTTCTTTTTCAATTTAGAGCCTAATAATGCATAGTAAAAATAGTAGTGTAGATTTATACTTAATGCTTGTTACTGTCCATAAGCTCATAAAAGTTCTTCTATAGCTTTTTGTGAGTTTTCATTATTTGAATCTTGTTATGATCTAAGAAATTCAGAATAAGCCTAAGTTTAGTGGTAAGTTTTCCTAAGTTTCAGTTCTAGCTTTCATTGCTTATTTAGAATTGCTCAGTGTTGCCTTTGCTTATTGTTCGCTTAGTTTCCTCAGTATATATGCTTTTATCTACTTTACATTGTTAGTTATTACCACTGTGTTGCAAACTATAGCTCATTTCATCATAAATCCTTTTTAAAATGATAAATCAGTCAACTGCAAGGGTGTTTGGCACAGTTGACTTCTAACAGTCAAACTAGGTTTAGGTCATGAATTTGATTTGATTTTACTGTCATTTGATCATGGAAGTTGTTTAGGAATGATTGTGACCAATTGCAAGTGATGTGATAGGATTTGCATAAGTGGTTAGAATCTGCAGGCTCTTAACTGTTGATTTTTGGCCATGTAGGATGATTTAGGTTTTAAGCATTTTAAGTCTTTAACTCAGTCCATATTAGTTTACTTTTGCATACTCAATAGTTCTGTGCACTCAGTTTTGCTTCTTGGTCACTTCTGCTCAAAATCAAAAGAAGAAAACATGTACAACAGTTCCTAAATTCAATTGTGGAGAGATTTTCCATTCACTCAGTTTGCATTATTAGCTCGTGAGCTTTTGGACTTTAGATATTTGGAACCTGAGCTTTGTAATCCATATTTTAGATTTAATTTAGGATTTTTCTAGAGTACTTATTTGATAGCTTGTTTTGGCCACTCTGTATAAGACCTCCCCTGCACCAGGGGACCTGCTTGAATGGCCCATTTTCATAAGCTTGTAGCTTGATCATTATTGCACCTTAGCCTATGAACTTTGTTGATTTAGAAAGCCCTTTTGGCCATCTACTTATTCATGTGCTCACTTTCCATTTTTAGCTTATTTACACTGCTTAAATTGCCCTCCAAATCCACCCCAGTGAACCAGATTCACTGATTGCTTAGTGTGTTGAGCACTTTTCCTAAGCAATTATTGTTTTTCTCAGTGGGACCCACTATAAGCTCTTTGGCTTTTTAGATATCCCAGTTACCTAGCTTGTAGGTTCTAAGCTTATTTTAGTATTTTGAGCTTATTTGGACACTTAAGTGATATGCTGCAACTTGTTGCATTTGGCATTCACACTGAGTCATCAGTGTGAAAAGCCAAGTTCATTAGCTTCCTCTGAGCTTATCTGTGGACCCCACTGCATGTTCCTCAGCTTATTTGGTAGCCCACAGATCCAGCTTGTTAGATCAAGGCTCAACTTTCATTTCCAAGCTTATTTGATAAGCTAAAACCAGGCCTGCAACTTGACTGTGTGGCCTGCTTGTTTAGTAGTGCATTGGATTTGCTTATTTCAAATTTCCAACTTATTCACTGTGCTTTTTCTTGTTGTTACAACTTATTTTGGTTACTTTCATTTACTTTTAGCTTATTTTAACTTTAAGGTTCAGTATTTAGCTTGCTTATTAGTTTTTTTCAGTTTTAAAAAATCAATTGTAAGCTTTTAAGCCCACTGTTGGGATTTAAGCTCTCCACAGAGCTTATTTGGTATTTTTAGAAAAGTTGGTTTTTGTTAAAAGTGCTTGTTTTTAATTGGTTATCAGTTTTATAAAAAGAAAAATCAAAATATAATTTTAGTGATAGCTTCTATTTAATTAGATTTAGTTTTTTTGGCTTATTTCTTAGGTTTTTCATTAAGCACTTGTGTGATTTCATAATTTTCTTAAGTTCCTGTTATATTAAAGTAGTTATGTAATAAGTTTCAGAATTGTATCTTTTCATTTGGTATTTTTAGTAATTAATAGTAGTTTAATTAAGTTTAATTGAAAAATCAAAAATAGAATCACTAGGTGTTTATTTATAAGCATTTACACCTTTTCATATTTTTCCTATCTTTTAATAACTGTAAACTATTTTCAGAAAATAGTTTCATAATTTGTACTATTTATTTGGTATTATTAATAATTTAATTAGTTTAATTAGCTTTTAATTAATAAATAAGTAAATAATTTATAACATAGTTTATTTTTAAGTTTAGGATCTTTTTTATAATTTTTTAGGACTCCTGTAATTGTTAAGTAGTTTTATATAAAATTTCATAATTATCTAAAATAGTTTGGTATTTATTTTAATTTAAATTAGTTTAATTAATAAATAGTAATTAATTAATAATAATTATATAAATAGTGTAAAAATTAATTTTAATTTTCCTAAAATTTTCTTTTATTATTAGGATTGTAAAAATGTAATTTTCATATTCGTAGGTATTTTATTTCTCTAAAACTCGTGTTTTATTTCGTACGTTAACATAACTTTAAATTAAACGTACGCGTTTTTAGACTTAGCTCACGTTTTTAGTGTATCTGATCATCAGTAATTGTTCATATAGTGTTTCTAAGTTATTTTCACTCCTCATATCTTAGTGTAATCAATCACAACCCTATTCCTGTCCAAATTCACCCGATCACAAACCCGTTTGATTACCATCACACCTCGTCGGGACATAACGACCCGGGGAAACCCCTATACTTCCACAAAGATTGACTCTAGGCAGTTTGACCATATTGACCACATACGTGATTGAATTTAGGTTGACCGTTTGGGATCAATCACTCGGATTGACTCATTATATAAAACTTGAGAGGATCACTTAATTTTGATCACACACTGTGAGGTGTTGGACCTTTGTAATGTGTATATGTGATACTTTGAGTGAATATGATTAAGTATGCAGAATCTACTTAACCACACTTAGAATGTTTATTGGAAATGGAACAGTGATGCTTGTGTTTATTTAACAAAGAACAATGAAAATATATCACCAAATGATTCAATATTATTCAAGATAATGCGAGTGATCTTCACTATCACTAGGGTTACAAAACCTTGAATCTTGTGTTTTGTTCTAATGTATATTCTGTTGTATTTTGCATCAGCGTCTACACATATATCTTTATGTCTTATCTAAGATCTTCCTTTTATAGTCCAAGGAAAGATCTTTTACAATCTATAAGACTTATCTAACCACTAGCTCTAGCTTATGACTTATCTTCATTCTAGCTAGATGATGACTTATCTTGTCAGTCATTAAGATACAACATGTATCTAGGATTACAACTCTTTTAGAGTGTTCAATTTGATGACTACAAAGAAGATATTATCTAGTAACTATGCACATAATATCTTTGTACACGTATCAGTAGAATAAGTAGTACTTATCTACTTAGCAGCTGTATGAGTCATAGTAGCAGCAGAATCCATCAGCAGAAACATCTTTGTGCTTTATCAGCAGAAACATACTTGATGTATTTCCTTGAGCCTTTATGCTGATTCTTCTGATTATTTAATTCCCAACAATCCTCCCCTAAACATGTGAATTACATTCAAACATGTTTTTCTGAATTAAATGAGGACTTTGTGAAGATCTTTCAAACACTTTATTTGTCAGACTATTGATCTGAACTTTCTTTTCTTTTGAGTGATTGAATGTCTTTTTCTGTAACTCATCTGCTTTCTATTCTTTGCTCCAATATTGGATTAAAAGATGGTGCAATTTCCATGAATGAAGAATTATAAGAGGCAATGATGCTGTGTATCTTGGATGCTTATTCCAAGAAGTAGAAATAATCATCTTTCAGCATGTCTTTGGAAGTGATGAACAAACATAGTGAACTGAAATTGAAACCTTTCATCTGTTGATCTAGGTAGAACTTTCTCCTATCAGCTCTGTTCTTGTTCTTTATCAGTAGAAACCATGTCATCATCTTGTATGCTCTTATCTTTTCCTTCTTTTTATTTGGTTAATATTCCTTTAAAGGGCTTTTGTAACCTCCCCTTAGATTTATTTCTCTCCTGAGCAATTTCCTCCCCTGTTTGGAAGATCTCTCACAATCATATTATATCACAATCATCTGATCTAGCAATTTCTATGTTTTCAGACAATTTGTACATGAAGCCATCAATTCCTTAAGAGTTTAAATGCTGCCCTCATCACTTCTAGGTGTGTAGCCTCCTATGAGTGGTGAATCACTGAGCATTGACTCATAATCCATCATTAGATGATTTTCTGAGCCTCTTTTGAAAATCCTTTTTAAGAAATATTTGACTTAGCAGTATGAACATGATTTTATGATTAAAAATCATACTGCTTCTAACTATTTTGAAGAGATTAAGTGTGGTAACAGACAGTTAATCAAAATTTCGGTTTAAAGCAACCTCTGGTTGTGTGAGAACCAATGTTTTCAGTTATAAATAATTGCCTGTGTACAGATAAACCTATTCAAAAGGCTTTCTTTACAGGGTTTCCAGCTCGTGGCATTTGTTACCTCTAACACAAGTGTTAGATTCACTTTTGCTCGCTGTTCTTTCTATCAGATATCCGTAGATTAGCCACATTATACTTGAGAGTATAAAATGATAGAAAGTGAGTTGTATCAGTTATTTACTGATCAACTAAATCATCAATTCAATGTGAAACATCATAATCAGGTTCCAAGAAAGAAGTTTTAAAGAGTTTTGAAATCCCAAACTCTTTCTATCATGAACCTATTATATCAGCAGCAATGATCAGCATTCAACAGTAATTTGCTTAAAGATTTCACATGAAATAGCCTTTGAGCTCAAACATTCATACCTGAAATTGTTAGTCTAAAACCAAAATAACAAAGTACAAAGTACTTGTCTCAGATTAGAATTATGCATAGGACTAACTGTATGAATAACTGTAAATTGGTAATAGTAGTTTTAGATGACAAAGTTAGAAACATTATCAAAAAGGTTATGTACAAAAACACATTATATTGAAAATTTTAAAGATTAAGCATTCCAATACTTGCTATCAAGTACTGAAATCTTCCAACATCAAAAGCTTTTGTAAGAAGATGTAAAACCCGAAAATCCGTCTTTTCTAAAATTTCCATACAATTTGAATTTTTCCTAAGTTTGATTATTATAATCCAAGTATTGGAGAAATATAATTGGAAAGCGACATAATATTAAACATGTTACTTACGTAAATTATAAATTCGACACACAGGAATCCTACACTAAAAATCACACGTTAATATATCATCAAATGGGCTGAATTCTGTTTCACCTTGTACACACCATCATCACACGTTCCATATGTTACTAAAGGCCCAACACCATTTTTAATATGTACACAACATTAAACTAAATTAACATTAAATATATAATTGATCTGAAAGTATGAAAGAGTCCTGGTCAACCCCAATATACTCGGCCACTCCTCCATTATATGCGCCCCATTCTCTCAACCGAATATTCATATCCATCTTACTCACACAAAACCCTAGTAATATATCCAAGTTGGCAGTTTGTTTCCTTGCCCTTCGAGTGGTACAAAGTGGTACGGAAGGGGTACAAAAAGGTAGTTTGTTTGCTTCGCTTCAAGGCCAGTAACGGTGGTGGTGTTTGGTCGTGGTACAAACTGGTTTGAGGGTGTTGATTTGCTGGGCTCGACATTGGTTTGGTTAATTGGTTTCAGTTCTGGTCTTGGTCCTTTAATTCCTTGCTCTCTTCGATTGATCATGCTTCGATGATATCGTTTCAACCTTGCCTTGTTTTTCTCATTTTAATCTCATGTTTCACATATAAAAGGTCACTTGAAACTAATATGAATCGGTTATTTGAAAGGCATGTTATACGATTAAGCCTACATAAAATCATAGAAAAATTCACATGAAATAAAAATCCTAAAACCTAGCTATTCGATCAATGTTTATTCCTTCGACTCACAATCTGTTGAATCTATTAATAACGGTTTGAAAAGCTAACTAATCGATCCTTATGATTTGTGATTCGATCTACATGTTGTGCCTTCGGCTCATGGATGCTTGTATATCTCGGTCTATATATCATTCGATCTAACATCTGTTTTGATCTAAACCTTTTAACGAGCTAAATAGAAATGGTATAATAGCATGCATGTTGTCGTGTTTTAGTTGGAATGAAACATGCTCGTTAATTGCATGAATGATTAAAATACAAATTAAATCATGCATTTCACAACTTCTAGCTTATATTAAAATAATCTAAACTTCAGTCATTTGTTTGCATGTAAATCTCAATATCCCTATACAATTTATTAATGATGCTAAAATTATAAACATAATTTAGGGTGCATGTGGGTGATTATCTGATATATAAAAAGGATAGGCGAAGGTTGGTTTTGGTTTTATAAATTTCATATGAGGCGTGGTTTGGTTTAGAGGCTGAATTGTTATGTTGATTCATTAAATATATACGAGAAGTGAATGTTGTTTCTCATGAATTTGAAGGCTAAAAAGGGTGTGTCTCGGTGTGGGTCGAAGTCGAAAGACATATGAGTTTTGTGTGTGTATGTATGCATATATAATAATATATGGAACGGTGTGTATGCATGAGAGTGTATTTTGTGTCGTGTATATACGTAAATATGAGTCGTGTAAGTAGGCATGTGAAAATTTTATTTTTGGTCGTCACGGCCTAAACTAATATCGAGAGTACGTTTAAATAAATTATGAACAACGGAGTTCTAAAATTGTCATTTGGTTATAATTTATAATATAAACCCCAAAGTTAATTATTTGACATTTTAAATACTAAACTTTGATAATTTACATTTAGGATCCTCAACTATAATATTGGTCATTTTAACCCTTAAATATTATTTAATTGTCATTTATAACCCTAAAGTATAAAATTACTATTTCGGAAAACTTACTAAATATGGTAACTTGTTAATTCGGGAAACTTGCTAAATATGGAAAGTTACTTAATTTGGAAAGTTGCTAAAAGTAGAAGAAACATAAAATGAGTAATCTAATTTAAAATAGACTTATGAATAATAAAGCCGATCATTAATTCATGTAGATTCGCTGAAGAAGGAGTAACTTTCGATCCTTATGTGTTCTGATGTGGTTTCACTTGCGGTTTAAGGTACAGATATTCTTCCCTTTTCAGTAGGGACTTCTCATGACTTTCTTGATCCTTGACACTGCTATGATTCCCTTTCGATATGCCATTGCTATGATCCTTTTGTTTTGATCTTTTGATATGAGCTTCTGATATGATCTTTCTGATATGAGCTTTGATATGACTTGTTTGATATGATTCAGTTCAGTTTGCTATGTTCTGTTGGATATGATATGATGATTCTATATGATATGATTTGTTCTGTTCTGATGCCCGAGTTTTTATTCTACTCATGGAGGTACCATGGGCGTGTCATTGAAGCACCAATGGCATGACACTTTCTGTGGAGGTGTGATTGATCCACGGCGTCCCCATTTGATATGATATGTTATGAGCTCTGGATTAATATGATATGTATGATTTGCTTTGTAGGGGGGGCGTATGGATGCATCCTAGGTATTCTGTTCTGTGTAGGGTGAATGTGAGTGTGTGCTTACACTTCTTCACGTTGGAGCTAGCTACTCCATTTGGTACGTAGAGGTCTCCCCTCTTCGTGCACTTATGATTTGACGGATATGTGATTATATGGTAGGAGACCTATTCGAGTATCTCGTTAGGTCGGCTCGTGGCTTTCCTATGTTTCTTGTGTCTATTCGAGTATCTCGTTAGACAAGCCTTTGTTGATACGTGCTCTTTGATTCTGGTTACTATATGATTCATATTATCACTTGACTCTTCATACTCATTATTCATTTGACTTCTGATATTTGTTCAGTTATCGTTGATCTCTATGCATTTGACAGATGACATTCGTTTCAGCAGGAGCTTATGATTTCTTTTCTTATACTTATATACGTTTCGATTATTCGTTTTGTTATATATCTGTTCACTGGGCTTTTTAAGCTCAGCCGCATTTCTTTTCCTGCGGCAGGTTTTAGGTTGGAAGCTGGGTTTGAGCGAAGAGTGCATAGGAGCATTTAGTGGACTACCCTGATGATTAGGCAACCATTTGCTTTGGATTAGACTTTGTTTTAGCTTCAGTTAGATTTAGTTTATTTTGTATTTCAGTTTTGGATTTCATCTTGTATAGAGTTAGTATTTTCTTTATTATCTTAGAATACCTTTGTAACTTTTATGTTTAGAAGTCTTCCGCTTGCTCTGTATGTTCTGATTTGGCACCATAATGTGGCATTTTGACCCATGTCGGGTTGGGGTGTTACAATTATGGTATCAGAGTTCAGGCTGCGACTTGTAGTACATAAGTTATGACCTGTGAAGATTTGGACCCTTAGGTTTGCACCTTAGAAGCTTTAGGAATAACTTTGGAAGGTTTTGCCTTAAGTTTCTCCCCTTAAGAGCTTTAGTATGACCGGTGAGGATTGGGTAGATATATGATTAGACATTGGTTTTCTTGCTTCCGCTTTACTCTGATTTATGCCTTTGCTTTTCGTTAAGCTCTTACTAGATCATTCGTTTCGGAGACTTAGAAGACTTATCAGGATTCGCGACATGTGTTTAGGATGCCTTTAGACTTTGTAGTATGTCTTATAAGTTTCATTTCCTAGGGCTATCACATTCTTTTGAACTTCGATTCTTGATTCGTTTGACATTCGTTTAGATGCCTTTCGTTCGTTCGAAGATTCGTGTATGTATGAATCCTACGTGTTCGACACACCCTATGACTCCTCCTTGCTTTTAATTATTTCTTCATTGTTGATTTTTTGACCTTACCTATTCCACCCCTGTGAACGTTTTGTGATTTGTCATCATGTATATTCGATTGCCGATGCGTTCTGGAGATATTTGGAGACGATTTTGTTGTGCTAATCTGTTTACATTGGAGATGTTTGATTCGATGTTATTTTGGATTTTGATATGTTACCTGAGTATTATGATGATGACGACTACCATTTTATGTTTGTCACCTTGGACGTTCTGTTTAGTTCATATTCTACACCATGATTCTTAACCTGATAATCGTTTATGACCACCTTGTTCTAAAAATCTTGCATTGATTTCCCACTGCTGTGAAGATACTTCTATGATGAAACTCGCCTCGAGAGTTATTCGATTTGTTTGGAACGTTCAATGTGTATCTTTGATGTGCTTCTGTTTTATTCGGGAAGAAGAACGATGATAGCATGAAGTTGTAGATTGATTTCTGGAAGCTAAATCGTATCATGTTTTGTGTGAAGGAGCGAGATATTTCTAGAATTGTTTTCAGTATTCGTTATGATCTCTATTAGCATGGTGATGCCAATTGTAGTTGTTACTACTCCGACTATTCCTATGGATTTGATCAATCGTGTCTTTCATGAATACTTGGACAAATTGTCATAGTATGACATATTGGTGTGTTCAGAGACGAAAGAGAAACACGAGACTCATCTTCGTTTTCGGTGTTGAATTTCGACGATGGAAGGGAGCAGTTTGAAGTGAACAATCTTACCAACTCTATTCATCTTAGTTGTACTAATATGTATAGAGTATTGAAGCAGGAGCCAGACGGGATGGTATGAAGATTGTGGTGACTACATCAGAGATTTCCACGCACAGGAGGAAGGACAACACGTGTGGAATTACAGTGGAGCATTGACTAGGACGGCTTGCTTGGAAGATGGGCAGAGATTTCTTCTGGCCGAAGATCATTCAAACTACATGGCGCACCTGCAATGATCGTGACAGAGAATCGTGTTTTGCAGCACGCTTCCAGAAGCAGTATATAAGAGTTAGACGTCTTGGCATTTGAGCAAGTTTTAGTTTGCGAAACGTTAGATCTTGGATTCATTCTCATCCGTATGATTATTCTACCTATTCTGTTATGCCTTCTAATACGTTTTGATACTCTGATTTGTGATTGTGATCGTCAGTACGAATTTATTATCCATCTCTTTATGAGGCTCTTGATACGCGTGATGATTCGATTTGTGCTTCGCTGATTATTAGCAAATTCCTTTGTTCGTTCAGAATTCGGTAGGAGTTGATGAAGATCTATCGTTTAGTACTATCTCTGTGCTTGTCTCGTAGGAATATGTGTTTCGTGTATCTCCTTGTGGGATTTCAACTATCATCTGTCATCTGTCATCTGTCATTTGCTACGCATTTGTTTCGTATTCGCTAGATCAGATTTGTACATGATTTGTGGAGAGCCTTGGGCTATCCTTTTTGTCGGGATCGAATCATGAGAAAAATTTCGGTTTATGAAGATTCTGTGTGAAGGACCTCCCCGAGCGTGAGGATAATTGTGAAGTTCTGTTGTGTTTTGCTACGTCTCCGTCTAACTTTTGCGACTTCAAATTTCGCGAACGAAAATTTTCTTTTAAGAGGGGAAGAATTGTAAAACCCGAAAATCCGTCTTTTCTAAAATTTTCATACAATTTGAATTTTTCCTAAGTTTGATTATTATAATCCAAGTATTGGAGACATATAATTGGAAAGCGACATAATATTAAACATGTTACTTACGTAAATTATAAATTCGACACACAGGAATCCTACACTAAAAATCACACGTTAATATATCATCAAATGGGCTGAATTCTGTTTCATCTTGTACACACCATCATCACACGTTCCATATGTTACTAAAGGCCCAACACCATTTTTAATATGTACACAACATTGAACTAAATTAACATTAAATATATAATTGATCTGAAAGTATGAAAGAGTCCTGGTCAACCCCAATATACTCGGCCACTCCTCCATTATATGCGCCCCATTCTCTCAACCGAATATTCATATCCATCTTACTCACACAAAACCCTAGTAATATATCCAAGTTGGCAGTTTGTTTCCTTGCCCTTCGAGTGGTACAAAGTGGTACGGAAGGGGTACAAAAAGGTAGTTTGTTTGCTTCGCTTCAAGGCCAGTAACGGTGGTGGTGTTTGGTCGTGGTACAAACTGGTTTGAGGGTGTTGATTTGCTGGGCTCGACATTGGTTTGGTTAATTGGTTTCAGTTCTGGTCTTGGTCCTTTAATTCCTTGCTCTCTTCGATTGATCATGCTTCGATGATATCGTTTCAACCTTGCCTTGTTTTTCTCATTTTAATCTCATGTTTCACATATAAAAGGTCACTTGAAACTAATATGAATCGGTTATTTGAAAGGCATGTTATACGATTAAGCCTACATAAAATCATAGAAAAATTCACATGAAATAAAAATCCTAAAACCTAGCTATTCGATCAATGTTTATTCCTTCGACTCACAATCTGTTGAATCTATTAATAACGGTTTGAAAAGCTAACTAATCGATCCTTATGATTTGTGATTCGATCTACATGTTGTGCCTTCGGCTCATGGATGCTTGTATATCTCGGTCTATATATCATTCGATCTAACATCTGTTTTGATCTAAACCTTTTAACGAGCTAAATAGAAATGGTATAATAGCATGCATGTTGTCGTGTTTTAGTTGGAATGAAACATGCTCGTTAATTGCATGAATGATTAAAATACAAATTAAATCATGCATTTCACAACTTCTAGCTTATATTAAAATAATCTAAACTTCAGTCATTTGTTTGCATGTAAATCTCAATATCCCTATACAATTTATTAATGATGCTAAAATTATAAACATAATTTAGGGTGCATGTGGGTGATTATCTGATATATAAAAAGGATAGGCGAAGGTTGGTTTTGGTTTTATAAATTTCATATGAGGCGTGGTTTGGTTTAGAGGCTGAATTGTTATGTTGATTCATTAAATATATACGAGAAGTGAATGTTGTTTCTCATGAATTTGAAGGCTAAAAAGGGTGTGTCTCGGTGTGGGTCGAAGTCGAAAGACATATGAGTTTTGTGTGTGTGTGTATGCATATATAATAATATATGGAACGGTGTGTATGCATGAGAGTGTATTTTGTGTCGTGTATATACGTAAATATGAGTCGTGTAAGTAGGCATGTGAAAATTTTATTTTTGGTCGTCACGGCCTAAACTAATATCGAGAGTACGTTTAAATAAATTATGAACAACGGAGTTCTAAAATTGTCATTTGGTTATAATTTATAATATAAACCCCAAAGTTAATTATTTGACATTTTAAATACTAAACTTTGATAATTTACATTTAGGATCCTCAACTATAATATTGGTCATTTTAACCCTTAAATATTATTTAATTGTCATTTATAACCCTAAAGTATAAAATTACTATTTCGGAAAACTTACTAAATATGGTAACTTGTTAATTCGGGAAACTTGCTAAATATGGAAAGTTACTTAATTTGGAAAGTTGCTAAAAGTAGAAGAAACATAAAATGAGTAATCTAATTTAAAATAGACTTATGAATAATAAAGCCGATCATTAATTCATGTAGATTCGCTGAAGAAGGAGTAACTTTCGATCCTTATGTGTTCTGATGTGGTTTCACTTGCGGTTTAAGGTACAGATATTCTCCCCTTTTCAGTAGGGACTTCTCATGACTTTCTTGATCCTTGACACTGCTATGATTCCCTTTCGATATGCCATTGCTATGATCCTTTTGTTTTGATCTTTTGATATGAGCTTCTGATATGATCTTTCTGATATGAGCTTTGATATGACTTGTTTGATATGATTCAGTTCAGTTTGCTATGTTCTGTTGGATATGATATGATGATTCTATATGATATGATTTGTTCTGTTCTGATGCCCGAGTTTTTATTCTACTCATGGAGGTACCATGGGCGTGTCATTGAAGCACCAATGGCATGACACTTTCTGTGGAGGTGTGATTGATCCACGGCGTCCCCATTTGATATGATATGTTATGAGCTCTGGATTAATATGATATGTATGATTTGCTTTGTAGGGGGGGGCGTATGGATGCATCCTAGGTATTCTGTTCTGTGTAGGGTGAATGTGAGTGTGTGCTTACACTTCTTCACGTTGGAGCTAGCTACTCCATTTGGTATGTAGAGGTCTCCCCTCTTCGTGCACTTATGATTTGACGGATATGTGATTATATGGTAGGAGACCTATTCGAGTATCTCGTTAGGTCGGCTCGTGGCTTTCCTATGTTTCTTGTGTCTATTCGAGTATCTCGTTAGACAAGCCTTTGTTGATACGTGCTCTTTGATTCTGGTTACTATATGATTCATATTATCACTTGACTCTTCATACTCATTATTCATTTGACTTCTGATATTTGTTCAGTTATCGTTGATCTCTTATGCATTTGACAGATGACATTCGTTTCAGCAGGAGCTTATGATTTCTTTTCTTATACTTATATACGTTTCGATTATTCGTTTTGTTATATATCTGTTCACTGGGCTTTTTAAGCTCAGCCGCATTTCTTTTCCTGCGGCAGGTTTTAGGTTGGAAGCTGGGTTTGAGCGAAGAGTGCATAGGAGCATTTAGTGGACTACCCTGATGATTAGGCAACCATTTGCTTTGGATTAGACTTTGTTTTAGCTTCAATTAGATTTAGTTTATTTTGTATTTCAGTTTTGGATTTCATCTTGTATAGAGTTAGTATTTTCTTTATTATCTTAGAATACCTTTGTAACTTTTATGTTTAGAAGTCTTCCGCTTGCTCTGTATGTTCTGATTTGGCACCATAATGTGGCATTTTGACCCATGTCGGGTTGGGGTGTTACAGAAGATCTGCAAAGTTTTGTTCTGAAGCAATTTTCATTACTTGAATTAACCTCTTTTCATTGCAATCTCTAATAAAATGATGTCTAATTTCAATGTGTTTTGTTTTCGAATGTTGCACTGGATTTTTAATAATGCAAATTGTACTACTATTATCAATATGAATAATGGTGTGTAAGAAATTGTACCCATAGTCAAGAAGTTGGTTTTGAAGCCATAGGACTTGACCACAACAATTTTCAGCAACTACATATTCAGCTTCAGTTGTTGAAGTAGCCACCATTGTCTACTTCTTACACTGCCATGAGATAAGTCTACACCCAAGGAATTGACATCCTCTAGTTGTTGACTTTCTGTCCAAGCTAGCACCAACATAATCACTATCTGAATATGCTACTAAGTCAAAAGATGACTTCTTAGAATACCATAGACCCAACCTAGGTTGACCCTTGAGATATCTAAAAATTCTCTTGACTGCTGTTAAATGAGAAACCTTAGGAGTTACTTGATATCTTGCACAAGCACAGACAGAGAACATGATATCAGGTCTTGATGATGTGACATACATCAATGAACCTATCATAGATCTGTATGTGTGTACATCCACATTAATTCCTTCTACATCTTTAAGAAGTGGCTTCTCAGGGTCCATTGGTGTGCTTGCTATTTTGGAATCAGCAAATTGAAACTTTTTAAGAATCTCTGCAACATATTTGTCTTGACTAATAAAGATTCCTTCTCTTTATTGTTTAACCTGCAAACCCAAAAAGAATGTAAGTTCCCCCATGGAACACATATGAAACTTATTGTGCATAAGCTTCTCAAACTCCAAACACATCTCCTTCCTTGTAGATCCAAAGATGATATCATCCACATACACTTGAACTAGCAAAAGATCCTTCTTATGCTTCTTGGTGAAAAGTGTCTGATCTATCTTGCCTCTTTGAAATCCATTTGAAATTAAGTAGGAAGCTAGTGTTTCATACCAAGCTCTTGGTGCCTGATATAGGCCATATAGAGCTTTACCAACCTTGTACACTTTGTCTGGATGGTCAGGATCAACAAAACCAGGAGGTTGTGAGACATACACCTCCTCTTCAATAGTACCATATAAGAAAGCACTCTTGACATCCATTTGATAAACTGTGAATCCCATAAATGAAGCATAAGCCAAAAAGAGTCTAATGGCTTTAATCCTTACTACTGGGCAAAAACCTCTTCATAGTCTATCCCTTCTTCTTGTGTATACCCTTGAGCTACTAATCTAGCTTTATTTCTTATCACTATGCCCCTTTCATTACTTTTATTCCTAAAAACCCATCTAGTGCCAATTACCCTCACACCACTAGGTAAATCAACTAGCACCCATACCTTTTGAATCTTAAACTGAAGAAGCTCCTCTTGCATAGCCTCCAACCAGCTTGAATCCTCTAGGGCTTTATGAATATTCTTTGGTTCATCTTGTGAGAGAAAACATACAAATAAGCAAGAGTTTGAAAACGCATGCTGTTTTGAAGCATAAAGGGCATCAAGAAGCCCTTGTTGATTTGAAGACATCAATTGTTGTCTTGTCTTTACTCCTGATTGTACATCTCCAATCACATTGTCCAGGGAGTGAACTTTGTGAATCCTTGAGTGTGGAGTAGAAAGAACTTGATAATTAGGTGGAAGGTTGTTGAAATCCACCTCATTTTCTGAGAGATTTGCTTGTGTTTCTTCTGATGGTCAATCAGCATGAACATTTTGCTCATCAGCAGAAATGATTTGCTTATTAGTAGAAACAACAGTGTTACTTCTGACTTGAAACTCTTGTTCCTCAGTTCCATCTTCCTTGTATTCATCTTCAACATCTTCTTTAGGTTTACCTAAAGAAGATTCACCATTTATTGAAGTTGAATCCACACTTGAATTTGTCCATATTGGCATCATCACATAATCTTGATTTGTCTCCTTCTCTAATCCTTCTTCATTTGTTGCATCAGCAGTTTGTGAACCTGAAAATTCATTAGTTTCTGCAACAAAAGGCACATAATTCATTGATTTGGATAGAGATTCAAGATCAAATAGCCATTTGGGACCTTGACCTTCTACATTGGATTTATTTTCCAAAAACTTCACATGTAGATTTTCCTCTACTCTTCTAGTTCTCATGTTGTATACTCTAAATGTTTTGCTATTGATAGAATATCCAACTAAGAATCCTTCATCTGCTTTACCATCAAACTTTCAAGATGGTCTAAGGTATTCAGAATTGTCACATGACATCCAAAAGGTCTAAGAAATCCTATTTCAGGAGTTCTACCTCTAAAAAGTTCATATGATGTCTTATTGTAAGGTTTTACAACTAAAACTCTATTTTGAACATAGCAAGCAGTGTTGACTGCTTCTGCCCAAAAAGTTATAGGCAACTTAGAGTCAGCTAACATAGTTCTAGCAGCTTCTATTAGTGTTCTATTTTTCCTTTCAGCAACTCCATTCTGTTGTGGAGTTCTTGCAACACTAAATTCTATTTTAATACCTTTTTCTTTGCAGAAATCATCCATAACTCTATTCTTAAATTCTGTCCCATTATCACATCTAATGACTTTTACTCTTTTGCTTACTAGGTTTTCTATCTCTTTAATGAAGGTCTTAAGGATGCTAGAAGTCTCATCCTTAGTACCTAAAAAGAATACCCATGTAAATCTACTAAAGTCATCAGTAATAACTAGACAATATCTCTTATGCAACAAACTTCTAACATTTGTAGGACCAAATAAGTCCATATGTAGCATAAACAATGATTGATTGATAGAGTTAAAAATTTTGGGCTTACAAGTGGCTTTATGTTGTTTGCCTTTAAGACAAGCAATGCATGTTTGATCATTTTCAAATCGTTTTTGAGGTAAACCTCTTACCAAACCATCTTTGACAATCTTATTTATGGTTTTGAAGTTAATATGACCAAGCCTCCTATGCCATTTCATAGATTCATCCAATGTGGCCTTAGCAATAAGACAAGTAAGAGAATCTTTTTGAACAATCTTCTTCATATCAACACTGTACATGTTGCCTTTTCTTGGAATTCTAAGAAGTGCTTGACTTTCATCAGACATCTTAAAATCAGAAGAAAATACAAGACATTCAGTGTCAGTAAAGAGAACTTTGTTCTTTTTGTTACACATTTGTGAGATACTAAAAAGATTATACTTAAGCTCTTGCACATAGTACAAATCTTCAAAATCTAATTTACCGGTTTTAATAGTACCTTTACCAGTAATTCTTCCTCCAATTCCTCCTCCAAAGGTAACATAGCCTCCACCTACTGATTGAAAATCTGAGAGATAAGACTTGTTGCCTGTCATGTGCCTTGAACATCCACTATCTGAGAATCCTTGATCTTCATCATCTGCTAATGAATGTCCCTGCACATAAATAAAGGAATTAGTTTTGTTTTGGGATCCAAACCATTTCTGACTTGGATCCGCCTCTTGCATCAATGAAATGTAATCTTTTGAGAATAGTTGATGCAACATTAGATTTAAGAATCCAACATGCTGAGGCCTTAACAGCATTTGCCCTGTTTCCCTTAGCAGTGATATGAACTGTTTTGCTATCAGCAGAAACTGATGGCTTTGCAGTTGTATCCTTTGGTTTCCAAACTTATTTTTAGAATACTGCTTTTGTTAGAATGGGCCTTTTAACAATATTTGATGCATATTTGAAAGTTGTTTTAGCACTTTTAACTGTTGTTTTTGGGTAAACAGTTAGATATGGTCTATCAGCAGAAACCATTTTCCTATCAGCAGGAAATGTTTGTCTGTTAGCAGGAACTGCTTTTGAATAAGACATAATTGAAACTATTCTGGGAGATGTTATAGTAAAGTTAGAGTGACTTTTTAGGTGTTTGCCTTTTCAGATTCGCCCTATTGTTTGTATACCCAGATACCCATTTGTTACAGAAAGTTGCAAAATGGTCAAAACTACCACATGTGTAACAAGCTTTGTTATCTCTTTGTTGGAGAGACTTGAGGCTATACCAATTCCTTTGGTTGCCTCTGGGCTTGTTTATGGTTCTATATTGTTCACAATATCTTACTGGTTGCCTAACATGTTTAACATTGTTTTTAGGCTTTTCAGTACTATGTTTGACTATCCTAGGAACACTTGTTCCTGCTTTCTTAACCACTTCAGGTTTAGACATAACCTGTTTAATTTTTTTATCATCAGATGTTAAGTCCTCAATGATTGGACCATCTGACTTTCTACAAGAACATACCTTGTCCTTAGGAAGTGAAGTTTTACTTAAACTTTCACTTTCTTTTAAAGGTTTATTATCAACTACATTAGTTTTTGGTTGAGCACCATATTTTAATTTAGGTAGTTGAAATTCAGGTAAGCCTGTGTATTCTAGATCAATTCCTGGGGGAGCAGGAATACCTCTATATGGTGGAGGAACAGATTTGTATCCAACACCAGACTTATCTTTATTAATTACTTGACATTCAATTAAGTTGGTCACACCCTTAGATGCATAATCTAGTGTTTCTACACTCATTTGAATGTTTTCTTTTGCCTTACTAAGCCTATCTACTTCAACTTTCAAGTTACTAATGTCAACATCTTTAAACATTATTTCTCTTCCAAGAAGAATTTTGACATCAGTAAAGGTAGATTCATTTGTTTGAAAATGTATGACTTGTTCCTCTAGAATAGCTAAACCTCTTTTATGATTAGTTAAGTTATGAGCTGTGATGAGTGCGTAAATACTCATCATTTTTATCGTATCTGAACTGCCAAAACATCCAAAAACACTCAATATTGCATCAAAATAGTAAAGATATCCCAGGAATGTGTTTTATATGTTTCAGATGCAAAATGTTTAAAAACAAATGAAAAACGAACAAAGTTTGCATAATTGGCAGTTTCAGTCTCTCAAGTTTCAAAAATTGACAAAACTAGTCCCTAAAGTTTTAAAACGAAAGAAAAGTCAACCTTAGTCCTTGGGAAATCAAATTTGTTCAATATTAATACCTGGATGAAAGTTTTAACAAACTGGCAACTTTTACCGCTCAAAATCCAAAATTGGCATAAAAGGTCCCTGAACTTTCAAAACTTGACAAAATCAGTCCCTGGTGAAATATTTTTGAAAGAAAAATCAATTTTGGTCCTTGTGTTAATAATCTTTAGCAGGAATGATCCTTGGGTGGCAAGTTTAGTGAAATTACATATTTGATCCCTGGTGTTTGGAAATTTACAAAAACGGTCCCTGGGTGTTTATTCGTGAAAAATTACATTTTGGGTCCTTGGGTTATTGAAGTTGGAAAGTTTCACCCTTGTGATAACTTTGGGAATGTGTCACTTTTAGCCCCTCAAAAATCAGAAATTACATGAATGGTCCTTGTGAATTATTTGCCTAACCAAATGGACCCTTGTTGTTTTTAGTCCAAAACTAATCCAAATCCAACCAATACAAATCCTACCCAAGCCCATCACCCCAAAAAAGCCCACCCCCGTTTTTATATCAACAAGCCAGTGTCAAACTAAGCATTCAAACCCACCTCCCTCAAAACCACTTCCCCCCTTTTACCACCCTTCTGCAAAACCACCTTCATGTGACCCCCCCCCCCATTATCACCTTCCCTGCCAACACTCAACATCCCTAACCCCTATAATACTTTCCTCCAAACACCCCAATCCAAAAATATCCCACCTGTTACAAGTTGTCAGGACCCAATTGGCTTATAAAGGTTTTCCTGCCAAAATGATTAAGAAGCAAGGATCACTCCAATCTCATCCAATGGATGAGATTATTGCTGGGAAAAGACAAGGAAGATCTCAGAAACCCTACAAGTCAAGTATAAAAGAAAGAAGCATGAGATTGAGCAGGCAGTTAGTGTAGTTTTATTTTTACTTATCGTTTTTAATGTATTTTACTTTCCAGTCATAATTATCAGTTAAATAATCTTGTAATAACTCTTTTTAATATAATGTGAACATTATTCACCTTTAATTTCAAGTTACCTTTTATTAATTCGAATTTAGCATATTTAAGTGAATTTGACAAATTCACTAGAACTTGTTAAAAGATGTTATCCAGTGGTCCAGTAAGCTTATATTAGCTTAATATTAAGCTTTCTTAAGTTTAAAAAAGTATTAAAACCAATTCTACTTAAATACTCAGAAAATAGACAAAAAATAGTAGAAATTCAAAAATCATCAGAGAAGGATATGCAAAGAAGCAGGGTGAAAGATGGATTGCTTTTGGTATTAGAGACCTCATGGGAGGTCAATAGGATTAATTCTAGTCCCTTATTCTAGTTCTCAACTTGGATAAGCACTCTTGTAAGGACTTTTTTTGTTACTTTTCTAGTTCTACTGTTCATGGCTTATTAACTGTTCAATCATGCTTATTTATGCTTACTATTTCATATTAGATTGATGCAAATCAGTTCCTTAGGTTAATTTGGTCATATGCTTTGAAAACATTTGAAAACAGTCCAAATAGGAGTGTTTGGTTTAGGGCAGTGTTTCATGTTCTTGTTGTTTGTTTGCTTATTTCATTGCATTTGTAGTTTACTCTGGTAATAAAAAAGTCAACTTAGTCATAATATTTTCATTTTTAACTCTAAAAGTCTAAATCCTCTTTTAAATTTTATAACAGTCCACTGTTGGATCTTTTGTATTGCATAATCATATATATAGGTCCATAAGTGTTTCACTTAGCTTAATTCACTCTCATTTTGGCTTATCATAACATGTTCAGTAGAATAGAAGTGCTCAAATCTCACCAAAGTCAAAGTGCCAGGTTCAAATCAATAGTCAAAGGTGCAAGTTTAGGCAGAAAATCATTTATTGCAAGAATTTTAGGGAATTTAGTGTTTAGGTCTGGGCTTTGAAACTTTCAGGAGTTGTAGTCCCTCACCTAGGCTTTTGAATCCCACCATTTCCTGATTTTTGTAAATTTTATTTGAGGTATTTTTGGCTTATCAAACAGGACTGCAGGGCAAGGTGTTGCCCTGCTCACAGACTTTACAAAATGCCCCAACCAATTTCACTTGCTCACCTTTGCATCATAGTTCTTGTTCTTTGTTGTTTTGGGATCACACATATCTGTTTTTAGTATATTGCTTTTTGTTTTTCCTTAAGTGCTTATCTTTCTAGCTTATTTGCCCCTCCTAGTGAACCCTTAGCTCCCATTGTCTGCTGCTACTTCAGTAGCAGCTGAGGTTGTTAATTTCATTAAATTGCTTTGTTCTTGTGTAAATTGTTGTTATGATGTTGCTTTTAGATTGATTGTGACCATTGTACCTTTATTTTTTATTCTTGTGGTAACTGTGCTCTATCTGCTTATTGCATATACTCACTTCATACTCAGTCCAACTGCTTGTAGCAATAAGCTCATAGCTAGCTTGTTTTTGGAACCTAGAACCCAAAACTTGGTTTAATTTGAAGCCCCCTACCTCAGCTCTCCATATAAGGTCTCACTTTGGTCCCTTGATCACTCAGGTGGGCCCACAGTGGGCTGCATGTTCCCCCTTGGGACTGTTTGGTTCTGAGAGCAAATTGGATTTGCTTATTTGATCTTAGTGGTTTAAGCAGTGCTAATTTCTTGTTGATTTAGCCTCATTCAAGTTAATCTAAGTTGTTTACGGCTTAATCTATAGCTTGTGTCCACTCAGTAGCTTGTTTCAAGCTTATTCAAAGCTCAAACTTCATTTTCAAGCCCATTAACCATCTGTTGAGCTTATTAGGAAGAACAATGCTTATTTTTAAGTTCCACACATGTTGTCTTCATAAAAGTTGGTTGTTTTCAGTATTTAGATAGTTTTGTAAAAGAAAAATCAAGAAAAACCAAATTTAATTTTTAGTGATAGCTTCTATTTAATGTAATTTAGGTTTTTAAATTTTCTTTTTAAATTTTTGATAAGTACTTATATGTTTTTATATTTTTCTTAAATTCCTAGTATATTAAAGTAATTGTAGGAATTTTTTCAGATTTTTATCCTTTCATTTAGTATTAATCATAATTAATATTAGTTTAATAATAATTAAGTAATATTAGTTAATTAAATAGGTTTATTAATATTTATTTAACAACAGTACTTTTTTATATTTTTCTTAGGTTTTATATATCATAAAATAACTTTAGGAAAATTTTCATAATTTTCACTGTTCATTTTATATTTTTTGTTAATTTAATTTAGTTTTAAGTAATTAATAAATAGTAATTAATTATTAATAATTAGATAAAAAGTTAGAAAAATATAATTTTAATTTTAAAATTAGTTTTATAATATTTTAGAATTTTACAAATTTAATTTTCATATTTTTAGTGTATTTTCATAATTAGTTATAATTTAGTGTAATTTAAATAATTAAAAGTAATTAGGAAATTAGTAATTAATTAATAATAAATAGTGTAAAAATTATTTTTCTTTTTCTAAAAATTTTCTTTTATCATTAGGATTGTAAAAATGTAATTTTCATATCCGTAGGTATTTTATTTTACAAAACCCGCGTTTTATTTCGTACGTTAACGTAACTTTAAATCAAACGAACGCGTTTTTAGACTTAGCTCACGTTTTTAGTATATCTGATCATCAGTAATTGTTTGTATAGTGTTTCTAAGTTATTTTCATTCCTCATATCTTAGTGTAATCATACAACTCACTTAAAACCCTTTTCTGTCCAAATTTACCCGATCACAAACCCTTTTTGATTACCATCACACCTCGCTGGGACATAACGACCCGGGGAAACCTTATATTCCACGGAGATTGATTCTAGGCTGTTTGACCTTGTTTGACCATCACCTGGTCAATTTAGGTTGACCGTTTGGGATCAATCAAATTTTGGCGCCGCTGCCGGGGAGGTCGTGCGCGTATTCTAAACGGTTTTACAGATTAGTGAATCTGGATATATACACTCACTGTATATTTACCATCCTTTGTTCATATTTTCTTATTTTAAAAACAAAACAGTTCCCGAAAACTTTTTAAAATTAGTTTTCAACGAACACAAAAACACAAAAAGATTTTCTTTCTTATAAAATGTTTATCAAAAATCACAAAAATATTCACCTTTACCCTCTCACATTTTTGATTCTTCATCCCTTTACCCTCTATCCTTTTAATTCTCACTTCTTCCACTTGTCCTGTAATTGATTCTAATGGCATCTCTCGATGACGATTTCTTTGAACAATGGGCCTTTGAGAGCAAAATTGAAAAACTTATGGCCTTGTCAAAAATGTCGAGATGTCGTGTTGATTATGATGGACCATCGATTCATATTCCCTCTCCGGTGAGGGAAATGGAACAAGAAACCGAGGTGACAATGGACCCTGTACTTCCCTCTGACGATGGAAGTGCTAAATACGTCCAACCTACGGTTGTCCAAAAATCTAAGCTCACAATTGCTCCTAAACCGTCAAGAATTGATCCTAACCTTTCACGGTTTACGGTTAAAAGTTTGTCAAGCAAACGTACAGAGCTTAGGGCAGTGACTGAAAAGAACGACTTGCCCAATCTTCACGTTTATCAAGAACAAAAACCCGAGACCATAACGGAAGTGGTGGAATTTCCTAGCTCTAAGAGCACACCACTTGTCCCACCTCCGGATTTTATCCCTTGTGTTGGTTGTCATGAGCCGCTTTTTGGTTTACCATGTCGTTGGTGTACATGTGAACAATGTGGTAATGATATTCGAGATGGAAGTTGTTTGTTTTGTGGTTCGAGGAATTCATTTGCTTATGATCCTAATTAGAACTCATTCAACAACTCTTCAAATTTTTCCAATTACCCATCACATCCATACGAGCAAGAATCATATTATCCAAATCACAATGGTGCTTCGTATCAAAATACACCAAACTTTTCGTGTGAATATTGTGGAGGTCCTCACCAAGGTTTTGATTGTCATAATAGTCAAAATTTTGGGTATGACCAATATCCATGCAATTCACCAAACCAGACTCAATAGTTTTACTGTTGTGAGTACTGTGGTGGCCCACACTACAGTTCTGATTGTCAATCGGGCAACACGCTTGTCTATGAGCAGTTTCCTGATAACAATTATGACGCTAGCACATACGACTCACAGCCACATCAGTTCTACTGTTGTGGATACTGTGGAGGTCCTCACTGCAGTTCTGATTGTCAAACAAGGAATCCATTTCCTTGTAACAATTATGACTATTCATCTCAAGACCAACCTCCACAGTACCAATTGACCCAAGCAACTCCTCAATACCCGCAAGACCTTTGTTATGAGGTTCTTGAAGCATTTAAAAAATTTAAGGAGGGGTTGGCTACTACATCGTTTCAAGATTCTCGTGAGAAATCAATGGCAGAATTACTTACTGAAGAACGAGATGCTAGAAACGAAATGAGCATGGAAGAATTACTTGCTGAGCAAAGAGCCGCTAAAATACGTGTCAATCTTCGTTATGCTGCTCTTTATGATGACGATGATGATAGTGATGATGATGAAGATAACATTGTTATTATTCAAAAAGATTCATCAGATTCATTAGTTGTAATTCCTTCCTTTGAAAATCAGGGAGAAAATAATGTGACAGAGTCACTAGCCGTTGATCAAATGGAACTTGAAAATTCCATAACTGCTAGTACTTCTAAACTCCCTCAGTCTATTGATATCACACCCGAAGTTCACACTCACTCTCTGAATATGGGGTATGAGCATCTTAGCACTGTTCCTCAAAAGGAATAGGACGAATTCATAAAGTCTAGTGTTGAGAACCTTGTCCCAATCCCAGGAGAGTCACAGGGGACTTTTGATCATGTGTGTGATTTACCTTCTCCCCCTGAAAATCCAAAAGATCATTTTGAGACTTTCTCCGATTTTAATGATGATTGTACATCTTATGGAGAAGTTGAGTATGAAGAGGCACCACTGCCTCACTCTGATGTTGCCCCTCTTATTGAGGAGTTCACAGATGAACTTACTCACATCAATCCACTTCCATTGGGAAGTGATGATGGTCTCATTAACTCCAAAGCCGAAATTGAAAGTCTCTTAAACCATGATCTATCACTTAGTTTTTATCCTAACAGTCCAATAGAGAATATTGATCACCTTGTTCCCGAAACATTTAATACTACTCTCACCAATCCTCTATTTGAATTCGAATCTGAATTCACTTTGATTTCTGATAATCCACTCTTTGATATTCAGAATGAGGATTGTGATGAGTCCACTGTGGAACATGAGTTCACAGATTCACATCATGTGAATGATTCTCTTCATGAGGAGTTCTATGGTGAACTCACTCATCATATCATGACTCCTACGGAGTTTGATAGCCCGGGGGGAGATGCACTCAATCATGAGGATTTGTAAATTCCCACCCACCCTCCCGGGATGTTTTTGAGCTTAACCCTTGAAATCCAAACTCAGGCTAATGAGCCTGCTCTCGAGGAAGAAGATCAAATCTTGATTTTCATCATGGTTTTCTTCCTTTTCTTCACCTATAAGGTGACTTCTTCTCCTCTTCACTCCTTCGGGAATGAAGATACCATCTTTGATCCCGGCATTTTCATGTATCATTATCTTGAGCCGGATATTTATCTCATCGGTGTGGAACTTTCACGTGCTTCAAATGTTTGTCCGAACATCTTGAATGAAAGTCCGATGGAGATTGTTTCTTCCACATCATGCTTCCCCAAGGACAAATGAATTCGGGGTCGAGTCAAGCTAGCGACTCGATAAACAAAAACAGTAGCATGTGCTTTGATGCGTAGGGATTGCACCAGGCTTTACCTCTTGAGGGATCTTGAGAAGCTTACAACCCCCACCAGGCAGTGTACCTGATCGATGTAGTATAGTATAATGACAAGTACCGGGGGATTGATCGTTCAGCTAGGAATAGTGTCACTAGGATTAGAAAACCTAATTACTAGTTCTAAAGATGAGAGATGGTTCTTTTTGTATTTTTATATTTTTTAGAAAGCAAGTAAATATCTCGGGTTTTGAAGGATATGGGCGGAATTAGTTGCTATTCAACTAACCCAATACTAAAGATGCAATCAAAATAAAATACTAGAAATGAAAATAAAACTAAATTAAACTAAGGTTGTGAGCAATAAGTGGAGAAATGTGTTTACTTAGATTTCACTACTCCCTAGATATCTTTTACACGTTAATTACTTGTTATAGTTGCGTGGATGATTGTATTCCTTAATACCATTCATGGGGTGGCGTACTTAACTCCCGAATCCTATGAGTGCCTACTTCACTCCTATGTCGAGCCGGCTAAGAAGCTCCTAACATGGGATCATTAGATTTTACTCATGCATTAAATACAACCAATAAAACCTAGTACACATCGGTTCATGTTTCCTAAGACGTTTAAGCATGTTACCAATTGGAGATCTGCCAGTTTTCTTAAGCCTAACATTGAAATCATTCATCCAATACAACCATAAACAAGTAATCAACACATAATCAACATCTAGGTTTCATTAGATCTAAGCAAACACAAGATAAATCTAGCCTAGCATGGTGGAATCAAGACAAGCACAAGATATAGACAACCAACACATAGACATATTGATTGAATTAAAAGAATACTTATCTCAATAACACATGTAAGGGTTCAAGGGCTGAAAACCCTTGAAAAAGCAGTAAAATATGTATATGGTTCGGCCTTAGGGTTTCTCCAAACTTGTTCCCCTTAATGAATGAAAATTAGAAAACTATATATAGATAATAGAGGCTGACGGCGTTAAGAACAACCTTGTGACGCCGTCATCTCGCCGCCAAAAGAATCCTCGGACTGCCTTGATCTACATCTGACGCCGTCATGTATTCCATATTTCCAGGCCGTCACACATTTAACTCTTGACGCTCTTCTTTGTGACGCCTTCATTTCTGTACTGGGTCGTCATGATCTTTACTCTTGACGCCGTCAACTTCTTACTCTTGACGCCGTCACACACTGTTCCCAGCATGGAAAATTAAGTCTTTGGCGTTTTCTTCACTTTTATGCTCCAAAAACATCCGAATTGCTCCCTTTTCCAGATTTCACTCCCAAAGTACCTAAAATCACAAAAGGAACGATTTAGGGCAATATTTGATCAAATAAATTCAATTCCGGGCTTAAATGACCCCCTAAAAGTGGTTCATTTTTCGCCTCATCATATACCCTTACACTTGAGATTTGCTTGTCCTCAAGCAAATGCGCTTTTATTCTAATCAAAATACAAGTTAGGGGTCATTTAACACTAATATAAAAGTAATTACAACAAATAATCGTTCCACTAAAGACCAAAGACAAGCACGGAGGTCATACATTAGCACCTCACAAATAGTGTTTAGATACTCACATCTCTCGGGTGTAATAAAGTATAAATTACAATATGGAAACGGAAGATATCTCTCACTACCTGTCATAGCAAAATAGATTACCATAGGCTTGGGAAAGGATCAAACCTCCACCACATGGCGTAAGCACCTAGGATAAACTATCAAAGAGGTCTTTTAAAGGGTTGTAGCGTTAGGTGTAGGGATATGAAATACACGGTTTTGTTGGATATAGACAGTCTTTATTGGTGGCGAGTTAACAATCTTGGTTAATTACATGTACAATATGGCGTTGCTAAGCCAAGACTAGACTCGACTTAAGCTAATAAATCAAAAATAACAAAAACATAAAATGAACATAGAATGAAACGGGATGGTAGTCCGTATGTTTTTTCTCTTTTTCTTTTTCTATTTTTTTCTTTTCTTTTTCTTGATTTTTCGATTTTTTTTTTTTTTTTTTTTTTTTTTTTTTTTTTTTTTTTGTGCATACACTCTTACCCTACCATCCAAAATAATACATCATAGGGAATAAACGTTCCCCTTACACTTGAATTTTTACATACTTTACAATTAACTAATCTAACGACTCGAATTAAGATAATCAAAACACTTGGAGCACTTTTAAGATTAACGCACATATGGGGGTAATAAATGATGTTCTTCCCCATTACTCCATAAAATAAGTACTTTACCCATGAGTCCCAATCGTCCCAAAACAATATGTACAAGGATATGACTCGACTTAGCAACCATGTAATCAATTAGATAGTTAACTTAGGGTTTAACAAATAACAATAATGCACTAAAAATGAGCGCATACACGGAAGGCTAAGGCGATTTGGGTGTACATTTAAGTGGGGTGTAACAAATTCTTCCTTTAAGTAAGATGCTTAAAGTTAGAAACGAAAAGATAGGCTCGGAGGGGTGTACTAGGGGTTTCGTGTACTAAAAATGAGTACAACGCTAAGGTGTGGGAAAAATTAGTTGACTTAACTAGCCAAGCAATATGACTTAAATGGTCAAGTAATTATGATACGGGTTTAACACAAGGGTGATCCTAATGCCTCTTATCATGTAGTAAATCCTACTACACGAATGTAGTCTCACTAGCGGTCTCGGGATGCATTACTAACGCAAGTTCTAGAATCTAAAAGCTACCGGTACACTCATAAGCACTAATAATGAATGCTTTTCCTATCAAATCTAAAGGTAAACCTCACATATTTGGGTGGAAATTTTTTCTGAAAGTATGGTTATGTGCTAGTCATACAATCTCCTATCCATGAGACGCTTGCTATGGCTAAAGTTTCACTCCTAAATGTTGTAAAAAATTTTAAATTTGGCGCTAAAATTGCACTAACAAGTATTTCTCATAGTTTTATTACACATCTACTATTAAACAAACAAACTCAAGCGAAAGTGTATTTGTAAGGTATCATCATTTTACCCTCCCCTTACAATTAAGATGAACATTGTCCCCAATGTTCAAGTAAAGAATGTAAAAGTGAAATAAGTAAAACGAATGAAATCAAATACTCCCCTGATTCGCTCGGTATGGATAATAAGGCGGTCAGGTTAGATCTTCCTCCAAGAAAATGAACAATCAAAGCTTCCCTTCCAGAATAATAAATCATCTTCTTGTCATACATAACCTATAAATCCTGAGAAAACAGACAAAGCAACCTCGCATAAAATCGGCGGTAATCTACATAAGTTACTAAATCCTAGAAAACAAAATAAGATATAATGCTTGTGGAATGAAGTTTGCAGATTTCCTGGAGATTATAAAACTTAATAATTCGACAAAAACTTTAAGACTCCGTTAGAAAAACAAAACTGGTAAAATTTCCAGATTTTTACACGTGACGCCGTCAAGAGCAAGCTCATGACGCCGTCAGAAGTGACCTGCAGAAATTCTTATGTTAAGTTTCCTGAAAATTTATGGAAAAACTTGGTCCTACTTCCTGGAAAATCCTGCAAAACTTCATTATGACTCGATACAAGCATTTGACTCTAACAAATACGAATATACATGTTCACTTAATATTGTGGAGAATCATGATCGGTTTGTTTCTTAAAAACATATTTGGGGTTTCCCCTTACACTTATCTTTTGCAAAAATACCTTTAGGTGGAGTTAAGACTAGGCCAAAACAACAAAGTAAAGTATTTCCATTTTTTAGTTTAGAAACATGATCTACCAACAATAAAAGTAAAGCATGCATACGGAAGCAAATAATAAACAAACAAAATAAAATCACACAAAGCATGGGTTGCCTCCCAAGAAGCGCTTTTCTTTATTTACGAGTCTTGTAGCTAGACTCAAGGTCATAGGTTACTACATGACCTCATCGTTGGTTTCACTCTCTAGGTCATCTTCTAAACCAGTTTTGTATTCCGGACCTAGTTGCAAGCATTCTTTATAGAAACCAAGCATTCTATTTTTCACATACTCTACTCCTCTACGTCTATCCTCATCATTTCTATAATAAGCCGCTTGCTTGTGTTCCTTTTCTATATTAGAGAGAAGGTGGTATTGCTCAATTTTGTAGGGCATTTGGTAGGAAATCTCATCATTCTCTTCCTTGAATCTAACTATCCCTAAAGTCGGATCATAACTCATCCTAGTGGCCTCAACGAATGGTTTTCCGAATATTGTTTGGCTTAGGCAATCATCTATCACCGGATGAGTGTCTTCTACTATCATAAAATCGATCTCATAAGTGAAATTACCTATAATCACATGCAATCCCTTCACTCTCACTACAAAATTACTTATCAAATTCCTATTGGGCATCATCTTAAAATCAAGTTGTTTCTTCATCACCCAATTGTAATAAGTCCTAGTCATGATGTTAACAGGAGATCTAGGATCGATGTAAGCTTTCCATATATGCATGTGCCCGATATTGCATGGTATGTTAATGTTAGAGGGATCTCCCATTTTGATAAGGGGTGTGCCAAGGATATATGGTCTCTCGGGACTATCGAATAAATCCTTATGGTATTCTCGTTCTTCCTTGGTGGGCAGCTTATCAAAGTACTTCTCTATAGTTTCTACTCCCTCTAACCCCTTTTCCTTATTAACCTCAACTTCCCTACTTTCATCACTAGTTTCGGTTTCTACTCCAACTTCATCCTTGTCACTTTCTTCTATATCCTTATCTATTGGCTTAATGGTGACAACATTGACAAAGTGGACATGTTTAGATGATGAGGGGTCCTTAATTTGGATTCCGTTATTGGTGTCCCTAGTGTCCTTCCTAGGTGTGGTTAACGTTTGGTTGTTGAGGGCTTTCAACAAGTTGTCTATCTTATTGGTCATCTCCGTTTGTTGTTGGTTGAATTCGGTTTCAAACCTAGATATGCGAGCTTCTTGAAATGCCATGAATTTAGACATCAACCCTTCAAGATTGTTGGTACTACCATAGTTGTTAGAAGGATTTTTGTTGAAAGTACGGTTGGAGGGTGGACCGTTTGGTTGGTAACGATTAGGCAGATTGGAAGAGTTGGGTTGATTTTGTTTCCACCTAAGGTTTGGGTGATTTTTCCAAGAGGGGTTGTAGGAATCACCGTAAGGGTTTGGCTCGGGTTTGAAAGTGTACCCCTTATCTCCCGCTTCGTCGGTACGCGAGGATGCGTAGTCCGCAAAAGCTGTTCCGGGGAGTTCCACACAATCACGAGTGTCATGGGGACCACTACATAATTCACATGAAGAAGTGATTTTGTTCACTTGGCTTGAAGGCTTAGGAGCTTCGTAAGATTTCATGAGAAACTTGACTTGGTCCTCAAGTTCCATGATCCTACGGTCGGGAGTGCTAGAATTGTTCGAAGGCAAGGATATTGCCTTGACCGTTTTGTTTAAATCACGGGGATCATTCCAACTTTCGTTGTCATAGAGAGCAAGATCTTCTATGAGTTCCCATGATTGTTCCAACTTTCGTTGCCTCGTGGAGAGATCGATATGGTCATAAATGATTTGGACTTGGAGCCAAAGATCTATGCCATGATGAGGGACTTTTTGGAGTAAGTCCTTGAAACGAGTCCATGCTTCATAAAGAGATTCATTTTGACGTTGTTGGAACATCAAGATGTCATTTCTAAGCTTAGTAGTTCTCCCCGGTGGGAAAAATTGAGCAAGGAAACGAGTGGTGAGATCATCCCATGTGGTGATGGATCCCGCGGGTAAATGCTCAAGCCATTGACTAGCTTGATCCCGTAGAGAGAATTGGAATAGGCGTAATCGGGTTGTCTCTCTAGTTGCAACATCTAGGTCTATGGAATCTACAATTTTTAGGAAGTCCTTAAGATGTTGATTTGGATCTTCGGAACGAAGTCCATGGAATGCACATCCGCTTTGCACCAACCGGATGGTGTCGGATCGCAAGGGGGTCACATTGGCTCCGGTGAGCTCAATGGTGTTTCGGTAGCCTTGGTGGCTAGGTCGGGAATACTCTCCTAAGGTTCGGGGCCTAAGGGGTTCTAGTGGTGGGTTTTGTTGTGGTGGGATGACGGGTTCAAAGATGTTCCCATCGTCCATGATGTCGGGTGGTGAAAAGTTACGAACAAAAAACACAAAGAAATAAGATAGACTAAAGAAAACCTAAAAATAAAAATAAAATCTTACTAGAAAGGAATCTAGCAAGTAGACCTAATAAAAAGAGATTCTAACCTAGACAATAACTATTCCCCGGGCTGCGGCGCCAAAAACTTGATGTGTAGGGATTGCACCAGGCTTTACCTCTCGAGGGATCTCGAGAAGCTTACAACCCCCACCAGGCAGTGTACCTGATCGATGTAGTATAGTATAATGACAAGTACCGGGGGATTGATCGTTCAGCTAGGAATAGTGTCGCTAGGATTAGAAAACCTAATTACTAGTTCTAAAGATGAGAGATGATTTTTTTTGTATTTTTATATTTTTTAGAAAGCAAGTAAATATCTCGGGTTTTGAAGGATATGGGTGGAATTAGTTGCTATTCAACTAACCCAATACTAAAGATGCAATCAAAATAAAATACTAGAAATGAAAATAAAACTAAATTAAACTAAGGTTGTGAGCAATAAGTGGAGAAATGTGTTTACTTAGATTTCACTACTCCCTAGATATCTTTTACACGTTAATTACTTGTTATAGTTGCGTGGATGACGGATTGTATTCCTTAATACCATTCATGGGGTGGCGTACTTAACTCCCGAATCCTATGAGTGCCTACTTCACTCCTATGTCGAGCCGGCTAAGAAGCTCCTAACATGGGATCATTAGATTTTACTCATGCATTAAATACAACCAATAAAACCTAGTACACATCGGTTCATGTTTCCTAAGACGTTTAAGCATGTTACCAATTGGAGATCTGCCAGTTTTCTTAAGCCTAACATTGAAATCATTCATCCAATACAACGTTAAACAAGTAATCAACACATAATCAACATCTAGGTTTCATTAGATCTAAGCAAACACAAGATAAATCTAGCCTAGCATGGTGGAATCAAGACAAGCACAAGATATAGACAACCAACACATAGACATATTGATTGAATTAAAAGAATACTTATCTCAATAACACATGTAAGGGTTCAAGGGCTGAAAACCCTTGAAAAAGCAGTAAAATATGTATATGGTTCGGCCTTAGGGTTTCTCCAAACTTGTTCCCCTTAATGAATGAAAATTAGAAAACTATATATAGATAATAGAGGCTGACGGCGTCAAGAACAACCTTGTGACGCCGTCATCTCACCGCCAAAAGAATCCTCGGACTGCCTTGATCTACATCTGACGCCGTCATGTATTCCATATTTTCAGGCCGTCACACATTTAACTCTTGACGCTCTTCTTAGTGACGCCTTCATTTCTGTACTGGGTCGTCATGATCTTTACTCTTGACGCCGTCAACTTCTTACTCTTGACGCCGTCACACACTGTTTCCAGCATGGAAAATTAAGTCTTTGGCGTTTTCTTCACTTTTATGCTCCAAAAACGTCCGAATTGCTCCCTTTTCCAGATTTCACTCCCAAAGTACCTAAAATCACAAAAGGAACGATTTAGGGCAATATTTGATCAAATAAATTCAATTCCGGGCTTAAATAACCCCCTAAAAGTGGTTCATTTTTCGCCTCATCATGCTTAGGGTTTTCACCCTAAGTGTGGGGGAATTACCCCTACTGTGGTTACAAATAAAGTGAAAAACAAAATCGATATTTCCACAGTTAGCTTTGAATATTAGCTTTTTCGGTTCAGAGATTCGGCATAATAGCCGGGAATTTGAATATTGAGGACAATATTCAATTCTAGTGTGGGGGGGGGGGGGAATTCTAGCGAATTTTATCACATTTTACCATATAGTACCCCCGTTTTTGGCAAAAATTTTAAATTTTTTTCACTTGTGCTCAAAATTTTTTGTGGTTATCAGTCCGCCGTGTCTAAACGACAAAAGGATTGGCTAATCCAGGAGCAAACGGCTCTTGGTAAAGATATCTCAAATCCGTTGATGGCTTGCAATTTGCCCAAAATTGTATGGTAAATCAACTCGCCATATCCCATAAAGTGAATGAGTTGGCTAGCCCGCAAGATTATGGCTTGTGGTAAAGGCCGTGGAAAAACCATAATTGGTAATCAGCTCACCAAGATTTTGACTTAGTCCATCAAGAGTTGGCTAGTCCAGAAGCAAACGGCTTTTGGTAAAGACTAATCAAATCCGTTGACAGCTGGTGGTTTGCTCAAAATCACATGGTTATCAGGTGGACCATAGTTCTTACTTGAATCGATACATCTGGCTACTCCAGAAGTGATGGCTTTTGGTAAAGAGTTTCAAATCCATAAAGTTTTTCTCAAAAGATTGCTAGGGACTAGCAATAGTTTAGTGTGGGGAATTGATGAGTGTGTAAATACTCATCATTTTTATCGTATCTGAACTACCAAAACATCCAAAAACACTCAATATTGCATCAAAATAGTAAAAATATCTCAGGAATGTGTTTTATATGTTTCAGATGCAAAATGTTTAAAAACAAATGAAAAACGAACAAAGTTTGCATAATTAGAAGTTTCAGTCCCTCAAGTTTCAAAAATTGACAAAACTAGTCCCTGAAGTTTTAAAACGAAAGAAAAGTCAACCTTAGTCCTTGGGAAATCAAATTTGTTCAATATTAATCCCTGGATGAAAGTTTTAACAAACTGGCAACTTTTAACCCTCAAAATCCAAAATTGGCATAAAAGGTCCCTGAACTTTCAAAACTTGACAAAACCAGTCCCTGGTGAAATATTTTTGAAAGAAAAATCAATTTTGGTTCTTGTGTTAATAATCTTTGGCAGGAATGATCCTTGGGTGGCAAGTTTAGTGAAATTACATATTTGATCCCTGGTGTTTGGAAATTTTCAAAAACGGTCCCTGGGTGTTTATTCTTGAAAAATTACATTTAGGGTCCTTGGGTTATTGAAGTTTGAAAGTTTCACCCTTGTGATAACTTTGGGAATGTGTCACTTTTAGCCCCTCAAAAATCAGAAATTACATGAATGGTCCTTGTGAATTATTTGCCTAACCAAATGTCCAAAACTAATCCAAATCCAACTAATACAAATCCTACCCAAGCCCATCACCCCAAGAAAGCCCACCCCCATTTTTATATCAACAAGCCAGGGTCAAACTAAGCAGTCAAACCCACCTCCCTCAAAACCACTTCCCCCTTTTACCACCCTTCTGCAAAACCACCTCCATGTGACCCCCCTATCATCACCTTCCCTGCCAACACTCAACATCCCTAACCCCTATAATACTTTCCTCCAAACACCCCAGTCCAAAAATATCCCACCTGTTACAAGTTGTCAGGACCCAATTGGCTTATAAAGGTTTTCCCGCCAAAATGATTAAGAAGCAAGGATCACTCCAATCTCATCCAATGGATGAGATTATTGCTGGGAAAAGACAAGGAAGATCTCAGAAACCCTACAAGTCAAGTATAAAAGAAAGAAGCATGAGATTGAGCAGGCAGTTAGTGTAGTTTTATTTTTACTTATCGTTTTTAATGTATTTTACTTTCCAGTCATAATTATCAGTTAAATAATCTTGTAATAACTCTTTTTAATATAATGTGAACTTTATTCACCTTTAATTTCAAGTTATCTTTTGTTAATTCGAATTTAGCATATTTAAGTGAATTTGACAAATTCACTAGAACTTGTTAAAAGATGTTATCCAGTGGTCCAGTAAGCTTATATTAGCTTAATATTAAGCTTTCTTAAGTTTAAAAAAGTATTAAAACCAATTCTACTTAAATACTCAGAAAATAGACAAAAAATAGTAGAAATTCAAAAATCATCAGAGAAGGATATGCAAAGAAGCAGGGTGAAAGATGGATTGCTTTTGGTATTAGAGACCTCATGGGAGGTCAATAGGATTGATTCTAGTCCCTTGTTCTAGTTCTCAGCTTGGATAAGCACTCTTGTAAGGATTTTTTTTTTGTTACTTTTCTAGTTCTACTGTTCATGGCTTATTAACTGTTCAATCATGCTTATTTTTGCTTACTATTTCATATTAGATTGATGCAAATCAGTTCCTTAGGTTAATTTGGTCATATGCTTTGAAAACATTTGAAAACAGTCCAAATAGGAGTGTTTGGTTTAGGGCAGTGTTTCATGTTCTTGTTGTTTGTTTGCTTATTTCATTGCATTTGTAGTTTACTCTGGTAATAATAAAGTCAACTTAGTCATAATATTTTCATTTTTAACTCTAAAAGTCTAAATCCTCTTTTAAAATTTATAACAGTCCACTGTTGGATCTTTTGTATTGCATAATCATATATATAGGTCCATAAGTGTTTCACTTAGCTTAATTCACTCTCATTTTGGCTTATCATAACATTTTCAGTAGAATAGAAGTGCTCAAATCTCACCAAAGTCAAAGTGCCAGGTTCAAATCAATAGTCAAAGGTGCAAGTTTAGGCAGAAAATCATTTATTGCAAGAATTTTAGGGAATTTAGTGTTTAGGTCTGGGCTTTGAAACTTTCAGGAGTTGTAGTCCCTCACCTAGGCTTTTGAATCCCACCATTTCCTGATTTTTGTAAATTTTATTTGAGGTATTTTTGGCTTATCAAACAGGACTGCAGGGCAAGGTGTTGCCCTGCTCACAGACTTTACCAAATGCCCCAACCAATTTCACTTGCTCACCTTTGCATCATAGTTCTTGTTCTTTGTTGTTTTGGGATCACACATATCTGTTTTTAGTATATTGCTTTTTGTTTTTCCTTAAGTGCTTATCTTTCTAGCTTATTTGCCCCTCCTAGTTAACCCTTAGCTCCCCTTGTCTGCTGCTACTTCAGTAGCAGCTGAGGTTGTTAATTTCATTAAATTGCTTTGTTCTTGTGTAAATTGTTGTTATGATGTTGCTTTTAGATTGATTGTGACCATTGTACCTTTATTTTTATTCTTGTGGTAACTGTGCTCTATCTGCTTATTGCATATACTCACTTCATACTCAGTCCAACTGCTTGTATCAATAAGCTCATAGCTAGCTTATTTTTGGAACCTAGAACCCAAAACTTGGTTTAATTTGAAGCCCCCCACCTCAGCTCTCCATATAAGGTCTCACTTTGGTCCCTTGATCACTCAGGTGGGCCCACAGTGGGCTGCATGTTCCCCCCCTTGGGCCTGTTTGGTTCTGAGAGCAAATTGGATTTGCTTATTTGATCTTAGTGGTTTAAGCAGTGCTAATTTCTTGTTGATTTAGCCTCATTCAAGTTAATCTAAGTTGTTTACGGCTTAATCTATAGCTTGTGTCAACTCAGTAGCTTGTTTCAAGCTTATTCAAAGCTCAAACTTCATTTTCAAGCCCATTAACCATCTGTTGAGCTTATTAGGAAGAATACTGCTTATTTTTAAGTTCCACACATGTTGTCTTCATAAAAGTTGGTTGTTTTCAGTATTTAGATAGTTTTGTAAAAGAAAAATCCAGAAAAACCAAATTTAATTTTTAGTGATAGCTTCTATTTAATGTAATTTAGGTTTTTAATTTTTCTTTTTAAATTTTTGATAAGTACTTATATGTTTTTATATTTTTCTTAAATTCCTAGTATATTAAAGTAATTGTAGGAATTTTTTCAGATTTTTATCCTTTTATTTAGTATTAATCATAATTAATATTACTTTAATAAAAATTAAGTAATATTAGTTAATTAAATAGGTTTATTAATTTTTATTTAACAACAGTACTTTTTTATATTTTTCTTAGGTTTTATATATCATAAAATAATTTTAGGAAATTTTTCATAATTTTCACTGTTCATTTTCTATTTTTCTTAATTTAATTTAGTTTTAAGTAATTAATAAATAGTAATTAATTATTAATAATTAGATAAAAAGTTAGAAAAATATAATTTTAATTTTAAAATTAGTTTTATAATATTTTAGAATTTTCCAAATTTAATTTTCATATTTTTAGTGTATTTTCATAATTAGTTATAATTTAGTGTAATTTAAATAATTAAAAGTAATTAGGAAATTAGTAATTAATTAATAATAATTAATTAAATAGTGTAAAAATTATTTTTCTTTTTCTAAAAATTTTCTTTTATCATTAGGATTGTAAAAATGTAATTTTCATATCCGTAGGTATTTTATTTTACAAAACTCGCGTTTTATTTCGTACGTTAACGTAACTTTAAATCAAACGAACGCGTTTTTAGACTTAGCTCACGTTTTTAGTATATCTGATCATCAGTAATTGTTTGTATAGTGTTTCTAAGTTATTTTCATTCCTCATATCTTAGTGTAATCATACAACTCACTTAAAACCCTTTCCTGTCCAAATTTACCCGATCACAAACCCGTTTTGATTACCATCACACCTCGCTGGGACATAACGACCCGGGGAAACCCTATATTCCACGGAGATTGATTCTAGGCTGTTTGACCTTGTTTGACCATCACCTGGTCAATTTAGGTTGACCGTTTGGGATCAATCAAATTTTGACGGTCAAGCTGTATTAATTAGCTATGTCCTTTGATTCTCATAACGTTTGGTTAAGGTTTCTAAACTTTTAAGAGCAGAACAATTATTTGAACAAACTTTATCAGATTGTACCTCTGTAGAGAAAGCCATAAGAGCTGTCTGAGGAGAAGCTTCTTCTTCATCACCTGTAAAGCTCCAATCAAATCCTAATCCATCAATGGCTACCATAGCCTTTGGATTGGTTGATTCCCCTGTTTTGGACTTGCTTCCAAAACCTCTATTCTTGCTATCTTGCTGCCTTGGCCTTCTACATTCTCTTGAGAAGTGCCCCAACATATGACAGTTATAGCATTCTATCTTTGACTTGTCAAAACCAGCAGTATCATTGCTGCTGATGGTGAGTTTCTTCCCCGTCCTCTGATAGAATTTCTTAGACCGCATGCTAAGAAGAGAAATTTGCCATTTTAGGTCCATCTCTTCTAAATCATCATCATTGATTTCTAGGAGATCTTCATGAGTGAGCATGGACCCATTATTCTGACTTGTGAAAAAGGCACAACATGCCTTTTCATTTAATATACCGAAAGTACTGCTTGATGAACTAGCAGCACTAATTCCATTATCAACCTTTTCACCTTTAACTGGATTTGAGATACTAGGAGATGACATAAAAGCCATGTTCCCAATATATGAACTAGAGACACCAGTTTTCTTTACTTCTTGTTCCACAATTTTAAAGTTGCTATACAAATCCATAAGATCCATAGTGTCTATGTCTGGTTTATTCTTCCAAACAACAACATGCATAGCCCACTCTTCTGGTAAGCTTCTCAGAAATTTTGAATTTAAATCTTCTTGAGGTATATCAACCCCAAGAACAGCAAGTTGGCTCACAATTTTCTGTAGCCTTGTAAACATGTGGTCAAGAGATTCATTAATGGTTGATGAGAAATTTTCAAACTGTTGCTTAAGAAGAGTTTTCTGGGTCTTCTTGGTGGCTTCATTCCCACCATACCTTGCAACAATTGCCTCAAATAATGACTTGCCATCTTTGAATTTGCTGAAGTTTATAAGTTGATCATTTGGAATGGTCATCATCAGCATACTTCTGGCCTTGAGGTCATTCTTCTTCTTTATTCTTTCATCAGCAGTTGTAGGGATAGTTTGAATAGTTGTTATAGCCTTACCTTCAACTGTTGATGTAGTGGTTGTAGGTTTGAAAGAGTTTCCTTCTTCAATAATTTCCCAGAGAGTGTAATCTTGCACCTGGAAAAATTGTTCTATTCTTAACCTCCACATTTCAAACTCATTCTGTTTGAGAACTGGCAACTTTGCAGCAAGATTTGTTTGAATAGATTCTGTGTCCATTTCTTCTTCTTCTTCTAAATCAAAGATATCAACTTGGAAGCTCTGATACCAACTGAGAGGATCACTTAATTTTGATCACACACTATGAGGTGTTGGACCTTTGTAATGTGTATATGTGATACTTTGAGTGAATATGATTAAGTATGCGGAATCTACTTAACCACACTTAGAATGTTTATTGGAAATGGAACAGTGATGCTTGTGTTTATTTAACAAAGAACAATGAAAATATATCACCAAATGATTCAATATTATTCAAGATAATACGAGTGATCTTCACTATCACTAGGGTTACAAAACCTTGAATCTTGTGTTTTGTTCTAATGTATATTCTGTTGTATTTTGCATCAGCGTCTACACATATATCTTTATGTCTTATCTAAGATATTCCTTTTATAGTCCAAGGAAAGATCTTTTACAATCTATAAGACTTATCTAACCACTAGCTCTAGCTTACGACTTATCTTCATTCTAGCTAGATGATGACTTATCTTGTCAGTCATTAAGATACAACATGTATCTAGGATTACAACTCTTTTAGAGTGTTCAATTTGATGACTACAAAGAAGATATTATCTAGTGACTATGCACATAATATCTTTGTACACATATCAGTAGAATAAGTAGTACTTATCTATTTAGCAGTTGTATGAGTCATAGTAGCAGCAGAATCCATCAGCAGAAACATCTTTGTGCTTTATCAGCAGAAACATACTTGATGTATTTCCTTGAGCCTTTATGCTGATTCTTCTGATTATTTAATTCCCAACAAAACTCGAGCTCAATTATTTTCATATTAAGGATCGAGCTCGATGAATACTCGACATATCAAGCTCGGCTCGACTTGTTTTGTATGAAAGTTAAGTAAATATATGTTTATAAAAGAGTAAAAGTGTAATTTAGTTGAAGCTCAATAAGGCTCGTGAGCTTCACGAACAGAGTATTTTCGAGCTCGAACTCGACTCGAAAATATACTCGAGTAGCTTTAAAACTTGAGCTCGACTCATTTACATCGAGTCAATTTCGAGTAGTTTACGAGTCGATCCCAAGTAGCTCGTGAGTTGTCTCGTCTCGTTTACACCCCTAGTAACAATACACGAGTACCAAAAATACACATACACATTTCAAAAACGAGTTGCATCTCAAAAGTCAAAAACCACATGAAAGATCAACGACTTCCTAGTGCGCACACACCTCTCACAAGTATCTTCATCCACCATAAACTTTTTGTCATTCCTGCGATAATGCAGATTGTTGTTCCACGATTTCCACAAAGATCGTAGGTCTGCCGCTTAAAAGCATCTCGTTGGTGCGTATGATTTTAGAGTGCGTGAACAACCAAGCAGGCAAACATGTGCTTGTACAGTCAAGGAAAACGAGCCATTTGGTATTAGGTAGGGGAGTTCAGTGTTTGGTTTGACACCGAACTAACCAAAAGATAAACCATAAAACCGAACCGAAATATTTTTATTGGTGTATGGTTTGGTTTGAAACCGAACTGAAGTACTTAATTGGTGTTTGGTTTGGTTTAGGTTTGACAAAAATATAACCAAGTCAAAGCAAAGAAACCGAATATCTCGATCTACATAAAAAATAAAAATGTGAATCTACATAGTTTCTATCTTATTATCCTAAAAAATAATCTTGATATTCAAATAGGTTAGGATGCTTGAATATAAAATATTCAAACTAATAAAACTTCTGAGGACTTTTATTGAAGAAAATTTTATCTTGTTCGCTTTCATTACTTCCTTTAGGTTGTGAGACCTTTTGGTTTCTTAAACTCTCGTTTTGTTAATTTACTAAGCACTTTGTTAGACGTTTTGATTTGTTAATTTTATCCGAACTTTTAAGTTCTTATTCATCATTTCTATATTATATTTTTATGTTTACTTGATTTTTTTTTGACTAAAGCCAAACCGAATTCTAATTTCGTGTTTGGTTTGGTTTTGTCCGTTCTATAATTGGTTTCGTTTGGTTTTGACTTTAAAAATTTTCAAACTGATAAACCCGAACCATACAACTAACCAACCGAGAACTGAACCGATGAACACCCTCGTATTAAAAAGAAAGAAATAAATTATTTGGAAACTTGTGGTACCAACATCTCTGCCCTACTCTGTTTATATCATGTATTTAATTAGTTTCGGGAATTAAACCAAATATGTGTAGGTGTGGAAGTAAATAAAGTTATAAACCCTCCACGACACACTTCCCCCTCTTCATACGTTAAGCGCCAAAAAGAAAAAAGAGAAAAACATAAAAAAAAAAACACCATGAAGCCTGTCGCTTCACATTTTGTCTTCCTTTTTCTTATTGCACATTTTCTTCAATACTATCTTTGTAACTCAAGTTACCTAATCTATAGCGAAGCTTTAACCAAATCAATCTTATTTTACGAAGGCCAACGGTCTGGCTTTTTACCAAATGATCAACGCATGAGTTGGCGTGGTAATTCTGGACTTGGAGATGGTGCGGCCGTCGGTGTGGATCTTACGGGCGGTTATTATGACGCGGGAGATAATGTGAAATTTGGTTTTCCTATGGCATTTACTACCACAATGCTGGCATGGAGTGTTATTGAGTTCGGTGAAATGATGCCGCCTGGAGAACTAAGGAACGCGTTGGTTGCGATTAGATGGTCGACTGATTATTTGCTCAAGACCGTGGCCCAACCGGATCGAATTATAGTACAGGTACAATTATTTACATTTTACAGCATAAGATGAATAAGTAGTTGTAGCAGTAGTAACTGCTATTATTATTGCAAAAATGTTGGTGTAGTAGCATAATAGTTGAGGGTAATTTGGTAATATGTTTTATGTGTTATAGCAGTAGTTGAACCTCCACATTGCCGGTGTTGGTTTTGGTTAGAGTTTTAAATAAATGATAGGGAGGTGACAATAAAAGTTAACATATGTTTTTCTATTCTTTAATTATCGGTGGTGTATTTCATTTATTTTTTATTATTATTATTTTTTCTTTTGCGTAATTGCATTGGTAAAAATACTTACAATTCTCATTTGCAATAAATTCTACTATACTTTTAAGCCATATGACACTAATTTAATTTACAGCTGGTTTGCACCAATTTTTATTTAATGTAAACGTTTTGATTCTCATGGATTAATTACTTGTATAGTTGTATTTATAGTTTTATACTTTTTTTTTTTTTTTTTACCATTCATGTAATTATTTTCTTTACAAAAGGCAAATATTATATATCCATTTAAGTCATTAAGTAAATGAAAGATAATACCACAGGATTTTTCCTTAATTTCTAGTTTACATTCTCATTTGTAATATGTTCTGTTTAAAGTATCCTTTATGCTGTGTATTTTGATACTTGGTTTCAAATTGCAATGTAAAATAGATTACAAGTTAGAATAAAAAGCTGAGTAATAGAAATATTAGGCATTGCGCGTTTACTTCAAGTTAAATAGGAATGTTGGTGGATTCAGTTCTAGTTTTTTTCCTACTATCCAGTGCTATTGGAGTGCTATAAACATATAATGAATGACGTGACCGAATAGCTTATTGGTTGTTTCTTCTATTTTAGGTACAATGTAACAAAAGTTTTCCTTTTCGAACTTTTTAAAGTTGCAAGGCATGTAACTCTCACTATATACATCTCTTATTTAGTGACGTAATATCTTTATCACAACCGGATATATAAACTTGTTTTATTCAGAGATTTCTTGAAAGATTGTCGGCTTTGAAATGATAATGAAAGCTTTAAATAAAATATAATGGTATTAGGTTAAATTTAGACCAAAAATATGTGGCATAATACTATAGAAATTGAAGAACGAGGGTCATTGAAAGAGATTTGATAGAATCACATACTTCAAAAAATTTAAACGCAATGATGTGACATCACATTTTTATCATTTATAACTTTTTTCCTTAACCAACTCTTTGTTTGATGACAAATTATTTAGTTACACCTCATGATGTGAATTTTTTTATTTTATTTTATGTGATTATAGCATTTGTCTTGTTGAAATGTATATACGTAGTATATCGTTATAGGCATGGGTTATCCACCACTCAACTATGAAAATGTGTTACGGGTATTTGTGCACAAACTTTGAGCATGAAATCTATTTTTGTACAATTCTACCACCCGTGACATATTATCAAGTGGGATTATTTATATGCTTACCTTTTGTTTAAGTATATTAGATACAATGTATCATTTTATGCTCACCTCCTAATGTTTCTTGTTAGTGCTTTTGTATTTATTTCACGAATTTCTTAGTGCTTTTCATGGAACAGTAGTCTTTCGATTAATAAGTGTGTTACGGTAACCTAGGTTAGTATGTCCTTAGGTTGGGTGTTATGGAGGTTGTGCACCACATGGTGGTGGCAAGCACCACTCGTGCTTCCGGTAACACCGGTCCATTAGTTTTTTTTTTTTTTTTTTTTTTTTTAAAGAAATATTTGTGTGTTGGATTCTATAGCCCAATACTCTGAATAATATCACCATGGTCACTAAATAGTTACGGGATTTTTTAGTACTGTATAGTCTTAATAATATGTTTTCAAACGTTGGTGTTTTGGTTCATTAAACCATTCTTTTATAAAACTTTAATGCAAACAAATACACATTTGTTATAATATGATTATTAAAAAAAAAAGTTTGGTAGTGACCATTACACATGTTTGATGATGTAATGAATACTGATGTGGAGGTGGTGAGTTTGATGACCATAACAATTAACCTTAATATTTTCTGTTTGAAGTCATATTTTCTTCTATTGTATTAGGTCATATAGGTATGGTTTTGGTGGTACTTTTAGTTGTGGATAAGAGGTTAAGGATTTATTTTTTTAGTTTTGTTGGATTTTCGTATTTTGGTCATACGTGAAAATTTATTTGTATTTATTAACAAGTTATTGCTAAGAATGACTAAAACTTAGGCCATTTGTGAAGGTTTATCAAGCAAACACGAGTGAAAAGTAATTGTAATTTTGGAGAGCAACCCGTGAGCCTAAGTCCTAAGATATTGTGTTGGATTTATTATTGTCATATGTTGTTGGGCCCTACTGATCCAAAGTAACCCGTGAGGCAAATGGGCCCTACAATTTCCTTACCAGGAATACTTCAATAGGTGTGTAAAAAGTTCATTGAAATTTGTTTGGTCTATATAAAAAACGAACCTTTTGCATAGACTTCACAAAATAATTTGGATAAAGAATGTTACATGTTTAGAACATTTATAAAAGTGATTTGATTCGCACATTTACATTTCTTTTATAAGCACACTTCATTAATAGTTGTGCTTTATATATAACATGTTTTAACTGGTTGTGCATTAGAGTGTACAAATAAAAATAAAAGTGTTCCAATCTCTTCTTTTATAAAAGGGAGAATTGCATATATACCCACTAAAACTCAAAAACTTGCATATTTTTTCAAAATACAAGTTTTCAATGCATGATGTACAATGCAAGTTAAACATGTTTTGGGTATATATACAAATATGCAAGTTTTAGTGGGTATATATGCAATTGCCCCTTTATAAAACATGATAAACACACCTAACTTTGTGTGCCACTGATGACCCATCAATAATAAGTTTACATTCTAGTTGCAAAAGACTGTTCATGGAAGTATGAGATGGAAATGGAGATTAGGATTTAATGGATGTCATTGACGATTTAAAAACTAACACCATGAGGGTGAGACTGTAAAAGTTAACTCACAATGCTCTTGATTTCTTTAGTTTGACATTACTCAAGTAAACTTTATACCTGGATACTTGTTTAGAAATTTGGGTCTTTTACTTTAATCAACACTTTATTTGAATCACTCCAAAAATATATTGCTTCTGAAAATGCTGTATGGTTGTATTATAACCGATATATAATCATTTAACACTAACAGTATAAGGTGTGAAAAAAAAAAAAAAAAAAAAAAAAAAAAAAGGAAGAAAAACTAAAAACTCAATACCCAAAAATAACACAACTTAAATAATAAAAAATATGAGTTTGATGAGAATCGAACTTGAACCCTCAAGCTTGTAGCAAAATCGATCTACTGCCAAATGAAATAAACATTCATTTACCATTTTCTCTCTAGTAATTTATATATTTAATATGTTTAATAAGATAAAGTGATTACCATTAACTGAATAGTAACCATTTTGTGAATTGTTTAGATTACAAAAAAATAAAAATAAATAAATAAATAAATAATAAAAAATACAAGTGGTCTTGCAACAACTATAAATAAGGTTACTTCTTTTTTTTTTTTTGAACAGCAAACATGATATATAAAAACAGAAACACACTAGCAAGAAGCTAGAAGTACATAGGAGAATTTAACCAATGAGTCCAACTACTAAACTTGGCTCCTCTAAATTTAATCCAAAAAAAAGAAAACAAACGAATGTTATCGAAAATGTCACATTTCCTCATAGATTGAGAGTTAAAAATGACACTATTTCGATAACGCCATATCACCCATAAAGAAGCCACGGAAATGACAAAAATACGTTGCTTCTTCGCTAAAGATGTGGACCATGAGCTCATCCACTCTCGCCAAACATCGATAGAGTCAAATTGTGGCATAGATATGTCACACCACCGGCGAACGAGCTGCCATATACTACGAGCAATACTACAAGCAAAGAAGATATGTTGATTTGACTCCACGCTTCCATGACATGACGGACATAAAATCTCTTGAATTTCCATACCTCGAGAAGAAAGATTCAACCGATGAGGAAGTCTATCCAAGATCAAACGCCAAAGGAATATGTTAACTTTCCGGGGAAGCATTTTTTCCCAAATCGTCGAGGGAACCAAAGAAGGCAGAAAATGATCATCTAAAAATCGACGCGTGACTCCAACAGAAAACATACCATCATTCGCTAACGACCAAACACATGCATCGGATACAGCAGTTATCTCCATGTTTCCAATCTCAACCATTAACGCATTAAGAGAGGACATATTACGAGTCCCCAACTCCGATCTAGACCAATTCCAACGCCATTCTCCATTAAAGATACGATCAATAACCAAACAATCTTTGTTTCTCTCCAAACGAAATAACCGGTTGTACCGAAGATATAAGGGATAATCCCCAACCCACGTGTCTTTCCAAAAACGAATTAAGGTGCCACAACCCACTTTAAACCGTAACGAATCAGTCGGAAGAACACCACTCGAATGCAAATGATTAGAAGAACCAATTATCTTAGCCCATAAACCATTTATTTTGCACCCTTGTTGATTAAATCCCCCTTCATGCCCATGCAAAGCCTTAATTAAACGAACCCATAACGCATTTGGATTAGATGCGAACCTCCATCGCCATTTTTGAAGCAATGCGAGGTTAAAAGATTTCAGACTACCAATACCCAAACCGCCTTTATCGAACGAAGCCATAACATTTGACCACTTAATCCAAGCAATTTTTTTCTTATCTTGAGATCCCCCCCAGAAAAACGAAGCACGAAGACTCTCCATACTCTTCAAAACTGTTTCAGGCACTTTAAAAATAGAAAAATAATAAATCCCAAGACTTCCTAACACCGATTTTATTAACGTCAGACGACCACCAATAGAAAGGAGATTAGCCTTCCATGAAGACAACTTGTCATGAAACCGATCTATTAAAGTCTTCCAGTTTGCTGTCCGATTCATATTAGAACCGATAGGTAACCCGAGATAAACAAACGGGAAGGTGCCTGCTGCACATCCTGTTCTACTAGCCATACCATTCACCTCGTCTAAAGAAACGCCAACACCATAAACATTAGATTTATTAATATTTATTTTTAGACCAGATGCCAAGTAGAAAACCTGTAAGACACGAATAATATTATCCATATCTTGAGAACTCCATTCCGTGGTAATTACAACATCATCGGCATAGAATAAATGAGACAGATGCATGGCAGAATCATCGAACTTTATACCTCGAATCAAACCAGAACTAACTGCATCGGATAAAGCAATATGAAGCCCTTCCATCACCAACAAAAACAAAAACGGAGAAAGCGGATCACCTTGTCTTAGGCCGCGTTTAAGCGAAAATTCAGAAGTTGGACTACCATTAATTAAAATGGAAGTCCTAGCCGACTCTAAACATGCTTTAATCCATACCCGCCACTTCAGACCAAATCCAAGATTGTTTAACATGAAATCCAAGTATTTCCAACTTACCGAATCATAGGCCTTTTCAAAATCAACTTTAAAAATCAACATCTTCTTGTGCCGCTTTTTGTACCAATCAATCACCTCACTAAGCATAAGCGGACCGTCTAGAATTTGACGACCCGAAATGAAAGCGGATTGCTCATGACTAACAAGTTTTCCAACAACCTTAGATAATCTATTTGCTAAAATTTTAGCAATGATCTTATAATGAATACCAATGAGAGAAATAGGCCGAAAATCATGAATATGAATTGGATTACTTACTTTTGGAAGAAGAGTAATAAAAGCCGAATTGGAACCCAACGGCATCTTGCCAGTTTCAAAAAAAGAAGACACAAACCCATAAATATCCATCTTGATACTCTCCCAGTACCTCTTAACAAAAGCAAACGAAAACCCATCGGGACCGGGAGCTTTATCGCTACCACAATCCCATACTGCTACCTTGATTTCATCCATAGAAATGACACCTTCTAACTGGATCCGATCCTCAGAATTAAGGACTGAAGAGACTCCTACCGGGCTAAAAGCAACCAATGACTCATTTGCTTGAAATTTCTCCTTGTAAAAATTAAGAAACACCTCTTTAACCTGATGAGGCTCCGATATCCAATTCCCCTCGTGCAAAATTCCTTGAATAGACTGAGACCTTCTCTTTTGCTTCACCAAACCGTGGAAGAATTTAGTGTTTTCATCACCCTCAATGTCCCATTTGATACGCGCCTTTTGAACCATATCCATAGCCTCAAAATTCTCTAAATCCGCAACTTCCTGGAGAATCTTAGATCTTTCCTCGTGGTCGTCCAAAGAAGCAATACCCGCCTCAATCTTCTCCTCTATACCTTTTATTTGCATCGCTAGCTCCTGTTTTCTCAAACATTCACGACTTTTATTTTGAACACGCCACTGTTTAATCTTTAACTTCAAACGTCTCAACTTATCATGAAACATCATTTTGTTGCCATCACTATTCTGACCAAGAATATCCAATTCCGATTTAATAAGGTCATCAAAATCCGGACGAAGAAACCAAGAATGATAAATCTTAAATGGAATCGGGCCAAAATCAGACTTATTGCAATGAAAGAGAATCGGTATGTGATCTGACCACAATCTATCAAGGGCTGTGACTTGGTAATATGGCAAAACATCTAGCACATCCTCCGTAAACAAAAACCTATCCAATTTACTAAGTTTCGTACCTGCTTTGTTCATCCAAGTAAATAACCGACCACCCAAAGGTAATTCAATCAAACCTTCATCATTAATAAATCCATTAAATATCTCAGCTTCACTCCTAGAGAAAACTGATCCATATCGTTCGTGTTCCTCCCGAACTTCGTTCATGTCACCAAATAACATATACTTTCCCCTATGAGATTGCATGAACTCCCGAAGCTTATTCCATAAGTTTACTTTGGCCAGAGAATCATGAGGACCATATATATTAATCATGAAACACTCTTCAACGACATTCAACCAACGACCTTTTACAATGATAAACGAATCGTCACACCAAATCTCTTCTTTCACAAACATATTGGGATCCCACATAGAGATCAATCCCCCCGATCTACCCCGAGCCAAACTACACGCATAATCAAAAGTGTAATTTCCCCACATAGATTTAAGACGAAAAAGCTCTAATCTTGTCATCTTGGACTCTTGCACACCTAAAAACTGAACATTGTGTTTGAAACATAATTCCTTAATCCAATTACGTTTCCTCCTCTTCTTTGTACCACACATATTAATCGATAAAACATTCATTTGTCCACCATATGAACACCTATTCCATTGATCATTCGGTTCAATGACTTACGACACCCTCGCACATCAAAGCCCAACGTGCCTCCAACCTCAATCAACCGTGACATTTCATGAATGAGAGATATCCCCTTAACATCTTTCTTCCGATATCTTGCGAATGAAGTAGAACACTTGCTTAAATTTGACGAACTGTCACGTTGAGAATGACACTTATTACCCATACTTAAAGGTTCGAAACCAGGAGGATAGCTCAAGTCTGACGACACCTCTACTTTTGAAGATTGGTTATGACAATTGTTACTATCTTCATTCCTCACAATGTAATCGTCATTGTTAACAGGAGAAACTTTGACACCTGACACATTGCAATCCTCCCCATCCTTAACTTCATCCTCGTTACTGAAAATATTCTCCACTCCATCATCTGACTCCTCGTCACCACAATCACCTGTCTTTTCCTCATTGTTTCCATGATCATCAGATGTTGAATCAAGATAATCATCAGCAATGTTAATGCTCCATGTACCTAACTCTTGCACTTGAACCTCAAAAATCTCTCCATGAATCTTGACACGAACCTTTTCAGACAAGAATGTTTGTGATTTTGTGGAAATACACAGTCTACCTGTACACATTGCTGAAGATTGTTCATCCTCAAAAAACATGAATTTCCCAAACATACTTGCCACTTTCTTAAAAGCATTCGATCCCCATGCACATAACGGAAGTCCACTTATTTCCACCCAAATCATACGCTCATCAACCTTGAACGTTGGTGTTACAGATTTAATCGATGATGCAATTTGGTTCATGCTCACATTAGATTTAAATGTCATACATGCATCCACCGACAAAAATTGAATCCAAACCCATAACCCACCAACATGGTGAATTTTTAAATCATTAAAACCTTCATTCCTACAAATCCTATATAAACTGCTCATTGATTCCACCTCCTTCAACTTAACCAAGGCAACCTTAGAAGAATCGTCAACTCTAATAAGATCATGTTCATCTAACGAAATAGAACTTACTTTGATGTTCGAGGATGGCTCGTCGTTGCTTTTATGACTTCTGTGAACAACTGATGCAAACGATGATTACAGTGGAGGAAACCTGGTGTCATTCGATGCTCCATTATCAGGCTTAAATGCCGCATTACGTACCTCATCCGACTTTTGACTCACCTCTGGTCTACCTGTATTAGGTCTCTGAAACCTTGCCACCGTGACATAAACATGGTAATTCCCAATCCATATATTGGATAGTGACTTAACAAAAGAAATATCGTCTTTAACCCCCACGAACCGTATGAAACCAAAACGCTTGCCCGACTTTGATCGTTTATTCGCAATATAAGTATCAACGAGGCGTCCATAAGGTGCACAAACGTTCCATAACCCTTTCGCATCAATTGAGTCTGGAAAGTTAGTGACGTAAAACGATGACGCAACGTTTTCAACTTCCTTATGGAATGGATTATTGATATGTTTTGCTTGCGATAACTTGTTATTGCGAAAAACCCACGTCCACCCATTGGAATCAACCTTGTAAGATGATTTCCCAACCATACTCTCTAGCTATCTGAAATTTAGTGAACTGATTTTTTTTTTTTTTTTTTTTTTTTTTTTTTTTTTTTTTTTGACAATTGGGGGTTTTTTAAATGGAGATATGAGATTTGCAATTGGACCAAAAGAGAGTTCAAATGTGTAATTTAGAACTGTGAATTGAATGATTTTAAGATCAATTTGAGGGTATCTTTGTAAAGTTGAAAATTTTGAATATTGGGGATGTTTTAAATAGGAGAAATGGTTTATGAAATGGAGTTAAAAGCGTTGAGAAATATGGAATGGCAAATCATTCTGAATACCTGGTGTGATTGTTCGTTGAAACATCTTGGTCGAGAGGGTGGAACGGCTGCGAGCTCTCAAAAACTATTGCTCATATGCTTCATTAAATGGTAAGTTTAATAAGGTTACTTCTGCTTAATAAGGTTACTTCTGCTTAGTTAGAGCTCAAAATGCCATAACAAGTATCAAAGACAAAGCAAGAACACCTTAGTAGCTAATTTCTACAGTAATTATTAAAATATCAGTAATGAGCTATGAACTTGAAAGTTCTATCAACTAAACCAAATATTAATATTTGAAATTTAGAAACTTTAGCAGATATATGCACCGTTATATCTATTATCACTTAGACATGTAGTGATGAAACTAAGGCTAATGCTAATGGCTCGGCTGGTTGCCATCCAACTAAGTATGCAACCTAGTTATACTCACTAGCACAACCGAACGCAACCAATCAAACACCCAACTTTTTCATTTACTCGGTTTGTCAGCCAACTGAGTAAATAGGCACTCCTCCCATTTTTTTTTATTTTTTTTTTTATTTTTTAGTTTTTGTAGGGTATATTTTTGGTTGTGGTTGCGGTCGCCTGATTAGCAAATTGTGGTTGGATGTAGTTTTGGAGAGAGAAAGTTGATGTGGCGCTGATGTGGCAGAGCCATTAGCCTTAGCCTTACGGTCACCATTAACATTAGCCTAAAAGATTAAAGCACAAGTGCAATCTAAGACGGCCCTTGGCATGCATAGACTCGTATTATTGATTAATAATAGTTCTCAACCTTAAGATGTACGGAGTAACTACTTTTTCTAATGCTTTTTATGAATGTCTCTAACAGATAGATATAGCTAGATAGATATATCGTCTGATATGTACCTAAAAGACATGTCCAAATTTTATTTTTTAACCGGCAATTTTTTTTTCACACCCTCCACCTATCTCACAATGTATCTCACAAATGCCTTTAGCGGGGCTTGAATCCACAACCTCGAGGTTGTTGAGCAACTCACATACCATTAGACCAAAGGCCTTGGGTCATATCCAAATTTATAAATGATAAAATGGCGCCTTATAATTGTAGTTACCAACATTTTGTCCTAAACAATGTATAAATTCTTGTTCGAACGGTGTTTTCATATGCTAGAAACTAGATAATAATTATAGAAATGTTTATAGTTACATTTTCAATTTCTGACTTAATAATATTTGATAACAATCTTTCACATAAAACACCTTCATATATAGTATTTTCTTTCTAATTATTGTAGGTTGGCGATCCGATCAATGACCATAACTGTTGGGAAAGACCTGAAGACATGGACACTGCACGAACCGTTTACACAGTGGTTGCACCAAACCCAGCCTCAGATGTGGCTGGGGAGACAGCAGCGGCTTTAGCCGCTTCATCCATGGCGTTTCGATATTCCGATCCTGGATACTCAGATACACTCCTTAGAACAGCCTCAAGAGTTTTTGAATTTGCTGATACTTATAGGGGAGCTTATAGTGATAACACAAACATCAGGGATGGCGTTTGCCCATTTTATTGCGATTTTGATGGATATCAGGTAAGCGATACTTTCCTTCCCTATCCTCGAGGTTTTGTAAAATTTGAGATACTTGGCTTTTTTTTATACGTAAAATCATCTTGCTTGGTTTTTAGATTTATACTCCGTATCAACCATTGGTGTAAAGGTACTTGAGAATATTAGCAGTTTCCTGCATAATAATGTACGTGAGGTTAATTAGTCAGCGTTTAGACATTGCACAACTTGTACAAATTTGAAAATACCTAAGATCTTTTACCAGCGCTCTGCTGCGGGGCGTGGGGTGTTGTGTGATAAAAATTTACGTTATTCTAAGACTCATTTAAATTATCTATGATTTTCCTTTTTATGTCATGACAATACTGAATACAAGGGGATCAAGTGATGCATCAAGATATCAAAAAATGTATTATCTAGATGATTGTTGACCTTGATTTATTTGATTTATTGTGGATTGTTTTCGACTTCCGTCAACTAGATAAAGAGTTTACATCATAGAATTCGGTGATCGCTTTTGCTTACCTTTAGCTGCAATTAGTCTATGTTGTAATTCATGTCGCTTATAAGAAATTTAAGTGTTGATGGCAGTGGACTAGTAATCTTTTGATTTATTAGTCATACGAAAGTTGAATATCATGGAATTAAAAAAATGGTGATAGTATTGAAACTATTTATTATGCAGGATGAACTACTATGGGGAGCGGCTTGGTTAAGAAGGGCTTCAGAGGGTGAAAATTACCTGAATTATATACAAAACAATGGTAAAACACTTGGTGCTGATGAAAATATTAATGAATTTGGATGGGACAATAAGCATGCTGGCCTTAATGTTCTTGTTTCAAAGGTACACTCCTTTAATGGTTAACGAAGATTTCAAGATTTTTTTTTTTTTTAATTTTATTATTATTTTTTTTATTATTTTTTTTATGAGTTCACCATCCGTAAATTCGATTTTGACTTTTCTTTCATTTCTTAGGTATTCTAATTAAACTTTCGTTTCTTAAGCAAGTTATCATGTACCACGCGAAAAAGATTTTTAAAGATCAAAATGAATGATTATCCATCTTACCGGTTTAATCATGTGCCATTTTGGGTGTTTGGGTATACTTGTTGTAAACTGTTTATTTGTTTGCAAAATAAGCACAACCTCCTTATTTAATCTGAAATAAGAGATTAACATGTACGAAGAGAGTCTGAGAGTGCTTGGGGATCTCACCCATTGTTGTTTTGAAATTGCATATTTGATGAAAAAACCATCTAAATTGGTGTCACATAGTTAAATTTTTGTGTGAGTATGACATATAAATTAAACTAAAACCTTTTTAATGATTTATGCTTCAAATATCGCAATAACTTGTTTTTAATATATAAATTTTTACAAAAGTTTGGAAGGAGAAGAATTGTATGTACTGAATTTAACAATGTTTAATTGTTGAAACTGAAACTAAACCCCTTAGATTTTGTTACAGGAAGTTCTGGAAGGGACTTTATACACTTTGGAGTCCTACAAAGCATCCGCGGAAAGCTTCATGTGCACACTAATACCAGACTCATCTTCATCTCATATTGAATACACCCCGGGAGGCCTTATTTTCCGTCCTGGTGGAAGTAATTTACAACATTCAACTACAATCACATTCCTTCTGCTAGTTTATGCGAAATACCTAGAGCGGTCATCAGGTTCAGTAAATTGTGGTAGTATAAGTGTGGGACCCACTTACCTTCGTCAAATGGCCAAACGTCAAGTTGATTACATTCTAGGGGAAAACCCCAATGGAATGTCGTATATGGTAGGGTATAGCAATAAGTATCCACTACGGATTCATCATCGAGGCTCATCCCTACCATCTTTTAAGGACCATCCCCAACCTATAGGATGTAAAGAGGGATCTGTTTATTTTAATTCGTCAAACCCAAATCCGAATGTTTTGGTTGGTGCCATAGTGGGTGGACCCGGAGAGGATGATGTGTATGAGGATGATCGAGTCGATTTTAGAAAATCCGAGCCTACAACCTACATTAATGCACCATTTGTTGGTGCATTGGCATTCTTTGCGGCTAATCCTAACCCTAGTTAGCAGTGTTTTTAAGCCAGCTTAAAAGAGCTGCATTTTTTGTGAAATATAAGGACACAATACACGAATATCGACAAAGCGAACATTTTGACATGTTAGGGGAAGAAAGTCTGAAAGTCTCTCGTCTTGTGCTAAGCCAAGAGGGAAGAGATAGCTTTGTACGTGTTTGTTTCTTCAAGTAAAATGCGCTTTTTTTTTTTTTTTTTTTTTTTTTTTCATTTGCAGTTCGAATTCTCCTCACACACACACGTATAGGATGAGTTAAGGGTAGGGAGAAATGTGCACCAAATTTATAACTATAATGCATCAAAACTTGTAATTAAGTGTGATGCACTAATGGTAAAAAAATGTGCATTAGTGATATAAAAGAAAGAATCATATTTAACTATGATGCACCCAATTTATAACTATGACTTAATTGGTTATAACTATGATGTACCAAAACGGATAACAATGATGCAATAAGTTAAAGCCTTGATGTACTAAAGTTATAACTGTGAAGTACTAAAATTGGAGGGGGGAAAAAAAGAATTTTCTAAAAAAAAAAATAAAGAAAAAGAAAAATTGAGTTTGTTTATTATATATATAGTTGACACAGGTACATTGTGAAGAAGATAAGTGTTTCGTCCATGATTAAGACAGTTTCGTTACAGGGAAGTAATTTGCATACTTTATGTTTTGATTGACACACTCTAATTTTGTGAAGTAAACAATTGTACATATATCACTGGATACTTGTAGAACTTGTATATTAGATTGTCCCAATCATGTTTTTGAGTGTGCCAATCACCTCTCTTAGCTAAATCATGAATGATTTAGTTAGATGATGATACAAAACCATTTCATATACAACTCAAGGATGTGTGTGACATAGTACATTCATCTTGTTATAGTAAACCATGGTACATACACTTCATACATTGCTTATCGGATAAGAAAAAGTCTAAAAATACTTAAATACATAACATAGCAGCTTTGGTGTATCGAAATGCATAAGGTACTAATCTAATTACCGTTATGCATAACTAACTTTCAAATATTGTCTCAAAATACACAATATGACCGGTTCATTCAAGTTAATGATTATGTGACATCTATGTGGCATACACTTATTTGCTGACTTGGACGACGTCATCTTCATTAAAACTCCGACCACCATCATATTTTTCGGTAAAAAACATGTTTTCCAATGAATTTATTAGATGATAAATATGGCCCAAGCCCGATGTGAGGTTAAGGTCCATTAGGTTTGTACTCTATAAATATCGTTCATTAATAAAGTTATACCTACTGGTTTACACCTTAACCCCACACCGGGCTTGTGCCATATTTATTATCTAATATTTACTATAAGTATTTTTATTCAAGAGAAATATCTATATATTTTTTCTAGACATAATTCAACACATGCATGAAGAAAAACAGAAAATAACTGATCCGAGCTTCCCTCACTCAACAATCTTCCTAAAATCTATTTTGATTTGTTCTCAAAAAATAAAAATGTGGAGATTGAAATGTGAATTTATAATCGTTATTGGAATATTTGTTTTAGTTTCATCATCATGTAAGGTGAATGGAATGAGGTTTGACATCAAAACAGGAGCCACAAAATGCATAACAGATGATATTCAATCGAATTCGTTGTCGGTCGGAAAATTTGCCATCATCAATCCTCATGAAGACTATCCCTTGCCTGATTCCCATCGCATTACCGTTAGGGTTAGTTTTTTTATCCAATAGAATTTCGTTTTGTTTCCGTTACAACTAGAATAGGCTTTATATGCTCATGTTTAGAGATATACTGAGTGTTTGGATGAACGTTTTCCGGTTTTCATATTTGATCATCTATAGGTTTCTCTCCTGCTTATTATAAGTATTTATGAGTAACATGATTACTTGTAACTTTTTCATAATTTCATCCTCAAATGATCATACATCCACTTTTGCTTGTAGTGTATAAAAAAATGCAATAAGCAGATAAAAAGTTTTAGTAAGGAATCCATATGCATCCCCTAAAAACAGAAAATAAAATAGTGTGATCTAACACACAAAGTGATCAACATTATATGGTTAAATTGACATCAGAATGTCTGAGTATGTGTTTGTGAAATTAGTATTACTTCTTCATTTACCTGTTATTCTTTATAAACTCATTTGATGATTATAGAGGAATGATTATTCAGCTTAAGAAGTCAGAATATCAAAATAGCCAAAAACACTACAAGACATTACTGATCATGGTGACGTTGTTTTACGGCATATCCATACGCCCATTTCTATTGTAGTTAGTTTTAGCAGATATAAAGGTATTGTGATTTTATATTTCTAGTGATCCTCTAAGTGAGAAATGTGTTTTCTGTATGTACGAGGTGTATTTTTATCAAAATATTATACAGTCTGTATATATAAGCATGAAATTCATATTATCCATAGTTTAAAGGTATGCTAGTTGACGTTCACTTTGCTTGAGTTTTCTTGGAAATGGGTAGAATTGTGTGGGTTACATGAGTTCATTTGCCAGCAGAGTCTCACAATTAAGCAATTCATCCTATACACTTCTCTCTATTCTCCAAATAGAGGTACTTATTTTTTAAAGTTAGCTTAAAACTATTGGTGTTTCTAGTCTATGACTAAACGAGGATTCGCCAAATTTGTTAACTGTCATCATTGTTTTTCAAATTGACGTAAGAGTGGAAGACCGATGGCATATTTGCTTTACAGAACCACAATCCTTGAGAATCGATTCTGAACACGTCACATTAGTGTGATATCTAAAGTTGAACTGTCTCCAATGCTTACATACTTAATGGACCATCAAAGAATTTTTTGTTTGTGTGGAATTTCAGTCAGATCAATTATATATGAGACTTGTATCATTCTTCGTTTATGTTTGATGTAAAAAAGTTACTAAGTTTGACAGAAATTTCTTGTCTGTTATGTGACCTCATATACAGATATCCTCACCTCTCGGGAATAACTGTCACTATGCAGATAAAAAAGAATTTGGTACTTTTGCATTTACCGCGAATGAGGATGGGGATTATATGGCTTGTTTCATGGTCGCTAAACAGAATCCTCCTGCAACACTAACAGTTGAGTTTGATTGGAGATCTGGCCTTGCTGCAAAGGATTGGTCTAAAGTAGCTAAACGAGGACAACTTGAGGTGAATTTTACTTATTCATATGATCAATGAGTCTGGCCTGAAGATATTATGACTTAATCCTCACATAACCTGTATCTAATTCTCTTAATAGATGATGGAAATTGACTTGAAGAAATTGTTTGATACGGTTGCCTCCATCCATGATGAGATGTTTTGTCTTCGTGAGAGGTGAGCAAAGGAAACTCAATTAGCTCATATGTCTTCAGAACCATGAGTTGTTACAAAACATAGGCACAATGAAGCTCTTGATCATTCTTTTCTTTTCTTGTGGAATGTAGGGAGGAAACAATGCACCATCTCATAAGATCAACAAATGCAAAGATGGCCACTTTCAGTTTCTTCTCGCTCATCGTTTGCTTATCAGTGGCTGCTATGCAACTCTGGCATTTGAAGACATTCTTTGAGAAGAAGAAGCTCATTTAGCTTTTCCTTAAGTGATACTGTTAGAATATGGACATTATTTTAGTAGTCGTATGTTAGGATCGAACTCGAGATCACGGGATTGCACACTTTACGTATGAGAATCGATGTTAAATAATTGATATATAAATAGTTATATTTAATTATTAAATCACAAATAAAGTAACTAATACATAAAGGACTTATTAGTATGAAAACCAAACCCATGGGGTGTTGGTTAGTATCCGTCGAAAAAAGAAAAGGAATGGAGGGGTCCGAGTATCGTTTTGTGAAAGTTAAGGAGGTGATAGACTCTAACTTGGTGAACAAGTTTGAGGGCTATATAAACACCCAATGGCTTCACAAAGAATACGACACAATACAAAAACTAAACTATTCGTTCACGTTTTTTTCCTCCCAATAATGCAATGGCAGTATGCATATGTACATGCATGAATATATTATGTGTTCTACATGAATATGTTATACATGCATTAATATGATAACCTTACGTAGCATGTTATCATTCTATTTCTTTTCCATAGTATTAAATATGGATCGACATATAATATAATAAAAGAGTTCGACTCGTTTTATTTTATTAAAAGTCAAACCTTGTTTATTTAGTGCTTTATTAGTGATTCAAGAACTAGCATTCACATCGAATCGGTAATAGTACGTGTGTACAAGAACGTGATTCAAACATACTTTTGTTTGATTCTTGGATTGAATTACAAAAAAGGTAAGGGGTAATTCTTATAATCCTTATAAACCCTAATTAGGGTTCTTGGTTCCGGAAGATTGCATTGATTCTTGTTCGGGCTAGAATCACAAAGGTATGTTTACTATTTAATATTGATTAATTAATTACATGTTATATGATCTTGTTATAATTGCTTCCGCTTTGCGCACTTGATGTACTTGGTTTATTTTATATGAATGTCATGATATTATAATTCCAACAGTGGCATCTAGAGCCGTTATAATGTGTAATTAATTATCGAAACGCATAAAAATTGGATCTTGATTCGTTTAGTTACATGTTTTTAGGGTTTATTTGTTAGATTCCTAAACCTAAAATTTTTATGGGTCGATTGACCTTATTAGGGTTTTAGGGTTTATGGTTTTTAATTTTTTAATATGATTAGAAACCCTAGGATGTCATGTAATTGTTATGCGTTTTAGTAAACGATCTTGGTGCAATATGTTAATTGTTAAGCTAAATCAATGAAAAAGTGCATATTTGCATGGATTTTTATATTGTGTAATAATTTAAATGGTTTAAATTGTTTATTTGAATTAATGGTTAAGTTATATCGAAACATGTAAATTTATTAATAGATGTCGAATTGGGGAAGACTCCAATTTTAAGTAATCAATTATGTGCTATGTGGTATTTATTTAATTTTGGCTTACGCAATCGATTTATCGATGTATGTGGCTCTTTTTCCTAGAAGAAGAAAGTCTTAATTGAATTAATACGTTGTACACCTAGATTTGATTATTAATAGGACTATTGAATAAGATTTGCATGTGGCTACATGTTTTATACATATTTAATTGTTATGATTATGTATATTTGTTTATTTAGTTTTATTTTTTATTGTATATTACTTGTTTTTGTTTATTTATTGTGTTAGACATGTTTATAAACGAAAAGGGTAATTTTAGAATAGAAAAATAATACGGACTAAATAATGGCGAAATTGTTTTGGTTTTTAAGAGTTTAAATCTCAAAGAATTGGTTGATTGATGTTTTTGTACGTAATGGTTAAATAGGCTCGACCGAAGTTTACACACTATAAGATGGGTATAAGGATGGCAACGCATTAAATTGTGGCCTTAGAGAGACAACATTCTGTCTTAACGCTCGTTTGTGTGTAAATTAGACTTACCGAACAACCATTACATGTACATTGTCATCTTAAGGGTGAATAATCCACAATTCCACAATGATTATCCGAAACACTAAGCTTTCGTTCTTATGCAAAAGTACGATATAGTGGACGATAATTGATGGTTATTCTTTAATTGGTGAACCCGATACCTCAATCAAAACTTTGTTATTTCACTCTTAGCTAATTGGTAATAAAATTGTTTTGTAAAACCAATGTTATGAAGTTGTATGCATGCTTCTTCATACATTATTTTGATCACATCAAAATATTAATACCCTTATAAAATTGAGTTGAATGCCATCTAATTAAGAACACTTGAAGTTGTAATTTACGTCAAGTGAGACTTGGCGAGATTGCAATGGAGAGGTAAATTTCATAAATTCATTGCTAGCAGATCAACTGATGTGATGGATTTGTGAGTTTACAGTTTTTAAGTTAGACAACTTAAATTGAGTAGTAAGTGAGACTTGGACTCAAGGCATTAAGATGGGGACTAAACATGCTTACAATACAAATGTTTTGTGATTGTAGATCCCATAAATCTAGGAATTGCAATATGATATTGGCAATTATTGTTCGACAATTACCTTGTTGAATACTATCATTGCTAGCAGATCAACTGATGTAATGGTACTATGTCAATTTAGGATCCTAGCTTTAAGAAAATACTATGGTTTATATGAATATTTTCCAATGGGTATTTTATTTTCTTAAAGATCTAATTATCGAAAATACTGAAATTGAATTTTGTAATTCGTTTTAATGTATTAATGCAACGTTCAAATCGTAAACGTATTTTGGGCTTTGGTAAATTGATCTAGTTCTGTTTTCAAACAAATGTTTGATTAAGAAATATTTACTTAAAAGACAAAAGGAGTCTCCTTTCTATGAAGGAAAAGTGAGACACAATCCTATTCCTTTTCATGAATGAGAAAGGATAATAGGAATATTAGATATGTCTAAATTCTAATATAACTCATAGCAAATTTTTAATGGTTAAGAAAATTGCATACATTTTTCATAGGGATTTTATCATCCTCATTCGGTGATCAAATTCTTAGTAACAAATATGATATTTGATTAACAGAAAATTATGTATAACATTTTATGAGTTATTATAATTAGAAGGTAGACTAATTACTGCAAAATGTTTAAAGACAAACTAGTTGTTTTGACTATTTTAAAGGTGCTACATACATTGTAGGATGGTAGACCTGTTAAGGAAGAAATTGCATGCCCAATTTTTCAAGTTAAAAGCATTTGGTGGATAGTCCATCATTTACGTAGTAGAATACACTTTTAGTGCATAAGTAATTGTTACGAATGGTCAATTAAAGGTGTAGGAAAGTTAAAAGCACACTATTTGCTTTCACTGGATATGAAACATTTACAATGTTGTCAAATTCAGTGAGAGTATTGTGTACTTATCACTGAATAAGAAATTATTGTAATGATCTTTAATTCAGTGGGAGTTACAAGCTTTGATATCTTGGTAGCTAAAGATAATTACTTTCCAAGTGTAGACACTCATACTTTTAAGGATAGTCTTCTACGTTTCCTTACTAGACATTGTTGTTTTACCTATACTTGTTATGCTAAAATCTATGACACAATCATATTGAACACATAAACAAATGCATGGCATGTTGTTTATCAACTATATGAGGTTGTTCCATGCACAAGTAGGAGAAATGTTATCTTTAATGTGTGCAAGAAACAACTTAAAAGATATGATTCAATGGATTCTCTTGACTACAAGGTAAGAGAATAATGTTCTAATATTAATTCAAGAAACACTTGGTGTTACAATTTATGTTATGTGAGATCTTAACTAGATTGCAACAACAAGGTGAATTTCATATTTCATTGCTAGCAGATCAACTGATGTAATTGAACTATGAGAATTTGCAGTTTCTAAATTAGATACCTATTAGAACATGTGTCAATATGATATCAAGACTACTTTAATTAGTAAATTTATGAATTCTAGGAATGACATAAATTAATAAAGTAATCTAATGCTGCTTCAATCTGAATATTTATGTGTTCTTTGAATGACATAAATAAATGAAGAAATAATGTTATTTACATTATTATGAAGAAATAAATTAACTTGAAATTACTATTGAAACCAAAAGATGGTGTTCATAATTACTTTAGTTAAACATGTTTATGTTTCATTGTAAAGATATAAACATAAAGTCTTTTAATTGTTACAAGACTTATAATAAATTAAGACGTTATCTTGTTATGTTTTTTAATTAAGACATATACATGAAGTTATTAAATTGTTAAATAACTTATAACGTATAGTGGGATTATAACAGTTTATGTTTTCTTGTAAAGACATGGACATGAAGTGACTTTATAAAAAGTACTTGTGTTATAAAGCATGTAATTGGCTTGAATATTATTATATCATTAAAATAAATTAGTTGGTAAATAGACAAGTCAAAAGGAATATGGTTATCTTTAAATATTGTTAGATTGTCTTACAATATTAATACTAATGAAATACCAAATGTTTATGGTATGTTCAGTTAGGAAAATCAAACTCTTGTTATATTGTTTGATTAAAGATAACTATGACTTCTATTCTTCCAAAATTTTTCAAGGTTAGAATGTTGAGTATGACTTGGACATATTTATAAAACTCCAACATAGAAGGTTTATAAGATATTATCATATGATGGATTGTGATGAATGTGATGAATCACATTAAGTCTTAAATTGAAGTTCCAAATTTGTTTAACTGCTTATGAAGAGGTTATTAACAAAATAAAGTTAGGAACTGTCAATATGTATTTGTAATTTTCCAAAAGAGAATATTGTATTATTGCTTAATTTGCTAAGTATTTAAAGATAGTCTTTAAATAGCTAAAAGCAAGTGGGAGTTTTGATCTTTAAAAGATAAAATTACAAGATATATAATCTTCTAAAATACACTAGTAAATATCATGATGAAGTTTGACATTTGAATGTTAAATCTCAACATGATAATAAAGTTTGACATTTAAATGTTAAATGTTAAATCTCAAGATGATGGAATTATCATTCATAGAATAGTAATATATCTCAGATATTTGATTAATATGCTGAGGGCTATGATTTACAGGATTATTGTAAACCTGATAATCATTACGATACATTATCAAATATGAAATTGGGTAAAGTATACATGATATGAATGATTAAGATGTTGTCCATAAAGATAATCAATTTTAGAAACTTGATTTATCTTAATAGTTAGACTAGAAAATGAGGATGAGTTTCTTCAAAGATAATATAACTATTGTGGTTTAAATCTTTGGATGGAAATCATATGGACAATATTGTGCACGTATTTAATGCATGTCTTGTGACAAGATTATTAATCACACTTAAGCAATTAACTGTGATTGAATATTCTTTTCTAAACACATTAAATATATAAAGATTATGATTGTCATATTTAGTTTCATTATATGAAATTGACAATGGAATATCAAAACTCTTTCTTGAGTGATTACTTGAGCGAGGACGATAAGTAATCAAAAGGAGTTTATGAATTCAAATAAATCTTTTGAAGTGTACAAAGTGCAATAATCCATAGATGGATAAATGCATGCATCTAGAAGATTACTCTTATGTTTAATTATTAAATTCATGTTTTGATTTATAATTGAAATAAGATAATTTCTAAGTATTCCTAAAAGCTGGTGGGAGTATTATGTTTAATTTCTTAAATCATATATGTTGTAGAATATATGAAAAGTAACATTCCATATAAGTAAATGTTAAGTCTTAGAATGGAATGAAACTTTACTTGTAAGATTTAGGAAATAAGACATATAACCTTGGAATGAATGTTTATTGTTGAAACATGTGCGGTAAATGAATCTAATATAACATGATATATTATTTAGAAAGTCTAAATGGATATGAATGACATGAATAAAATCTAAGTATGACTCAAAGATCTTTCATGAACATCATGTTTTGTTATATCATGCTTGATTACAAGATGATTTGGCAATATTAATATCTAATTAAAAAGTTATTAGATAACTTGTGTAATATTCTAAATGAATATGTTTGATTATAGAATCACATCCTAAATCTGGAACAGCTTCCAAATTCTATAGATGAACAATTTTCAATTGTTGTGAAAATTGTCATAGCCAACAAACTTGAAAGTTTGAAGGGCATCAAACATTACATAATAGATATTAAGGTTTACGGGAAGTTTTAATAACATATTGTTGTTGCATACAATGATGTTATTGAAATTGAGATGACACTCAATACTAGTTATGGTAAGGATTTCGTTCTTTGCTATATATACTAGTTGTGCTTGCTAAAAGCATAGTTGCATTATACATTAAAAGAATAAGAATATTTTAAACTTTAAAATGTTTGGAAGTTTAATTATCATAAATTGGTGGTTAAGGATGTATCACATTTTTATGAAATATGGCATTATCAAAATAGTTGACTATGCACATATAAGAATTTCAATAGTTGAATTCTTGAAATAAGTATTCTTAAAATTCCGATAGATCAAAGTTGGATGATTTATGTCTTGTCAACAAGTATGAATGTCATTGCTTGAGACATAATCCATCAACAAGAGTTATCATGCATTGATCTATTTAGTATTTGGATAAAGGATGTTAAACAATTATTATGATAAATTGAAATACATGGTATGTTTAATTTATAATATATTGTATCCTATATTTGTATGTTTAAATCCATGAATAAAGGTTATTCTTAAATTGTCCGTTGTCAGTTAATAATATGGGAATATTATTAAATCAAGACAAATCTGAAGGTTGGTATAATATACTTAAAGTATATTGACGCGTAGTCATGCCATTTCAGATGATATTCAATGATACCGAATATAGGACTTATCCCAACTACATGATGTTACTTTATGGATTTAGTTATTAAGTAAATCATGAGAAGTTATCCTCAGACTTGAGATGCAAGATAAGTGTCATGAATGTAGTACATTTTTATGGAACAACTTAACGCTATACGTAACTGGTAGTCATAAGGGTTGTTTTCGGAAATGTTACAAAGTTTGTGGGTTTTGCTTGTATTCAAGATAGAATTTGTTCCTTCAAATTTATTTTTGGAGTTTAATACTGCTGGGCCCCTCGTAGGGTTGTCAAGATGTTTGCATGGCCGTGCCCAAGATCTTCCCTGAATATGTTCAGAAGATTTGGTAATCTTGATCAATCATAAACAACGAAAAACAGAATGGTTAATTAAGGAATGACTTTAATCCATATCCTTATTAACGTGGTATTAGAAACAAAAGGATAATAATAATGAGAAATCATTAAAAGGTTTTTCCAGGAGCCTTACTCGAGATCGTACTAGAGGCATCGGCGTGTTGCAAGACGCTAACCGATGTGATTACACTATTAAAATATGTTCAAGTGGGAGCTGTTAGAATATGGACATTATTTTAGTAGTCGTATGTTAGGATCGAACTCGAGATCACGGGATTGCACACTTTACGTATGAGAATCGATGTTAAATAATTGATATATAAATAGTTATATTTAATTATTAAATCACAAATAAAGTAACTAATACATAAAGGACTTATTAGTATGAAAACCAAACCCATGGGGTGTTGGTTAGTATCCGTCGAAAAAAGAAAAGGAATGGAGAGGTCCGAGTATCGTTTTGTGAAAGTTAAGGAGGTGATAGACTCTAACTTGGTGAACAAGTTTGAGGGCTATATAAACACCCAATGGCTTCACAAAGAATACGACACAATACAAAAACTAAACTATTCGTTCACGTTTTTTTCCTCCCAATAATGCAATGGCAGTATGCATATGTACATGCATGAATATATTATGTGTTCTACATGAATATGTTATACATGCATTAATATGATAACCTTACGTAGCATGTTATCATTCTATTTCTTTTCCATAGTATTAAATATGGATCGACATATAATATAATAAAAGAGTTCGACTCGTTTTATTTTATTAAAAGTCAAACCTTGTTTATTTAGTGCTTTATTAGTGATTCAAGAACTAGCATTCACATCGAATCGGTAATAGTACGTGTGTACAAAAACGTGATTCAAACATACTTTTGTTTGATTCTTGGATTGAATTACAAAAAAGGTAAGGGGTAATTCTTATAATCCTTATAAACCCTAATTAGGGTTCTTGGTTCCGGAAGATTGCATTGATTCTTGTTCGGGCTAGAATCACAAAGGTATGTTTACTATTTAATATTGATTAATTAATTACATGTTATATGATCTTGTTATAATTGCTTCCGCTTTGCGCACTTGATATACTTGGTTTATTTTATATGAATGTCATGATATTATAATTCCAACAGATACAACGTACGTAATGCTTGTAAATATGAGAAAGATTAAGTTTTACTTGTAGTATAGATTAATAATTTCAATCAAATTAATTATTGATAAGACCTTGAAGTTTCTCTCTATGCTTATGTAATTCCAAATATTCACATTGGCTTACGACCTCTTTATACAGTTATAAAACCAAACCATTTAATTTGGTATCAATCAAATGTCAAGATTGTCATGGCGGATTTTCCAATCTGCAAACACATGATGACAAGAACATGGAAAAAAATAACTTTTAGAGTGTAAGGATAGAACATCACAAGTGCACAATACATCAATGCTGTAACAAATAACAACAGAGAGTTCGTTCTAATGCACATTATAGGTTGAGTGAGAAAGGGACATAAACACCCATCATGCACATTATAATGCATTAGCTTTTATGAAAAATCTCATAAACTAAATGTTTTGACATGTAAATGTGTTGAAACCGCCGAACCGGGATGATGTTAAGTTGTTTAAAAGTTAAAACTATACTCATAATTGTTTAATTGTCAGATCATCAAACCCTAAAGGTGTACGTGTTATGTGTAGTATCTTTTGAAGTCCAAACGAGCTCTACAATGAACATCCAACATTACTCAAGTTAAGTCACAAGAACAAGCTCTATCCAAAATTGAAAAAAATAGTTTCGTACACATATCTATCCCTAACTTCACGAATCAAGTTAATTAGCACTTTATTCTGAAGATCAATTTAATTTATTCTGTGTGTTTGGTACTTATTTATAATACGGAGTAGTTAAGATGGTGGAACTTAACATGAAGAAATTGTTAGATACTGTTAATGTAAGCATACTTG